>CM042695.1:78342688-78916832 GCA_023614405.1 Avena insularis | reverse complement strand
CTTGGGTGCACTAATGTATAATAAAGATTGTGTGAAGTTTTAATGAAGAAAATTTTCAGGTGTATGGAAGGAATGAGTAATGGATGAAGGATGGACTAAAAGATTAAGCAGGGGATGCCACGTGTTACCCCAAAATATCCAAAAAGTACAAGTGTCGACTTAGGAATACCGGCGTCCCCTTCTTCATCAACTAAAATCGGTTTTCTTCTAAGCAACCATTTTATTGTTTCATACCTGATTATGTTGTTCTTGGAGGCATCTTTTTCGTTCATTTTGGTTTTTAGTTTGCTTTTATTTGTGGATTTGCTGAATAAATTAGTTGGACCTCACTGTACATTGGTTTTACCAAATAATTTGGTTTGGTTTGGAAGAGTGGAAAGTTCTTATTATGGTAAAGAGCTTGTTTTTTGGCTGTGGCTGTCTTTGTCATGACATACTTAGTATTATTTGGCCTTATGCTTAGTATTCTTTCTGTAGCATGACTTATTATAAACAATTGAAGTTGTAAATAGACCTTGGATGAACCATCGTTGTTTAGCATATTAAAAGCATAAAGTATAGTGGTATTCTCCTTCGATCCTTTATTTGGGTTGACAATGGCATGCTCACCATGTTATGACTATCTCAAGTCACTATAAGCCCTTTTATGATCCACACAGTTTTCAACCTTAGTATCCACTTTGTGCTTTGATCAATGATCATTTCAATAAGCTCTGTAATTATGGCCATTATTGCTCTCTCGTTTATTAAGCTCCTTTACTATTACTTTAGCCTTCACTTCCATGAGTATTTTACTCATGTTTCCAACCGACCAAATATTGTAAGTGTCCACCATACTACCTATTAGCATCATTTGCTTTACTTCATGCATATTCAATATGCCTTGTTTTCTTTTAGAATAAAATGTTTTGCTTGTTGTGAAAAGTTAGTTATTAAGCTCTCCACGAACTTGATAGCACCACTTTATTTCCTGCCTTAATAAATATAATTGTTGTGAACTCTCCATGAAAGTTGTAACACTGAATATAGGTTATTAGTTTAGCGCATATCACAGGGCAACAACACTTAAAATATATGCCGGTTGATACCTTGCTCTTTTTTGTTTAGGATGTCGTCGATTGTGAGCGAGAGACTTTATCCATGGAGTTATGTATATGTTAGAGAAATACCCAGGCACTGGTAACCCATCGTAGAGCATAGGTGGCTCTGGCGTAACCATAGTAATATCTATAAGAGCATTCTTCTTATAAAAAGAATGTAGCTATGGAAAGAAAAAAGATATTTATGAAAGGAAGGAGAAAAACACCATTTCCCATGTTAAATAAGAAGATTCGTGAGATACTCATTTATGCGCGCATATCGTTTTTTTGATATGAGTTCTTCATTATCATCGGGCAAAGGGTACTTAGATGGCGGTTCTCAATGATACATATGATGTGAACTTACCGTGCTAAAGGTTGAGTAGCTGAGGCGACCCTCGTACTCAAAGGAGACTACAGTTTCGATTTATAGTCTGTCAAGCATATAACTCAATTGGACTCACTTTCACCTTAACCACATTAAAGATGCTTTATATTAAAGGCAATGAAGGCTTTCAAGCTAATAGTTACATACTTTGACGTTTGGAAGCCTTTAGGATATTCAAAACCTTTTCATTTTGTATTGAGTCTCACACACATTCTATGAGCACTTTCTTGAAACACAAGTGGCCATTCTGATTCTATGTGCATTGTCCCAAGACTGTGATTGATGCATACCTTGATATTGTGACATTTTAAACTATTTGTATCTAGTCACTCTTATGAAACTTGGAAGGTGTCATATGCCATTTATGTTTGCTACTCTTTCAGAGGACAAGCTGGTCTACTATGCTATAGTTTCTTTATCTTGAGAACAAGTAAGCGTCTTGCAGGCATTATTGATACATGAATCTTTGTTGTGCCTTTCATGTTGTATAGTTCTTCTCATGATCCCAGCTATGGATATTGCTCAAATTCTTTGATGGTGCATGTCACCTCAAAAATTATTCTTTCTTTTATCTTACCTACTCGGGAGACCGAGCAGGAGTTCCTTGGGGATGTTGATACATTTACAAATGTATCCTATAATTTCTCCATGTGGTTTTATCCACTTTCTTGTGTTTTGTCGCACTTTGGAGTACTTTTCATATGATTTCTTGGACTAACCTATTAACAAACCATAGTGCAGTTGACATATGCCTGTTTCTGCTGCTTTTGGTTCTGGAAAGTCAGAAATGAATATTCTTGAGAATTGGATGGACAAAGCCAAAGCTGACCTATTTTTCCCGAAGACTCCGGGGAGGCGAATCTGAGATGGAGGAGAGCGGGGCCTGGCCACACCACCCCTAAGCGTGGTGGGCCTGGCGGCGCCCGAGGCATGAGTGTGGTAGCAGCTATTGAATTTCATAGTTTCACTCTTTGCCTAAAGCCTTCAACCAAGGAACTTAGACGACGTTTTCGGAAAAAAGTTCCATAGCGCCACCACCACGAAGGGAGATTGAGACAGTCTACATTCGGCACCCTACCGGGATGGGGAAGTGCCGGAGCCATCTCCATCCGATCTCCACCATCACTCTCCATCGACCATCCATGTTTCCTCCATACATATGGTGAGTAATCCCCCGTTGTAGGCTATGGGGATGGTAGAGTTGGATGAAGACAATTGGTTCATGTGGCATGTCGATTGTTATTGGGGCATGGTGCCTAGTATCTTTTATTAGTTAACTGTATGACTTTGTTGCGACTTGTGTGCTTAATGCTTGTCACACTAGGGCCCGAGTGCCATGATTTCAGATCTGAACATGTTATTGATTCATTATGATATTATTGTTCTTGGTCTTATACGCAGTTGTATACACACATTGTTGTCCGGAACCTATGGCCCAGTGATAGAAATCAAGGGATAACTTAGGAAGGAAAGGCTTTCATGTGAGATCCACATGTGTTCATGGAGTGTTAATGCTTTGCTCCGATTTAACTCTATTAAAAGGAGTACCTTAATTACCCGTGAGTTCCCTAGAGGCCCAGCGCATTGCCATGGGGTACGGCGGGACAAAAGATGTTGTGCAAGTTCTCATTCATTTGACACGCATTATGACTATATATGGAACACATGCCTAGGATTATCTAGTACTTGGATGCTTTATCTTATTATCTGCAATTGCCCTATGTTCTGATTGCTATGTATGGATTGTCTTGTCCATACATGGCATCCCGATCCATCCATCCCTATGCCTACGCCTCTAATCCCCTTTATTTACTACTTTTGTTACCATGTCTTTGCTTTACTACTGCTTCTTTACTATTCCTACTACAAAACTGTTGCACACTCTTGATAATTTGCTTGAGCAAAGATTGTTTCAGTGCAGCTGAATTGACAACTTAGTTGTTAAGGCTTATAAATATTCTTTGGCTCCCCTTGTGTCGAATCAATAAATGGGTGGGTTTCACTTCCCTCAAAAAATCACTGCGATACACCCCTATACTTGTGAGTCATCCCAGGGAATCTTGATTCCCATTGACTTAGGTATGCTTATCGTGTTCTCAATCTACACATACCTACTTCTACAAGAGCTTCGCATTGATGAACTATAATATGCTACGAGGGCATGAAGAATCTAACTTCGAGCTACATGCAATGCTTAAGACTACAGTGGAGATTAAAGAACATCAAGTGTTGGTGATCAATAGGACCACGGTTTCAAGAAGGACAAGAAAGGCAAGCACAAAGGGAAGAAGGGTATGCAAATACTGTTGCTGCAGCGAAAGAAAGCCCAGCGAGCTGGCCCCAAAGTGCGACGAGTGTTACTATTGCAAAGGGGACTAACCATTGGGCCTTGATTGCCCCAAGTATTTATGGCGAGACAAGAAGTCCGGCAAAGCGAACAAAGGTATATGTGATATACATGTTATTGATAATATTAACTTGACTAGTACTGCTATGATGCACTTAACACAGGTATTTGATATAGGATCTGTTGCTAATATCCATGTAACTTCGATTCAGGGACTGCGGAACAAGTGACAACTAGCAAGGGATTGAGGAATCCCGGATCTTGGAATTACGGCAATGGATCAGAGTTGATGTGATCATGCCGTGAGCCTTACCTCTCCATATGCCATTGGGATTTAGTTATAAACCTAAATAATTTATTTGGTGTACTGCCTTTGAAACATGAACGTTGTTGTATCCAGATCGATGTTTGATACAAGTGGTTATTCCTTTAAATCTAGAAAACACTTGGTTTGTTAGATTTATAGAATGATATCTTTTGGTCATGCACCTATGTTGGAATGGTTTATTTCTATTGGATCTGGGCGATAGTATTAATATATTCACAATGTTAACGCTAAAAGATTAAACTTGATAATGATATACTGCTGATAGTATGTGGCCTTGCCGTCTAGGTCACCATTGGCGTTAAGCAAGAAACTCCATTACGATGGACTTTGGAATCCATGATTTTTGAATCATTTTGATACATATGAGCCATGCCTTATGGGCGAAAAGATGACTAAACGCCGTTTTCGGTTCAATGGAGCGGGCGTGATTTATTGAAATCATACATCTCTGATGTGTGTGTGGACCAATGAGCAATGTGGCCTTGAGGTGGACTCTCGTTATTTTGTTACTTTCACGGATGATTTGAGTAGATCACGGGTATATCTGTTTGATGAAACACAAGTCTGAAACCTTTGAAAGTTCACGAGGTATTTCAGAATGAAGTGGAAAATCATCATAATAGAAAGATCAACATTTCTTGATCGACCGATATGGAGGTGAGTATCTAAATTCTGAGTTTAAGCTTTTACACAGAAGAGTGTGGAATAGTTTCCACTGACTCACTCGCTGTGGAACACCTAGCTAGCGTAATGGTGTGTAGACGATGTCATGTCGTACTTTATTGGATGTAGTTGATCTATGATGTCTCATTTGACTTGCCACTTGTCATTTTGGGGTTATACTTACTTTGCTGAAACAACTGCATTCACTTTAAATCGGGCACCATCTAATCTGTTGAAGCGACACCGTATGAAAACTCGACCTAAGTTGTCATTTCTTAAAGTTTGGGGATCGATGTTTTATGTGAAGAAACTTCACGCCATAAATTTCAGACTAAAGCGGAAAAAATCGTCTTCATAAGATATCCTAAGAAGCGATTGGGTATACAACTTCCTATAAATATGAGAGCAAGAGTTTTTGTTTGCCAAGAATGGATCCCTTTTCTTGAGAAGGAGTTTCTCATGAAAGGTGTGATGTAGTCGGAAGGAATTAGAAGCCTGAAGAGGTTATTGAACCTTCTCTTCGCTGAAATGGCGGTAACTGCCTTTTGAAGTTATTTCGGAGTTGACTTCATCAAATGAAGAGAGCTAATGATATTGATCATGAAACTCCGAAGGGACACTGCCCAAACCTCGCTTGAGTCCGTGGACAAAAATGCAACTCCTGAGCGTATGCCGCCCAATCCTGTTGTGAATTTCATGGTTGATGAAATGGATGACCTGCGACATATGAAGAAGCGATGATGGGCCAGTTCCAACAAGTGGCTAGAAATACATGAAATCTGAGATGGAATCCATAGAGAACCAGGTTTGGACCAACCTGGTGGACTTACCTCTCACGATCGAAAGGCCGTTGAGAATAAATGGATTTTCAAAGAAAAACTAATGTTGATGGTAATGTGACTATCTATAAAGGCTGGACTTGTCTACAGGGGTTTCCGACAAATTCAAGGAGTTGACTCACGATAGAGACATTCTCTCCGTGGCGATGCTTAAGTTGGTTGGGATTATGTTAGCAATTGCTGCATATTTCGATTACATGAAATATGGCGAGATGGATGTCAAAACTGCGTTCCTCAATGGTAATATTGAAGAAAAGGAGTTGTATATGATACAACATAAGGTTTGTCGATCCTAAGGATGCTAATAAGGTATGCAAACTGGCGATCCATCTATGGACTGAAGCAAGCATCCGGGTTGGAATCTAAAAGCTTTGATGAGGTGATCAAAGAGTTTGGATTTGTCCAAACTTATGGAGAAGCTTGTATTTACAAAAGAAAGTGAGTGGAACAATGTGGCATTTCTGATATTATATGTGGATGACATATTATTGATTGGAAATGATATAGATCTTAACAGTGTTAAAGTTATCTAAACAGAAAATTTTTCGATGAAAGACCTTGGTGAGCGTCATATATATTGAGCATTAAAATCTATAGAGAGATAGGTCAAAGCCTAATTGAAATATCATGAGTACATACCTTGATAAGATATTAAAGAAGTTTAATATGGGCCGGAAGTAGAAGGGGTTCTTACCTATGTTTAAGGCAAGACATTGAGTAAGACTCAAAGTCCGACTCTGGCGGAAGAAAGAGAGATGATGGATAAGGTCCCCTATGCCTCGTCCATAGGCTCTATAATGTATGCCATGCTATGTACAAGATAGGATGTGGCACATGCTATTAGTTTGACAAGTAGGTACCAATCTGATCGAGGTTGGAACTCTTGGATAGCGGTCAAAACGTCCTTAAGTACTTGAGAAGAACTAGGGATATGTTTCTTATATCTGAGGAGGTGAAGATGAGCTAATTAAGCTAAGTGTTATGTCGATGCTAGCTTTGACACCGATCCGGATGAATCTAAGTCTCAATCGGATCGTATTTCTCTTGAGCAGAGCAAGTTGGTTGGAGGAGTTCAAACAACACTGTGGTGGCTTGATCAACGACGGTAGAATATGTTCTGCTTGAGCGGCGGGAAGAGGTTTGGATGAAAAGAGTTCATTATGGAACTAAATGTGGTTCCTAGTGCATTGGACCCGATGGTGATCTATTGTGACAATAATGGATCATAGCCAATGCCAAGGAACGAGTCTCTAAAAATCAAGCATATTAAGCGCCGATTTCCTCCATCCATGAACATGTCAAGTATGTAGATATAAAGATTTGTAAAGTACACACGAACCTAAATGTAGCAGTTCCGTTGACTAAAGCTCTCCCTAGGGCAAAACATGATCAACACCAGAACTCCATGGGTGTTAGATTTATCACTATGTGAACTAGATTATTGTCTCTAGTGCAGAGTGGGAGATGAAGGAAATATGCCACGAGAGGCAATAATAAATTTTTTATTATGTATTCATTATATATGATAGATGTTTTATTTTGCATGCTAGAATTGTATTGATCGGAAACATCAATACATGTGTGTTTAATAAACAAAAGGGTTCCTAGTTATGCCTCTCTTATAGACTAGCTTGTTGATTAACCGGATGATCAAATTTCGATCATGGACATTGGATGTTGTTAATAACAAGGTCACAACATATGTGAAATGATGTGATGAACATTCATCCGAAGTATAGAATTACGATCAAGTCATTATGTTTATATTGCTATAACATCATACCAAGTAATCTTTATCCTTAGACCATGAGATCATGTTAATTGCTAACACCTAAAGAGTATCTTGATAACATCAAACGTCACACGTAACAGGTGACTATCACGAAGAGTGTTATGTTGAGATCATAGATCAAGAGTGGAATTTGGCAATCCCGATGACGGATAGATATACTCTGGGCCCTCGGTGATATCACATTGAGATAGCTTGCAAGCAAGTGATGTGATCACTAGAATGTTATATCGAGAGCGAGAAAGAGTGCATGTGATAGCGAGATCAAACTAGGTATTTGGATACCGATGATCGAATCTGGACATATATTATATCAAGACAAAAGTTAAATTACAAGCGTTAAAGGTTCTCCGCGATCACATAAGTCATCGTTGAATATCACGAAGTCATTATGGACCTCAAGGTCCCGCCGATTATTGATGCAGAGAGTCTCAATCATGTGTATTATTACATGAACCGTAGGTGACACACTTAGAGTTATAAACACCATTTGGAGCACATATGTTTGAACGAAAAAAATTGCAAAGCGCAGAATTGTTTCAATAGAAACCGTGTTTAGGGTGAAATTGCAGAAAGTGGTTACGCATGTGATATTGAAATATTGCAAGGGTTATATGTGAATGTTTGTTAATTAAAGTAATTAACAAAATTCTGAATAAATTTAATAAAGAGTTTTATTAAATGAGAGGCATTAAACTTAGAATTTTAATGCATTTAAAGTAGGGACTTTAAGCGGGAATGTGAAGAGGCATTTTAATGTGGAGGGTTACCACCACATGAATGGAGGAGTGAAGGTCACCTACCCCATGCGCGGCCATGGGGAGGCACCCCTCCTCCTATGAAGACCACCCTCTCCCTCCTTCTTCCACACCTCCTCGTGAAGAGATCTCTCCCCTCTAGAATTATTTCCCCATGGTCTCGGATTCTTGAGATACATGTTCGGTGGAATTTTATGCGGAGCAGTTCGCTTCCCTTTGGATCGCTGGACGAGGAGGTGGAGGTTGTCCGGTGGCTTGAGCGTGTGTCTGATGCGGATCTTGCGCTGCTGAGTTGTGGGCGCTGGACTTCCTCCACGATCTTGAGATCGGCAAGTGTCTGACTACATCAACCATGAGTTCCTACTCGTTAACAAAATTCGTTGTCTTGAGGGTAAGTTCTCGATGGATGTATGTCCACCGTTGCTCTGTACCTAGTAGATAGATCTTGGCGTGTAGTTCTCATCGTAGGAATTTTTTTGTTTTCTATCTCGCGGACCCAACATGATCCTCCTTGGAGCCAAGGAGAAACCTTGAGTAGAGATATGGACCCGGGGGAGTTCTTTGTGAGCATGGTACTCACCCATAGGCGATCATGACTTCGCTTGGGAGGTGATCATTGTCTATGGCCTTGCGAACCATAGGTCCCGAGTTCTCTTTGGAACTCAAGTCTAAGGTAGAACAGCGGGGACCCCGATCGTGGTAGCTGGGACTTTAACCTCATTCGCTATACTGAATACAAGAACTCGGCTAATATTGACCCCCGTAGGATGCGACTATTTAATGATTGCATCGCTAACATCGCCCAGAGATAGATTTCACGTGTGGGAGCCAGATATACATGGACCAACAATCAGCTGGACCCGATTTGTAGTGTCCTGGACCGAATCTTTGTCTCCGTGGATTGGGAACCCCTTGCGTTCCCCTTGTGCTCACTCCATGCGGTCAGTAGGGTGGGATCCGACCATACCCCCCTCCTTCTCTCGGCGGGAGGAGGTGGACCACCTGCTTGAACGTTTCCACTTGAGTCCTTAAAGCTTGTACCTGGGTTCATGGAGGCAGTGAAGGCCAGGTGGGTAGGGGCCGAGTTTGCCCCACCCCGTATTTACTATGCAGTGGACATCTGGCACCACTGTGCCAAATCCGTGCGCCAGTTTATGAGAGGGTGGGGGCGAATCTTGGGGCGGCATGTCGGGAGCAGAAAGAGTTGATTATCTAGGAGATATAGGCTTTAGATCCTGTGGTAGATCAGATGGGCCTCTCGCTAGAGGCTTGGTCACTTAGGTATTCCCTGGAGACCTCCATTATGAAGATCTACAAAGGGAAGGAGGCGTTCTAGCGACAGTGAACCGCACTCTGGACCATCCAAGGGAGATAGAACCTGCCTACTTCCATGCTATGTGCTAATGGCGGGGATGAGAAGTGCTCGACCCCCTCTGAGGAAGAGAATGTCTTCTTGGAAGAACAAAAGGAGATCTCTTCCCATATTTCGCCTTCTACAGGACTTGTTCCGTGGCGTGCCGTGCTCGAGATTTCCTTGCCCTAGATTTCTAGGGTGAGGGCCCTAATTACCTCGAGGAGAATCTGGAACTTACTCCCATTCCTCTGCAGGTATTTGCTATCCAAGGCTATGAAAGCCAGCTCGGCCTGGGCGGATGGGCTACCGTGCGTCTTCTTCCAGACGTTGGGAGCAGGTATGGTAATCGACATCGTATGTTCAGGAATTTACCTTTGGGACTCTCGTGATGTCTAGGTTGAACTTTGGCATGATCACCTGATTCCCAAAGTAGTGGGGTCCACGGACATCCAACAATTCGATATCGCGTGATCAATGTAATTCACGCATTTTTCGCCAAAGATGCATGCTCTTAGGTTGCCCGGTTATGGGCAACGACCCACCCTCTCCGGTATGCCTTCCTTAAGGACACCTTATTCATGATGGGATCCTAGCCCTCCATGAAATTATTCATGGTTAAGATTCACCATCAGAAAGGGTGTTCCTCAGATGAACTTCGAGGAAATGCGATAGGTTGGACTAGACTTTCCTTAGACAGATCTTCCATATGAGAGGATTTGATGATAGGGTGATTGGCTGGATCATGCAGTTTGTCATGAGTGGGTCCACTTGCTATTAATGTCAGGGGAGGTGGGGCCTTACTTCAAGCCCTCCTCGAGGAGTTCAACAAGGACCCAATCTCACCTGTTGTTTAACTCATGATGGATACCCATGCAATTTTAGATAGGGCCAAAGCCTCCAGACACATTTGGGTGTGGTAGGGCATCTAATCCACGGAGGAGGGATCACCCACCTCGATATACGGATGATACCATGATCATGGTTGAGCTTCGGGCTAGATATCATTAACTTGAAGTTCCTGCTCCTTTGCTTTGAATCCATATCGGGCCTCAAGATCAACTTGACAAGAGCGATGTTATGATCACAGGCATCTCGAGGAGGAGAGACAACGCATTGCCGATAACCTCAACTTCTGGTGGCAGATTTCCCTATCACATATTTGGGGATGCCTATTAGAGACACCGGTGTTGATTAAAGACAGGCTCCCCTAGTCACAGTCGCTCAAGGCGGAACCACAGGCGGCTCCCGACCAAAGGGAGTAAGGCGATCTTGATCAGCACTGTCTAGCCTCACCATGTACCAAATGGGGCTATACATCCTACCTGAAGGAACCCATAGACTTAGCTAAGGAGTTGTGCAGGTTCTTTTGGGTGGCGAGAGATAGCCACGAGAAGTACCATGGTGAAATGGGGATATCTACACCCCAAGATCCTTGAGGGCCTTGGGATTTTAAATTCAAATAAACTTTAATGTGGCGCTCATGCTCAAATGGGTGTGGCGCATTCTCGGGATGAGGAAGGACTTTGGCTACAACTCATTAAGGCCAAATACGAGGCCAGACCCTTGTTGGCATGTGAGCATAGGGAGGGCTCCCAATTCTGGCGAGCCATCAGGACATTAAGACCACGATGGGGGATTCACTTTTCCGTGAAGCAGCGGCCGTGAGACCCTCTTCTGGCTGGATCCTTGGCTGAGTCCCCTCTCTGCTAGGTATTTCGGTTGTTGGCTGTCTGCCTAGATCCTCTGTTGTTAGTGGTGGCGGCACAAGGGGAAGATGGAACATCTCGTTCAGCGGACCTTTAGTGGCCAGCGGCTGACTCTGAGTTCTCGGCGCCTCCCTCGTCCCTATAAATGCGAGGGCGGGGTTTTGTGGCGCCAGTCTCCTTGAGACCTTTTGTCAGCTCGGCATCTGGACCCTCTTGAGGGTCCGAAGCTCCCGTGGATGTCCCATCTTTGAAAGCCCCATTCCCACGAGTCGAGGATTTTCTGTGACAAGTGCTTTCTGAGACCGTCTTCCATCAGGGTCGAGGTGGCGCGAAATGGCCCGGCAATGGGCTGTGTCTACTATGTGGGATACCAGAAACTTGTTTCACATAATGTTCACATATCCTGCGCTCAGTTTCTTTGGAGCTTTGTCAGGAAGCCACAGGCCCAGCTGGCATGCCAGGATCTTGGTGAGTTCCTAGAGACAGAGAGCAAACCGGCGGAGGAGGCACCACCTCTTCGGCTAGTGTTTGCGGCTCTCGCTGGACCCTTTGGAACATTCATAATAAAATGGTGATTGAGAAGATTCTCCCCGACGGCATCGACTCTGTTTTTGGCTTTCTGGCTTACCTCCAGCAGTGGTACCTGCTTTCTAGGCAGAGGGATAGGGAAGCATCTAGGCGGCTCCCTATTGGCGTTGAGGCGGTGGCGAGGCGCTTTGCGGTGGCTGTCCCCGAGGAGCCACCATAGAGGACCTTCTCTCGCGCCTTGTCCGTTTTTCTTTTTTTCTTTTTGGGCATTCCTATGTTGTAGCCCCAGCCCCAGCGGATTTGGTTTCCCTTTTTCTTTTTTGAGGCGTACTGTGCCTGGGCTGTTGGTGAACTTTGTATTCGGTTTGTAGCTTTATTTATAAGCGAGGCGAAAAACTGATTCAAAGAAGTGAAGCATTGTCCAAAGACAGCGAATTGAGCTACTCATGGTACAATAAAATTTTGTATCAAATAGAACTAGATCGGTGCCAATCACAATTACGAGGGCATAATGTAAGCTGTCGAAAGTGCTAGTACTTCCTCTGGTCCATATTAATGTTCTCAACTTTCTCTAAATATAAATGCATCTAGTTTAAATTCTTAACTAGATACATTCGAATCCAGACAAAGTTGAGAACAATAATATGGGTCGAAAAAGTATTATTTTATCTTATCCATCATCTTCATTCTGAGTACAAAGCATTTAACAAGGATACGTTCTTGAAGAGGGCGGCCGCCTAGGCTCCCCTAACCTAAAGGGCCCCCAAATCAATAACTATCTAAGGCACACATATGGGCAACTCAATTCATGTGGCGGCGGCGATGCCATTAGAGCAGGCTCGGGTTTTTCTCTCGTCTGGTTCTCGAACGAGAACAAAGAGTTACCTGCTTTCAAGCTAGTGGACTGAACCAGGGGCCATTTGTTTTCTTTTTTAGTTGGGCTTTTCCATAGGATCTTGGTGGCGATGATTATATTTTTTAACAATATTTTTTAACAGAGTGTTGAAGACCTTGTTTCCTTTCTTATCATAATGAAAGTTGCCGACCATGATCTTTTTCTGCAGGTTCCTTCGAGATTGAAGTGAAGTGCAGTTCCTTGCAGATAGATGGGTCATCTGTAACGTAATGACCTGGGGGGATCTACTGACATTCTCTTATACTCAGTTTCTATCCTGTTTACCCTGGCAACGTCTTCCTCCATTCTAGGGAGGTCTCGATCTAACTTCTCGCTATAGCCTCTTCCAACATCTCATTGCGCAATTGGCCTCGATCTCAATGAAGTCTTAGAGCGTATCCAAGGTTATAAGCTCTATGAGGAGTGGACCGAAGAAGCACGCTTGAATGGGGTGTGGAAAGTATCGTCCACCTTGTCGTTCACAGACACGGGGGTGGCGGAAGATCTTTATTGGATGTGTCAGCTCCGTAGTTTTCTTCTTGTAGAACTTGCTGCTGAGAGGGAGCAGCGGCCGGAGGTGGCATATTCCTGCTAGCGTGAGCTTTGTTAGCAAACTCCGTGTGATCCGCCTTGTCCTTGGCTTCCTTGTCTGCAACAAAAGTGCCAACATCTCCTGGACCTGATTACCCGTCCAAGGGTTGGTCATGGAGACTTGTTGGATGGTGTATGGTTGATCTACAGGTAGATCGGAATCACACGTCTTCGTATTCCTTAAGCATAGCCTCGATCTCAGAAGAGTTGGCGAGGATTCGCCATTGGAATCTTAGCGAAAGATAGTTTTCACGATCCTCTCGTAGTCTCACTTCGAAGGATTGAAAAGAATTTATTTGCTCGACAATAGCCACGGGCCAGCAGGTTCAGATCTCTTAAAGTCAAAGACAAAGGTATATGTGTAATGAGTTGGATTTCCTCAGACTTTATTCATATGGTGATCATGAAATCGCATAAGGTGTTTATAAGAGGTCTCGAGAGGGTTTATAATGATCCCGACTAGAGATGAAGTTAGATCTATTACTAAGGCTACTGGTAAAGACTCATGCATCTATGGCGTGTCCTTCTTCAGGTGAATGTTCTTCAGTACTTATAGGTGTTGATGATGGTAGAGTCTTCATTTGTCACGTTAGGTATTACGCCTTGTCTTGCAAGTAATCTTGATCTCTGATCTCTCACGGATGTATGCCTGGTCTTCGGGATCTCGAGAGAGTGTCTTGTAGCCCCACGTTAGGTCGGTTGAGACCTTCTAGATGCAGGCTTTCAGGTTCTTAATCGTAGAGGTAGTGACATGGGTATACCCTCGGGTACTGTGTTTAGACTATACGGTCAGCCTAAGAGAACCTTCGGACAATTGAAGCCCAACAAGGATTTGGGTGGCCCAAGTCGGAGGAAGGCGACTCCTTGAAGGACATGGCAAGCAATAGATAGATTTTCAAAAATTGGAACCTAACCTATAACCGACGGCCTGCTATCCCGAGACCTAGCCTCCTATATAAAGGCTAGGAGGGGGAGAAGGACATCCAACCCTAGCATATACCTCGCTAGATCACATCTAGCACCTGTAACTTTTGACTCCCCGATAATCTAAGAGCAGATAAGAAGGAGTAGGGTCCCTTCCCAAGGCCTGAACTTGGGTAAACCGCATGTCCCCGATGTGGTTGTTTGCTAGCCGATCGACGCCTCCAGCGCGCCCCAATTCCTCGAACCTAAGTCCATCAACGATGGGCATTGACGAGTTAACCCCTCGTCAATTGGCACCATCTGTGGAATTGGGAGTGCTGATGTTGCGCTTCGGCCCCATCAATTGTGATCTACAACTCCATTGTTGTGGAGAATCACCCTCTTGGCACCTTTGACTTCGCCGTCCACTCGTCGGGCGACTTCCGACTTCGAGTCCGTGGGCGATGGGATCGGCATGATGATCGGAAGACTACACTTTCAGGTCGGCCATACCGGCATGCTTCGCTTCCCCAATCACCCGCAAGCTCCTTCGATTGCCCCTGCATTGTGGTTCCCACCACCGATTGTCACCCTGAGCGAGCTCAATACCTCAACACCAGCTTATGATATGGATAGCGAACAACAGCTGTGAGTTTGATCTATGCAATCTGACGTTAGAAGATGGCGCTTACGGCTCTGGATCTGAGAGTTGCGGAAGCAGTGGTGTCCCCAACCACCACATGTGCTCCGTCATCAATAGCGACGATGGAGGCACTCAAGTGGACACCACCAACAGCGGGCCCACCAACAGCGGGCCCACCAACAACGGGCATACCAATCGAGTCCCCGTCATCGGTCCCGTCAAGGGAGAGCAGACACAACCGCCCAACCCGCCCATCCCACCTAACCCCGATAATCAAGGCAAACACGCCAACAATGGGTCGGCGTGACAGGAGATCCACCTTAGCAACGTTGAGTGGGCATGGTGCAGGGAGGCCCTCCAGGGTAACCCCCTGCTGCTAAACTCATCACAACAGATGCTAATGGGATACCATTGGCTACTCGTCTAGGAGTTCAAGCGCCAGCAGGCGGTGAACATGCAACTCGAAGAACACAGGAAGGCCGCGGATGAGTCGAGTCCCTAACGGGTAGCACGCTCCTCAATCGGTGGATCCTCCTCCAAAGGTAACGGACCTGCAGTTGCCAAAATGTGCTCTCGATTGGCCAATCTCAACGACAAAGATCAGAATGAGGCAACCCGAGCCCTCGACTTCTCGTTCATGTCGGTGGACTCGCAGGGTAATATGATCCAGAAAACGTCGCATGCACCGGTGACAGCAGCCACCATGTATCTGCTCACCAATCATCTAGCAGCCAGAGATCCATGATCTACCGTGCACCGGTCTATGATCGCCGGACTTGGACTGGTTGAGGCTTCACTGGCCAAGGTGCTGACACCAGAGCGGAAGAAAAGCAAGGCTCCACCTAAATACTACTCGCTATCTTCTAGCAAGGACGAGCACGACCTATTGCAGCGACGCCGCAGCTCAATTTATGACCACGATTATGATGCATGTGACGAGATCACCCAGCACCAAGGTCGACAAGATACGTGCAAGCGCATTCACGCAATGTAGTCGGAGGATGAAGGAACAGAGCTCTGCGGTGCCAGCTGCTTGAACAGAGCCATATGGCAGAGGTGAATGCCGAAAGGATTCAAACTTCCTTCGGAAAACCCGAAGTTCGATGGCCTCTAGGACACGAAGATCTGGTTGGAGGACCACATCTCTTTCGTCAAGCTACATGGCAGAAACAAGTGCACAACCATGCAATGCCTTCTACAGCTGCAGGGCGTTGCTCGCGCATGGCTCAACAACAACCACTTACTCATATGATGAGGACGACCTCAGCCACAGACGCGACCACCGAGGAGAGCGTCGGATGCATGGTTACAAAGACCATGAGGAGGTCGACATGGTCGTGGTAGGCTACGCCGACAAACGTGATGAAGGTAACCGAGCAGCAAGTACCGTAGCAGCAGCTACCATGACAGCGGGAAGCCCGCGCAATTGTGGCAACACCACACACGCGACGACGCACCTGGAACATCCATCTAGGAGAAGTTGTTTGGACCCTGCAATCTTCACTTCTACATTGACAAACATGATGGCAAGAAGAAGTCCAACCACCTCCTCAAGGACTGCCACGAGTTCCAGAAGCTGCATGAGGGTTACGCCCAACTACATCGTGACGCGATAACTCAGGGGTATGAAGCTGCCCCAGGCGCCATAGCTCACGGAGCACCACCACCGCCACCTGGAGGACCCGCACAGCCTGCGGCTGCACCGGTACAAAACAATGGAAGCGAGCAATACCCACGAGTGCTAGGAAACATGGGCATGATCCCCTCACTTAACCCCTGAGTACCTCAGCGGGTCGGAGTGCTGCATCACCTTCGACATAAGCTATCATCCGCGCCAGGTCCCTCTCCCATGCCATTCTCCCCTGGTGCTCGAGGCACGGATCGATGGATTCCAGATGAGTCGAGTCTTCATGGATGGCGGTAGCAGCATCAACCTCATGTTCGTCAGCACCCTGCGCGCCATGCGGATCCCCCTCTCCGGTCTAGAAGCATCGGAAACAACCTTTCACGACATTGTCGCATGGAAAGGAGTATATACCCTAGGCAAAATCAGGCTAGATGTCATCTTCGGCATGCCCACAAACTTTCGATGAGAAGGCCTCGAGTTTGAGGTGGTTGACTGGCCCTTGCAGTACCACACTATCCTCGGACGTGTCACATTCACAAGATTCATGGCGGTCCCACACTACGCATACCTGCAGATGAAGATGCCAGGACCAAACGACATTATAACCGTCAACGAAAGCTTCACCAAGTCTGATAGCTACGATAGAGAGTTCAACAGAATCTCCCAATCCTTCGCCATGCAAGAAGAACTGGCGAGGATCAAGGAGTCGAAAGACAGCAGTCTTCCTCATGTGAGAAGCGTAACGCATCAACCAGTCCTTCGACTCGTCGGTGAACACCAAGGTGGTCTAGGTCCACCCACCGACCCACCAAGACGCCCCTCATCGCCAACAACCTGAGTTCCGCGATAGAACTTGTGCTCCGAATTCCTCTCGTGAGCTCTAGGAAATATTCACTGGTGTCTCGGACATGCCAGAGTTCCTAGGGAATTCGCCGAGCACGCACTCAATGTGTCTCGATGCACGATTAGTAAAGCGAAATGATGCATCGACTATCGTAACCAAGGGCAAAGGCGTTGGCATGGAAGCCAATGCACTTCGACACTGATTTTATACGTGAAATCAAGGAAAGCACTGGGTACTAACTCGTGCTCGCTCCCAAAAAGGACACAAATATCCTAAGGATGTGAGGACTTCACCTCCTCAACAAGCACCGCCTCAAGGACAACTTCCCATTACCAAGGATCTAATTCGGATAATCAATCCAACACCAAATATGAACACCTGCTTCCTCGACGCCTACTTAGGGCTATCATCAGATCTGAATGAAGGAAGATGATCAAGAGAAGATGTCCTTCATCATGCCCTTTGGCTATCGCTACACTGGCACAATGCCCTTCGCTAAAGAGCACAGGAGCCACCTATCAACGGTGTACGCAAGCCTGCCTCAAGAACCAACTTGGTCTAAACATCCAGGTCTATGTTGATGACATAGTTGTCAAGACCAAGAAGGAAGCTACACTCATCGATGATCTCTGTGAGACCTTGGACAACCTCGACCGCCATCGAATCAAGTCAACCCAGAGCGGTGCATCTTCGCATACCATCCGGCAATTACTTGGGTACCTCATATCCGCCAGGGGAATCAAGGATAACCCGAAGAAGATAAGGGCCATAATGACCATGGAGAAGCCGAAGAACATCAAGGGCGTCCAGTAGCTGGCTGGGTGAATCATGGCGCTCAGCCGATTCATCAGTCGAATGGGTGAGAAGGCACTACCGTTCTACCAGCCTCGCTTAAGCCCGACAACTTCGATTGACGGACGAGGCACAAGATGCGTTCGAAGATCTCAAGACCCTACTCTCCACCTCGCATGTACTGGTGACCCCCAGGAAAAGGAGCCAATGTTGCTATACATATCCGCCACCAACCAGGTGGTCAGCACCGTTCTAGTGGTGGAACGAGCCGAAGAAAACAAGATCCATGGGGTGCGGCACCCAGTATACTAGCTTAGCGAGGTACTGACACCAACAAAATAGCGATACCTGCATTGCCAGAAGCTGGCCTATGACATCTTCATGACAGCAAGGCAACTGCACCACTACTTTCAGAGCACCCCATAGTTGTGGTGAATGATGCCCCACTAAGCCACATCCTCAACAACCCTGACGCCACGAGGCGGGTAACCCTCTGGGGCATCAAGCTATCCCCGCGGGACATCACATACGAGAAGCGAGTGGCGGTCAAGTCATAGGTCCTACCGGACTTCCTCGTCCACTGGATGGAGAATCATCTCCCCGACACACCAAACATGTCCAACCTCTGGACCATGAAATTTGACGGATCCAAACGCAAGGAAGGAGCTGGCTCAGGCGTCATCTTGACATCTCCTCAGGGTGACAATATGCGATACATCCTACGCATGAAGTTCCGCGCCCAATAACGAGGCGGAGTACGAGGCGCTGATCCATGGGATGCGGATGGCCAAGGCCTGTGGCGCCATGTGGCTCATCATCTACTGCGACTACAACCTCGTGGTCCAGCAAACCATGAACATGTGCAATTCTCTGAGCGACAACATGGTTGCGTAATGCGACCTCTACAACGCACTCGAAGGGGACTTTGATGGCTGTGAGCTGCGACATATAGGCCATCAAAGCAACGAGGAGGTCGACATACTTGCAAACATAGGCTCCACCTATGCCCCGGTGCCAGCAGACGTGTTCCTCGAGCAAATCTGTGAACGCTCCATTAAGCTGAAGACTGTCTGGCCATCCGTGTAGCGCACTCAAGGGCTACGCCACCTGAAGAAGCCAACGGGTCTAGTGATGTAGAACAAGGCTCTACACCCGAAGGCCCCATGGAGGTCATGCTCATCGAGCCATCCTAGACATAGCCGTACATCACATACCTTCTCACTAAAAGCTTCAGCATAACCCAACAGATGCGCGAGACATAGCGTGATGCTCCAAGGCTTTCACCATCATCAACAGCGAGTTGTACAAGCGCAACATCACGGGCGTGCCCCAGTGATGTGTCACCAACGGTGATGAAAGGGGCATCCTCCTCGAGATACATGAGGGTACCTATGGACATCACGCTGGCAGTCACGCCCTTGTCGCTAAAGCTCTATGGGTTGGCTTATACTGGCCCACCGTGATGCACGACGCCAAGGACATCGTCAACGTGTAACGCCTGCCAAAGATTTGCGGAAAAGCTGCATGCATCAGGCGCAGAACTTAGGACAATACCCGTTGCCTGGCCCTTTGCACAATGGGGACTCGATATGGTCGGCGAGCTACATAAATGATCACCCGAGGATACGCTCTACCTCGTCAGCCGCTGACAAGTTCACCAAGTGGATCGAGGCCATGCCGATGGACAACCAAACCGGTGCCACTGCCATCAAGTTCTTCGAGTCCATCGTTTTCAGGTTCGGGGTGCCACACAACATCATCACCGACAATGGGATGAACTTCAGCTCAAACGATTTCCAAGATTTCTGCGAAAACCTGGGAATCAACATTAGCTATGCCTCCATGGCACACCCCCATACCAAGGATCAAGTCAAAAAAGGCAAATGGCCTCTTACAATGGCATCAAGAAGATACTTCTTAGACCTCTCAAGCAAGCTGGTTGTCGGGCTGAGAGCTTCCCTCCGATTATGGAGCCTGTGGCACAACTCGAGCTACACGTTACACATCGTTTTCATGGTGCATGGCACCGAGGCGATTACCCACCGGTGCGCTACAAAGCCCCAAGGGTTGTTACTATAAGGCGACTCCACGACCGTGACCGGAGGACTTCAAGAACTACCAAAGCCGACGGCTGATCCAAGGTCCTTCATCAAAGGAGACCTCGCCCCACGCTCAAGCAAAAAGGCACCTCAAGGTCGAATCCCCATGGAAGGACCCAACATGGTCATCAAGTAATCCTGTGTGGCGCTATCATCAAGGACGAGAGAGTGGAGTCGAATACTCCAACCCATGGAACGTCATGCAACTATGATTCTTCCACCCCTAGATGTTTTTTACTTTACAATAAGGCTACTCAGCCAGGCTACCAACCTAACCATGTACGCCCCGCTATTCTCCAAATAATAAAGCTAAGTGCCTCAACTATGAGTCTTGTTACATTTACTTTTATTCAGCATTTTACACTCACGGCTACGCCCTCGATGACCTCATCACATGTATAATTAAACACCGCAATGACCGAGTAGCTTACTCGTTTCCAATTGAACCTTGATAACTCCAACCTAGTTGCAACCCAACCAACAGGATGACAAGGTGCTGAGATCCAAAAGCCAGTTAACCAAAATGCACGATGAGAAACATAATTGAAAAACACATAAGATAACAAGCTTGCATACTGCAAGGTCGAGAAAAGTCCTAGTCAAAAACTATACGAGCTTTATAACACCTATACATCCTGTGCAGGCTAAAAATTACTCTACTGGCACTGAAGAATTACATTGGTGCGTTCATTGAACAGGTTCACAACGCTCTTGATGGCAGTGAAATACCACCTCTTTTATCCATATAAAATGTGCCATTTATCTCTCATATCATGTTTCTTCTAGCTATAGCTATGCCTTATATGCATGACTTCTAGTTCTCATTTACTTTCATATGAGCTTTGCACATTTAGTAGTTTAGGTAGAATTTTATCACTTTCCTTGTCTATGACATGTGTGTAGGTGTTGATGATGATTATGGATAAAACAAAGGCAAAAGGAACAAAGAGAGCATAGTATGGAGGAGCTGCAGGGACCAGACTCAGCCATTTGAGAGGTTGGAGAAGTGAATTTTTCCAACTTCTCAAAATAAATATCGAAGACCATGGGGTTGTATCCCTCAATGAGACGAATCCAACGAGATGAAGAACACCCAAATCGGAGTTTGTATGAAGAAATGGCGGCCAAAACACTGTGGAACCCGAAGGTTCAACGACCAACTATACTACCGAACTAAAAGTTCCCGCCATATAGTTTGGTCGATAGTTGGTAAAAGGTCACAAACGACGGGATTTCGCCCCATAGAAGCTCTAGAACCTTCTCTAAGTCATATGAAGGTATTGGGAGAACCCTAGGCACCCCCAAGGCCTATATAAAGGAGGGAGGACCCAAGAGAGAGCGACCAAGCCATATCCTCCACCACGGCGGAGCCCTGCCGCCGTGCCACCACCATAGCTGCCTCCAATCATATCTACACCATCACCATCACACAAGAAGAGAAGGGACTAGGATCTTGAAGGCCTCCTGATTGGGATATGCCAAAGTATAGTAGTACGCTCCGAGTGAGCCGAAGGTTCGCAAGGCGCTCAAGGACCGCTACTGACTCAAGAAAGGAAAGGCCCATCGATCGGGAAGCCTGCATAGCGTAAGCCTGGGCCGGATTAGGTCAAAGGCCCCCGGATCCTTATCTTGTTCGGAGGCAGTTTGTAAACCCTAGCGAGGTGCTTCATATATAAACCTCCCTAGGGTACCTTAGAGACTTACGTTCCATCATACACCCTTCCTCGCTGTTTAGCCGCCAAGCTCGCCACCCTTGTAACTCGCCTCTCATAATCTAATCTAGCAGAGTAGGACTTTATCTTCGGGGACCAACCTAGGTAAACCGATGTGCATCCGCTTCTATCGCATCGTAGATGGCCGCCAACTCTTCCTCATGAACACTCAATCGCCGCTTATGGCAAACACCATTTCCGTGGGCTATGACAGGGCGCCACCATGGCGCAGCATAAGCGACCGGCTCGAAGTTCTGCGGCGAGACCCTATTCACCGATCGAGCGACCGCTCGCCACCGGCCGCATGATCGCCATCGGCGGGATCTTGCAGATCATGCCTAGCAGCTACATCCCGCTGCCGCCCGTCACGCGACGCCGCGGTGATGCCGATCGGCTCCATCAACCTCTTTCGCCGGCTTTTATCGGGATCGATCCAGCCGCGACGATGATCGTCGGTGGGTCGCCTCCACACCGCGATCTGCTTTCGGAGGAGCATGTCCGCTCCATCAGGGGCCTCATCACCGAGTACGACTCGGCTGCTAGCGACGCGGTCGAGACCAACGCCACCACCAACGAGGACGCCCTAAACGATGACGCCGACTCCACGACCCCTGCATCGGTCAACGGATCCATCACCGCCGCGTCACGGGAGGACTCCATCACACGAGTCTCCAACTCTGAGGATTTCGAGGATCCCTCCATCCCGGGATCTTCGATTCGACTCCGGCTCGGAATCCCCCGAGGATTTCCGCGCCAGATCCAATCGCTTCAACACGATCTACATGGCGGGTAGCACGGCCGCCCCTCTAGATACAT
This sequence comes from Avena insularis, assembly GCA_023614405.1. NCBI lineage: Eukaryota > Viridiplantae > Streptophyta > Magnoliopsida > Poales > Poaceae > Avena > Avena insularis. The sequence goes on along the minus strand of CM042695.1, from coordinate 78,894,131 downwards.
TCTCCACGCCGATCCTGCTGACCGCGACGGCCATGGAGGTGGAGCAAGCCCGCCTGCGGCTCCAGGAGGCGCAACGCAACGAACTCGCTGAGCGCGAGAAATACCGCCTCAAACAAGAGATGGCGGCGAGCCGTCACCTATCATCAGTATCGCATCGTGACCCGTCAACCCCGGCGTTCAGGGCCGCCCTGAATTTCAACGATGAGGGCGACCCCACTCGCCGCCGAGCGCGAACACGGCGAGAACGCGCCGCCAGGAGGAGGCAACCCCCCGAGACCACCACCTGGAGCACCGACGACTGAGGCCCCTCCACCACCCATGGGCCATGCGCCCCCACCAGACCAACCACGGATCATCATCTCACCTCAAGCCCGGGATGCCAACGGGCTACCACTATACTCCACCCCGATGGACAACATCGTCGCGGCCGATGCCGCGATCGCCAACTTTGATGTCCAAGGCGACGCTTACATGTATCCAAAGACGCCAAGGTCCTACTTGTCAGGGCCGCTGAGCAACAGGCCGGGAGTCGATCTGGGGCGGATGTATTCCATTGCCGCCAGCGGTGGCGGCATCAAGCGCCACCCCACCGTATAACGCAATAGTTTGCCCACCACCCCAACCCTGGCGAACCAACCATGGGGCCAACCCCGCGTGTTTACCAACGAGCCGCGACCTAACAACACCGCCGCCGCAACGGGCAACCTCGATGCCCGAACGCACATCATCAACAATCGCATGGCGGTCGTACAACCTTACGACCCGCGACACACCTCGCCAATCGGGCGACCGGAGCTAAGAGGCTCGCCAGCCGTGTCGGGCCACAATGCTTGGACCCATGATCTGTGGGGAAAAATACCCGCCAACTTCAAGGTTCAAGGAGATCGAGAAGCACGACCCGACGCACGACCCGCCGCTTGGCTGGACACATACCTCATGGCAATGGGGATCGAGGCCACACCGACCTTAGCCACTCGCTACCTCCCCGATGATGGAGGGCGCGACCGGCAATGGATCAACACGCTACCCGCCGACAACATCGCATTCCCTGAAGAGATGCGACGCCGTCAGCACTTCGAGGGCTCCACACTCGCGCCACCACCATCGAGGACCCGAAAGCGATGCATCCAGGGACAACGCGAGTCGACTCACGGTGATCCAAAGGTGGCAAGAACTATGGATAAACTCCTCCCATCCACCTGCATACGGCGATACATCGCTTTCAAGAACGCGTGCGGCATGAACCTCTGGTCGCCAAGATCAAGAGGGTCTCACCGACGCCGATAACATCCCCGACCTCCTCGAGATCACCAAGCGCCACGTGGAGGAGGACCCAACCAAGACCGACGACGAAGTCGGGAGGAAGACGGCGCGACTAGCATCCACGACACCGGCGCTTACTCGACATGCGCTACAAGAACACCTAAGCATCACCGCCGGACCGACGGCGAAGTCGATTGCCGCCAACGCCGCCACGCCAACGCGACTCCAAGAACTACCGCCGACGAAGGAAACTATCACGACAGGAACTACCACACCAACAATGCGACATTTAGGCCGAATTAGACCCGCCGCCTGCTCAATCAGCTCGTATCTACCACAGAGGAAGGAAAACCAGCCACCCACACCACCGCCAACCGCCACTCTCTCAAAGAGATCGAGAAGGCGACGGCAAGGAAGGACCCCAACAACAACCAACCGGGATAACGGAATGGCGGCGGCTTCAAACCGCCATTGGTCGCTACATACCTTCATTGGGCTCGACACCAAGCGTGAGAAGAAGGTACTCGCCCGCACGGTCGCCGTCAATGCGGTGACGCAAGTCGACATCCCCCGCTTCCTAAACTGGTCCGAGCAAAGCATCACCTGGAGTCACCAGGACCACGCGCCAAGAATCGAATATCCAGGGAGAGTCGCCGGTGGTCGTGCCAAAGGTGGCCGACCATCGGCTGCCCAAGACACCCATGGACGGTGGAGCTCCATCAACATCCTGTACCGACACCTTCAAAAGGCTCCAGCCCCGTAAACAGCCATCGAGCCAACATCGACGACCTTCCACGGCATCGCCCCACCAAAGGCGCACTCGATCGGGAAGGTGACGCTGCCGCCACCTTCGCACTTCGCAAAATCACCGCACGGAGAGAATCGCTTCGAGCTGGTAAACTTCCATAGTCCCTACCATCGCCTGGGCCGCCAGCATTCGCAAAAGTTCATGGCGACCCCACACTACGCCACAACATGATGAAGCTCCCGTCCGGCGGCATCATCATCGCCCACGACGCACCGGAGCATGGCCGTGGAATGTGAGGAAAAAGGCGCCGAACTCGCCGACACCGTCATCACCGCGAAGACGGACCACGCGGAGGAGCTCGTGAAATACGCGGGCAACATCAACAAAGACGATCCCACCATCTTGAAGAAACCAATCGCCGCGAACTCCGCGTTCGAGGCGACCACGCACACCCGCACTGCCGAGCTCGCCCCAGCGACTCCAGCGACGTATTTGTCACCATCGGGGCGCACATGAGCCCCACATAGGAAAGCACGCTCATCGGATTCCTCCGTGAGAACCGTGACATCTTCGCATGGAAGCCATCTGACATGCCAGGTGTCCCGAGGGAACTCGCTGAGAACAAACTTAATGCCGACCCCAAAGTGCGACTCAAAAAGCGCCACGGCCCTTCAATGAAGAGCGCCGCCGAGCCATCGCCGAGGAAGTCTAGCGCCGCCAGCCGCAGGCTTCATCCGCCAATCAAGTACTCCAAGTGGATGGCAAACCCATCCTGGTTCTCAAAAAGAACAACACCGGAGAATGTGTATCGACTAAACCAATCTCAACAGCTACCGCTTAAAGGAGGAGTTCGCCCCATCACATCGATCAGATCATCGGTTCGACCGCTGGATCGAGTCGCCTGCTTTTCTCGATGCTTACTCGTTACAACCAGATCAAGATGGCGGTCGAAGACGAGGAGAAGACGGCGCTCATCACACCATTCTACGATTCTCGCTACACGCCATGACGCTTTGGCCTCAAGAACGGAGGCACCACATACCGAGGTGCATGCAGGAGTGTCCGGTGAGCCAAATTGGCCGCAACATTCATGTTCACATTGATGACGTGGTGGTAAAATCCACCGCCAGATGATCTACTCGCCACCCAGCGTAAACCTTCGCAAATCTGTGGAGGTATAACATCGTCAACTCGAAATGCACCTTCGCGCATCCACTAGACAACTTCGGGTACGAAGTCTCCAAGCGAGGCATTGAAGCCAACCCCACCAAGATCGACACTATCGCGACTCGGGAAACCCGAGTGCCCGCGAGACGCCTAAAGTTGGTAGGCGAGTCGCGCTCTCGCCGCTTCATCCTCGACTAGGCGAGAAGGCAATTTCTCTACCGCTCGCGCAAGAACCCAACGCTCCAATGGGACGCGGAGGCCGTACACACTCAAAGAAGTGCTATCATGCAGACCACTACCGCCGCCACTCGACAAAGAGCCAATGCTCGCTTCACGCCGCAGCCTCCAATCGAGTCGTCACGCCATGATGGTCGCCGAATGACCGTAAGAGGGCAAGGAGCGCCCATACAGCTCCCTCAGATACTACATCGAAGTCCTAACGACTCACGACAACGCTACCCGCAATACCAAAAACTGGTGTACGTGGTATTCCGAGCATAGCGCCGACTCCCACACTACCTCCAGGAGCACCCAATCACGGTGGTCTCCTCCGCGCCCCTGCAGGACATCATACGCAATCGCGAGGCAACAGGGCGAGTCGCCAAGTGGGCCGTCGAGATCGGCATCCACAACATCAAGTACGAGCCCCGAAAAGCGATCAAGTCATAAGCCCTGGCCGATTTCTTGCAGATCGAAGAAGCACAAGAGCCGAGAAGCTCCCATACCTTAACTACTGGTCGCCCACTTCGACGGCTCCAAAACGCCGACGGCTCGGGGCCGGGTCATATCGACTCTCCCCAAAGGAGACAAGCCCCATGTGCTCCACCTCAACTTCAAACCCTGCACCAACAACATGGCGGAATACGAGGCCCTCCTCCACGGCATGAGAGCCGCCAAGGAGATGAACATCAACCGCCTACGATGCTACGGCGACTCCGACCTAGTCGCCGGCCAAGTGGCCGGGACGTGCGACGCTGTTTCCCCAACAATGATAGCGTACCGCCAAGCCATCGACCAGTTGGGAGGACACTTCGACGGCTATTCTGTCGAGTGGATCGACAGGTGTAAAAATGAGGAGGCAGACGCCCTTTCCCGCATCGGATCGACTCGACAGGCGCCACCAGTAGGCGTCTTCCTCGACATCATCCACAAACCCTCCATCAGCCCACCGAAGGAGATCGACGTCGGGATCCCACTGCAACAAGAACCGGCCTTAGTCGCCATGTTTGTGGAACCTAGCGACTGGACAGCGCCATACGTCACCTTCCTAGAACACAAACTCCTACCGAGCAACGAGACAGAGGTGCGAATGATCGTGCGCCGCTGCAAATCCTTCGTCACCATTAACAGCGAGCTCCACAAGCGCAGCGTGACCGGCGTGTTCTAGCGCTGCGTACAGCCAGAGGAAGGCCGCAAGATCCTCCAGGACATTCACGCCGACGACTGCGGCCATCACGCCGGCGCCAAGTCGCTAGTCGCCAAGGCCATGCGGCACGGTTTCTACTGGCTCACCGCACACGCCGATGCCACCAACGTCGTCCAAAGATGCGTCTGATGCCAGAAGTACGCCAACCAGACGCACCTTCCTGGTTCGGCACTCAAGACAATCCCCATCACGTGGCCATTCACCGTATGGGGCATGGACATGGTAGGCCCATTCAAGAAGGCCCCATCTGGCTTCACCCACCTCCTGGTCGCTGTCGACAAGTTCACCAAATGGGTGGAGGCCAAGCCGATCAAGAAGTGCGACGGCAAGACGGCTACCAAGTTCCTCCGTGAACTCATCTACCGGTACAGCTACCCGCAGAGCATCATAACAGACAACGACACCAACTTCGCCAAGGGGGCCATGGCGGAATTCTGTGAGGAGCACGGCATATGACTCGACCTCGCATCAATCGCCCACCTGGGGTCAAACGGCCAAGCAGAGCGCGCCAATCAAAGCATCCTCCACAGGCTCAAGACGCGACTGCAGGTGCCCCTCGAGCGCACCCCAGGATGCTGGGTCGACGAGCTCCCCTCTGTGATATGGGGGATCCGCACCTCCGTCAATCGATCAACCGGGTTCATGCCTTTCTTCATGGTGTATGGCGCCGAGGCTGTAATGCCAACAAACCTGGAGCACGACTCCCCTCGAGTCGCCAACTACGTCGAGGCGACCAACGAGACCGCCCTCCAAGACAGCGTCGATCAACTTGACGAAGCACGCGACCTGGCTCGCTCCTGCACTGCCATATACCAGCAAGGACTTCGCCGCTATCACAGCCGCCGAGTAACTCAGACCTTCCAGGAAGGCGACCTGGTGCTACGACTGGCCCAAGACAAGAAGGGCATGTACAAGCTCTCCCCCCATGGGAGGGGCCATTCGCCATAGGCCGAGTCCTCGACAACGATGCCTACTACCTCATCGACATATGGGGTGATGGCCAGTTGGAGGTCGGGAGGCCATGGAATGTAAACCTCCTCAGAAAGTTCTATACTTAGAACCACGCATTGTACTCTGTCGGAATATATAAATGAAATTCATTCAGATCACACAAATTGTGCCCACTCGCCATATTCTTGTGCCACTCGTGACTGCACATGCAAGCAATACGCTTATTCACGGAAGTCAACCTCTGGTCGAGCGACCGCACGGCAAAAGTAGTGTGGCACAAGGGCACCGGAAGTATTCGGGCCTTGTGTCGCCCACTTAAAAACGCCAACCCGGAGCCGCCATTGAGTCGCTTAGCCCGACCGCCCACCGCCAAGACGTCCGATACACGCTTCCCATACCGTCCTCCCACCTCGAGCAAAGCGACTGAACGGTTATACCACGACGGGACTCCGCAAAACGGGAACCCCACGTGGCTCAGGAACACACCAAGTAAGAGCGCTGTCTAGGTCTCGCCAAGCGACTGGCTCTCCGGGCCAGGGGAGGAGACACGTTACAAACAACGCATTCACAACCTGCAACAGGATCACGACCAATACGGTCGGGCATTAACGCCGGGACTCGCCACAAGCGACCCTACCTGCCGGGACTCGCCACAAATCAGCCCCACCCACGCCGGGACTCGCCACTCGTAAGACGCGAGGGATAAAACAAACGCTGTAAACAAATCAAACACACAGAAATACACAATCGAGTTACACCCCATTAAAGGGCGACGCGCTGGGACTCCGCTCAAATTGTTGAACAAAACAGTTCCTTAAATCATAACACGAGTCGACCAAGTCCCCGTGACATACATTACAAAAATGTCATACAACGTTCGCCACTTGGCATCCATTACAACTCTTACATTTGCTTACTCCACAGGCCCTGATGAAGAAGAAGCGCCACCCACCCTTTACGCGCACAAAGGGCTGCTACGGGTTCGTCGGGTACGTGGTCAACGACTTTGCCAATGACGACCGGAAGGGCTGCTCCGACTTCATGTCGCGGTGCTCCAGCTCGGGGTCGCCAGGCGCCAACACCGTCTCCTGGTACGGCAGCAGATCCCCATGGCCAAGACACGATCGACATAAGGAGTGGCCTTCACGGCCAGCTTCAGCACCTCCGACATCTCCATCGTGCCGGTCGCCGAGGGATAGCCACTCGTGACATCGTCAAGATCGAAGTCGTCGGGGAAATGCGCGAGACCCAAGCTCAACGCCGTGGCGGCCCCGCGTCTGAACGCCGAGCATGTCATCCACTCCACAACCGCGGGCACCTCCTCTAAATAGCGCCACACCTCCGTGAGGCCCCCAGGGATGACTTCGGTGGGATACATGCCCTGAAGAGCCGCCTGGACACACAACGCCGAGGCCATGGCTGCATTCACCACGGCAGTTACGCACTGCGAGGCGGTGTAAGTCTGCACCACCGGGTCGCTTTGGCCTACCACAGCTGCAAAGTTAGATGTCAGTGAAACAATGAAACCCCCAAAGCGGGGACCCGACAAAAGACTAAAGCAAAGACAGAGACTCACCAAGGAGCTTGCGGCAATTCTCCTTGACGTGCTTCTCCAAGGCGGTCTGCTCGTTATGCAGCCCCACGATGATGGAGTGCATGGCCTTGCGTTCCTCTTCAGCCGCGGTGACGGAAGCCTTCGCCTGCTCCTCCGAAGAAATTGAGGCCGCTTAGCCTCCTCCAACTCCTTGACCAGGAGGCTACCGCCCATTCGCCACGCCCGCCGGCGAGTGGGACATACCTCACGGGCCTTGGAGACCTCAGCCGAGAAACCATTTGCAAGTGGAGATATCAGAGTATTGCACACAACCATCTCATACCAAGCAAAGAAGAACAACGCCAAACACTCACCGATCCTCTCCTGAAGCCGCCGGTTCACCTCCCACGCCAAGAAGTCACGCCCAGCGCCTCGCGCAACGCCGATCACGACTCTGCTGTAACCCCGAAAACAACGAGCCTAGCTAAGCATTGAAGGAAGAAACCCAGTTCCTAGTCGCTGAAATCTAGTGACTAGGAACTCGGGGACTGGAGAAGGAAAAGAAAACCCAGTTCCCAGTCGCTGAAATTCAGCGACTAGGAACTCGGGATTGGCGAAGGAAGAAAATAAAATCCAGTTCCCAGCCGAAAGTCAGCGATTAGGAACTCGGGACTGGAGAAGATAGGAAAATAAAAACTATTCCTAGCCGTTGAAATTCAGCGACTAGGAATTTGGGGACTGGACATACGTGAATAGCAGCGCCGAGCATCTTGTGAAGTTCAGCATCATCAGTCGACGAGACCGTGAAGGAGGTACGCCCGCGGCGGGCCCCAATCTCCGCGCCCATGATTTCCGGATCATGGAGATCGCGATCCAGAATACCGGAAACCCCTCGCCATAAAGCAAGGAACGTCGACGCCGGCAGGGCGCCGCATCGGGACCGAAGCTTCCCAAGAGACGCAGCTTGGTGCCGGCTCGATCGTGTCGCCGCTTCTTTGACGAAGCGGCGCAGAACTGGCTCGCTGACGCTTCCCCCGGTCGCAACGTCGTCGGTGCCCCCCTTCTGCTTCTTCGCGACTTCAGCAGCTGCGACGTCCTCAGAGGCCTTCCTCTTCTTGGGCAGATCGCCCTCTCCCACGCCAGTGGCGGTGGAATCTTGGAAACCAAGGGCTTAATCTTCTTAGCCCCCGACCTGCACGAGCCCTTCCAATCAGCACAACCACGACATGAAAGAAGCAAGGGAAATTGGGACGAGGAAGCACAACTTACTTGGCGACTGGAAGAACACGAAGCTCGGTATTGATATGGGCGGGTTTGTCCAACTCGGGACCCAGCTTGCGGCTGAGCCCCCTCTCGAAGACGTCCGAAGCCCACGAAACTGAGGGCTTCCTTGACGATGAAGCTGCGGTCACCGGGATCTCCGACTCCAACGTCGTCGCCTTCAACGACTGTGGCGACTTGGGCGCTGTCGCCTCGGCTGCCTCTTGGCTTGGAACCCCCGAGATCGTAGGCGCGATTGCCGCCAGGGAACCTCTACCACCACCTCTGTCTCGCCTCCTAATCCCTTCTATCGGATCGTGTCCCTTGGGGCCTTGTGCGATACTTTGGGAGACCCTTTGTCGTCGGAGTCGTCATCCGACTCGAACACCACTAACGACATGGCCGACGATGGAGGCCTCTTTGCCGGTGACTTAGGCTGACGTGGGGGCTTCGACGGCGTAGCAGTGCGCCGGGACGTTTGCTCCTGGGCGACCTCATCGCCTTCTTCGAACTCATCCAGGCTACGGCTCGCTTCGACCTCTCGTTGTTTCTGCATTCGGGTCTTGCGAGCCACAGGCGCGGGGGAAGGAACCTCTTCTTCTTCTCGTCCGCTTCAAGGATCCCTCGAATCTTCCTCCAGCCTTGGGGAACCTATTCGCTGCCGGAGGGAGCCACCCTCCAATACCTGAAAAAGCTGAGAACCTCCATGAAGTTAAGACACGCAAGTTTAAAAGACTGAAATTGAGGTAGGAACGCAGCGATTGGAAAGAGAACTCATTATGGGGGCTTCGTTCTTCACGGGAGTATACGGGGCGACCCCGACCGCCACGCCCGTGAACTCCGTGTCGGTAATCTTCTTCAGGGCGGCCTTGTAGTCCTCGGCCTCCCATGACTCCTTGCTGGTTCGGGGTGGATCATGCTTCCCGTTGTACTCGTACATCCAGTGTGGACGAGCCGCCAATGAACCAGCGCCGCCTCGAGCCAGCAATTGTAGAGGTTGATTGAATCAACCCCTGGTCCTTCACTCGGATCTGATCCATCATTTCCACGACGACCATCCGCTGATCTTTAGGGAGCTTCTTCGCCCGACGGGGCTCCCTCTCGGCATTTAATTCAGGAAGAGAGACCTCGCCGGAGGGAGTAGCTTCCTTAACGTAGAACCAACTTTTCTTCCACTCGCTGGCGGCCTTCTTTGGCAGGAGGAGCTTGACGAAGTTGGCCTTCGGCTTCAACTGGAAGGTGACCCTGCCTACGGCCAGCATCAAGCCAATGGACGCCTCGCGCCCGACGCGGCCGTGGAAGAGCTCCAGCCACAGTGGGAAATATGGCCTGTAGCCGAGGTAGCATTCGCATAAGACATAAGATCGCCAGCTTCGATGCTGTGGACCAAGATCTGAGGGCTTGATCACAGAGTACGCGCAGGTTGCGGAAGAAGAGCCAAGTAGGGAACCCCAAGCCCTCTCAAGATGTCTGTGAAGCAAATGAACTCACCGGGTCGCGGTTTCAGCTCGGTCTCGGAGGAGGGGGAACCCGCCAATTCCCCTTGCGGAGCACCCCAACGTCCTCAAAGGATCTCAGCTGGGCCATGGTGCACTTGGATTTCCCCCATGAGCCTTTGGGAGGCGCCATCGAGTGAGAAGTGGGATCGCGCGACACGGGGAGAGTAAGTCGGGAGGAAGTAGAAAGGAAGAGCAAATGAGGAAGGATGAAGAGTGCAGAGCAGGATCGTGAAGCTGATCCATCACTCCCCTTATATGGGAAACGTCACCCGCCAAAATCGAGATAGCCGTTACTCACGGTAATTGCGCCGGTTACCGCTCGAATTCCAACGGATAGTTTGACCATGTCCGACGGTCCAACTCCTATTGGTCTACTTCGCCACCCGCCTTCTCTTCTCGTCAAACGACGATCGGACGACGTTGATGCCATCAAGTGACGGATGGGGATATGGGGAAATTCTCCTTGGTTCCAATAAAGTCCATCGCCGATTCAACTGAGCGCCCAAATTGGGCTCGCCGCTTACTAACACCAAAGGACGCCCAAGGCCAACGATGGCCTTGGGACTACCGATGGGGATATGCCAAAGGGGTATGCTTAGCAAAGATGTTCCAGTGAGCTGAAGGCTCGCAAGTGCGCTCAAGGACAGCGACTAGACTCAAGAAAGGAAAGGCCCATCGGTTGGCCATCGAAGCCCGTTTAGCAGGCCTAGTCGGATTAGGTCAAAGGCCCCCGAATCCTTATCTTGTTCGGAAGTAGCTTGTAAACCCTAGCGAGGTGCTTCATATATAAACCTCCCTAGGGTACCTTAGAGACTTACGTTCCATCATACACCCCTTCAAGCGACTCGCTGCCTAGCCGCCGAGCTCGCCACCCTTGTAACTCGCTCTCTAATAATCTAATCTAGCAGAGTAGGTCTTTACCTCCGGGGTCAACTGGGTAAACCCATGTGCACCCGCCTCATCTCGCACCGCAGATGGCCGCCAACTCTTCCTCACGAACACTCAATCGCCGTTTATGGCAGCGATCGCTGTGGGCCATTTCCACGACACCTCCACATCAATTTACATCGTCATCTTCGTCAACAACGTCTCCATCACCAATCCCCTTTGGTTACTTGTTGTAATTCTAGATTGAATCTTCGATTTGCACTTGTCTTCAATTGTATCATCATACTTCATCCATATTCTATCCATGATGTTGATTGCCTTCATGTGTGAGTAGTTTCCTTTGTTCTTGGGGAGATGGAGAAACCCTAGTATGAGATTCAATTGAGATAAAGATTATTATGTGATATTGTTCATTATGTGTCCGTGTTAGATTTCCTTCATCTTGATGTTGGGTGAAGTGCGCCACTCAATATTTGCCTCACTTAGGACTATATGGAGGGAACTACTTGTTGGTAGACGGAGGGATGATAACACTTACGGTGACTATAAAGCTGTTGTCATTCCTTACGTATCAACTTGGGAACCGAGGAGAACTCATGGAACATTGTCCATGCCATGGGATACATCCTACAGGGTAAAGTCCCTTTATAGCGGAGTAATTTGATTGATGTCGATTGCTGTCTGTTGTGATTATGACGGATGATTTGTGCAGTGGTTGCTGCCTATTCGTCCATATATGGAGCTCCTCCCACACATATCATAAATGGTCTTATTCATTATAATAATTTTGATCACTCTTTCTAATTACTAGCGGTGGATCCACTACTCCCTGAGAACTATATCCATCATCTTGCAAACTTTCGTAATCATACTTGTATGCTCTTGTTTACTTATAGCTTTAGTTTACTTATTGTTCTCTTAATTGAAAACCCAAAAATATCTTTTACACAAAACTCGCATTTTATCTTGTTACTTAGAACGTTATTTAGCATTACTATTTCAGTATTTAGTTCAAAGAGTTATTAGACTTTGACTGCCACTGTGGATCGATATCTTTATTTAGACACTAGCTACAAATGATCTGCACTTGCACATCAAGCTATTTTCCAAGGCCGCTGTTTAGAGCTAAGCGATGTAGGTCTTTTAGCTTTTGTTTATTTATTTTAGTTTTGCTAGATTTTGTTTTAAGCTTTCTTTATTTGCTGCATTTGTATTTTTGCTTTTGTTTATAAACCAAAAACCCATAAAAATATTTGTTACTAATCATGTCTTCCAAGAAGACTACTCGTGAACAGGAGAAGCTCTCAAGGGAGGAGAAGTTGTAGAAATCAATCAATGGCTGGCTCTGGTGAATGATTATTCATCCATGCTATGTGCCTCATACCGGTTTGCTTGTAGATTTTGCAGATCCAAAGACCATATCGCCTACCAATGTAAGTATAACATTGATCCCGCATTAGAATCTTATAATAGAAATGAGTTTAAAAGCTTAGTTGATATGGAGGTTCTAGAATTTGTGCTTTATACTGGTTGTTTAGAATTGCTTTCTTCTATAAAAAAATATTCGAGAAAGATGCCAGGATCTTGATGAAATAATTGAAGAAGTTTATCACATATATTCATGTTGTTGTGATTACTTGATGGATAATGTTTTAGCTTGCACTGTTTATGAGCGGATTTCAGCCCGCATGGAAAAGCCTAGCCTTTTGCGGGATCAAAAAGCTGAAGAGAAGGCAACATCATATGAAGAACCTCCACCGAAACCGCCTGAACACATTGCTAATAAAGAGGTGGCACTTGATGTTGCACCCTCTCAACTAGTGGAAGGTAAGCCCGAAGGTAAGACTATCGCTGAGCTACTCGCACATTATCTTAGTTAGAATGAAGAGGAGCAATTTGATCAATCACTTGAATCTCCTACTTCTGAAAATAACTTTCCACACACAAATAGTATGCATGCAAACAATATCTCATTATCTAGTAATTATTTCTATAAGTCCCAAAATTAAGATGATTGTTCTGAGGAGGATTCGTGCCTAGACAGTGATTTTGGGGACTTTGGCGAGGAACTAGAAAATGAATCTTTCTATGAATATTGTGATGCTATTAACATGGGACAGGAAATCCCATTGGAGAAGGATGAAGCTCCTTCCCAAGAAGAGGATGAACATGAAGAAGAACTGCTACTCCTTGAGGATATGCAACTACTGGACATGTGGAAGCACGTGGATTACTGTTCTGGTAATTTGTTAAATTTATTCGAAGGGATGAGGCAATATAATGGTAAGCCTAACAACCTTTATGATTATAAATGCATTCCTCTCTTTAAAGAATTTTTATCAAGCAATACTCACATAAACGGTAATAATGTAAAACTCTTGGAATACATAGTTTATGAAGGGTCTCATGAGCTGCTTAGGAAAATTGGTATTATTATGAAAAGTAGCGATAATGAGGATTTAGCAAGGTATCATAATATTATGGATTATACTATCAATTATTGTCAAGAACATTTTAGTGGGAATGCACTTGTGATAAAGAGTAAGGAGCTATGCAAAACAATAGTTCCTAAAACTAACATTTTGTAGGAACCACTAGATAACGAGGAGGAACATCAAAAAGGTGAGGTTGAAGACAAACATCATTCTACTAATAATAAGTTTGTTTATGATGCCTCAGTCTCTAGTAATGATTCTTATTGTGTTGAAACTGAAGATAATTTATCTATGGAGGCTTTATGCCTAGATACTCATTTGGAGAACACTCATAATGATGAACCGAGATAAATCCTTGTAGTATTAATGAGCAGGTTTTGGGAGAGCACATCTTTGATGAAATATTTGTTGATGATGCTTCTTTTTGTGATTGGATTGATAACTCTAGAACTGAGGAACTTGTTAGCAAGGGTGATGAACTAGAGAATAGAGACACTTTTGAATTTTTCCCTGCTGCTAAAGATGAGTATTATGAAGTGTTTCCTCGTGATAGTGTAGCCCAAGAAGAGTACTATGAATTGTATCCCGATGATGCTATCAAAGGTAAAATGTTTGACTTTACATGTAAATATTTAATCTTTTGGTTGAAACTATCTAGCGAGGTATGCTCACCACACATGTCACATCAATGATCATTTGTGAGCAATAACACATTTATTCACAAGACTCATGCACCGCAAGCTGGTGAGACTTTGACCAAGCTATAATAGTAAGTGATCCAAACCTCTTTTGGAGGTAAGAATAAATAATCTGGCTCCTATCTATTGAAATCATATTGGAGAAAAGCCTGGATACCTTTTTATAAGAAAGCGCTTCCCGGGAGGCAACCCGGAAGTCATAGATGTCTTTCTTAGTTTTGTGTCTTGAGTCTTGATGCATTCATGTTGCATTGGCATTTTTATTCTTTGCATGATTTTCTATTAGAGTTATCTTGTTGTTGTTTTCAAAAGGTAGAAATTATTGTTACTATGTGTTGCATAACTCAGTTGTACTTAAATCTCGTTTTATACATGCTATTGTTGGTCAAAATTAAAGTTGTTATTTTACTATCAAAATAAGGTGTTTCTAAGTTTCAGGATAAGAAAGAATTTCAAGAAATAGAATTTTTTGATGTCTACAGTAGGTTTAATGACCAACCATACAACAGAATAAAAATTTCAGTCAGATAGTTCCGCCATATAGTTATCGCTGCCTTTGACAAAATTCTTTTCCAGATATCGAAGGTTTAATGACCAACTATATGGCGGGAATAAAAATTCTGGCCATATAGTTCCGGCCATATAGATATCCATGCGTTCGTCAAAATTCTTTTCCAAGGTACAATAAGTTTAATGACTAACTATACGGCGGGACCCTTTTGTCCTACCAGATAGTTGCGCCAGATAGATGGGGAAAATCCTCAAACGCCAACTATAAGGTAACCATTGCTCAAAATTTTATTCTTTCTTCTTCTAAAAACTAAACATCACCTAGGAGCTTCTCCCATGATCTAGAGAAGCCGAGCATATGTAAGCAATAAATTTCTACCTCATAAACCTCCTAGACTATAATTATCTATAGAAGTTCATGTTTTCTTTTTTACTTTCCTTTTATCAGTGGGGTAAACAAACTATGTTCGTATACCAAACCGATGCATTTTATTTTGTGTGTTATTTTTGCAGGTACATGAACCTTATGTGACGACGTGTATGGTAGTGCCGACCGTGCAAACACTCACATGAGCCACTTGGTTTCTTCAATTCAACGCTTCGATAATCAGTGTCTGGTAAAACCTTCCAACTCGAACCTCTTTTAATAAGCACATAGGGGATGTACACTCATGTCTCGTATCCTGGTTCGCTTGCACCTCATCACAATCTAGGAGAGGCATCTTCTAGAACTAGTTTGTTGACTTAAGGCAGGATTAGGTTGGCGAACCGACTCCGTGGGACTTGTATTTTTATCACTTGTGAGCTAAACCTGTGTCTTCAGAAACACAAAAATATTTCATTTTCTTTTTAGTTTTTAAGTAGGTCCTCAAGGAAGGCACACCGGGCCATATCAAGAAATACATGTTGAAGCAAAGGTTCTTTGTCTATCAAAAGAGAGGTTACTTGTACCTCAACGGTAAAGTGTGTCACCCTTGTTTTCAACTAAGCTTGGGAGGTAACCACTTATCACACTCTCTTTGAAACTGTATTTTCTTTTCTTTTGGTGATTTACTCAAGTTTGGTTCTTGCAAAGTTCTAAGCTTGGGGAGGTTACTTCTGCATGTGTAGATTCTTGTGCAATGTTCGTATTCGATGAAGGTTTAATGCAATCATGTATCCCACTGTTTTTGAATGCTTGTTTAAGTGAGTCTAGTTCTGTATTCATATGGGGATACACTTGCTCATGATATGCACCATAGGAGTTGACTTAGAGCTTGTATGCATCTTGCCAAATTGTTTATCAAGCTAGTGACACTATTTGTGATCCTCTAGAAAACATTGCCACAATCTCTCCACTTGGAAAGAATGAATACTTGATCAAGATCTTTTGAAATTTTTTGGTTGTCACTAGATAGCTTTGTCTTAAATGAATAGGTTATGCTCGACCCCATAATGTCAAAACAATAGACTTGAAAGTTTGCTTATGGAAGGAGTTGTCAATTGGAAATGATATTTCGAAGTTTTGAGTTCTATGCTAAATAAGGTGTTGTTTAATTGTCTTAAGAGTTTAGCCTTAAATATACTCAACAATTACAGATGTGATGATCGATTTGATAGTACTCTTTGAAAGGATTTGTTTGAAGAAACTAATATTTAGCGGTAATTGAGATGCATGCCAAATCTTGACATGTTGATTAAAGTATGATATTGCTTTATGCGTGGCTGCACCACTGTCGCACAACATGGGATGCTAACAACTCTGCTGGCCTTTGAACAGTCCAAAAGAGGAAACTCTTGCAGTTTGGCTATGAGTTGCCCAACATATGTAGCAGAAATGCTATATTTGGGTATGCATTGGTATTCTCATGGGCCTACGCTCACAAAAGAGGGAATACTCCTCCACCATTATGAGAAATCATTATACCAAAAGGGAAACTTTGGTAATGGTCAAGTATCCATTCTTAGCCCGCATACCGATTAAACACACTAAGTTTTGGCATGATCTCATTACTGATGAACTAAAGTTTTGGAAAGACAAAGAATAGAAAATGAGTGTTTGATAGCCATGATCCATTGATGTGGATGACCAAAAGAGACACTCTAATGCTATGCTTCTTTTGACATGTTCTCGCATTTCCTTTTGGCATAAATCTTGTTACTAAGAGATAAAGTTTTTGAAAGCTCAATAATTGATGTTTGCACTTGAGAGCCTTAACTAGATGACATGATTGGGTAGAATCTATAAACTTTATTCCTATTTATGCTTGACATCTATTTGTGACTAAGTTTTGCCTCATAAAAAATAATGATATGAGAAGTTATACAAAATGTGCAATAAGAGGATCACAAGTTTGTCTGCAAGTTAGATTAACTGTTGACATGGAGCATATAAGTTTTGATAAATCTTTAGTGGTCTTTATAACTGATCTTGTGTTTCCTTGTATGAATACATGTTTTCTCTCTTCGAGCTTGTAGAAGAAATAAGGATGCAAGGCATTGATTTCCAATCATAAGCTATTTCACAACCATTAATTTATTATCGACCCTTCATGCTCGATGATGAGCAAGGTCTAGCTTGGGGAAGTTGATGGCTGTGAAATACCACCTCTTTTAGCCATATAAAATATGCCATTTATCTCTCATACCATGTTTCTTCTAGCTATAGCTATGCCTTATATGCATGACTTCTGGTTCTCATTTACTTTCATATGAGATTTGCACATTTAGTAGTTTAGGTAGAATTTTATCACTTTCCTTGTCTATGACATGTGTGTAGGTGTTGATGATGATTATGGATAAAACAAAGGCAAAAGGAACAAAGAGAGCATAGTATGAAGGAGTTGTAGGGACCAGACTCAGCCATTTGAGAGGTTGGAAAAGTGAATTTTTCCAACTTCTAAAAATAAATATCCAATATCCAAGAACACCCAAATCGGAGTTGGTATGAAGAAATGGCAGCCAAAACACTACGAACGAGAATTAACGACCAACTATACGACCGGAACTAAAAGTTCCCGCCGTATAGTTTGGTCGTATAGTTGGTAAAAAGGTCGCAAACGACGGGATTTCGCCCCAAAGAAGCTCCAGATCCTTCTCTAAGTCATATGACGGTATTGGGGGAACCCTAGGGCACCCCCTAGGCCTATATAAAGGAAGGATGACCCAAGAGAGAGTGACCAAGCCATATCCTCCACCACGGCGGAGCCCTGCCACCGTGCCACCGCCATAGCCGCCTCCAATCAGATCTACACCACCACCATCACACAAGAGGAGAAGGAACTAGGATCTTGAAGGCCTCCACATCAATCTACATCATCATCTTCATCAACAACGTCTCCATCACCAATCCCCTTTGGTTACTTGTTGTAATTCTAGATTGAATCTTGGATTTGCACTTGTCTTCAATTGTATCATCATACTTCATCCATATTCTATCCATGATGTTGATTGCCTTCATGTGTGAGTAGTTTCCTTTGTTCTTGGGGAGATGGAGAAACCCTAGTATGAAATTGAATTGAGATAAATATTATTATTTGATATTGTTCATTATGTGTCTGTGTTAGATGTCCTTCATCTTGATGTTGGGTGAAGCGCGCCACTCAATATTTGCCTCACTGAGGACTAGATGGAGGGAAATACTTGTTGGTAGATGGAGGGATGATAGCACTTATGGTGACTATAAAGTTGTTGTCATTCCTTACGTATCAACTTGGGAACCGAGGAGAACTCACGGAACATTGTCCATGCCATGGGATACATCCTACGGGGTAAAGTCCCTTAATAGCGCAGTAATTCGATTGATGTCGATTGTTGTCTGCTGTGGTTATGACGGATGATTTGTGCAGTGGTTGCTGCCTATTCATCCATATATGGAGATCCTCCCACACATATCATAAATGGTCTTATTCATTATAATAATTTTGATCACTCTTTCTAATTACTAGCGGTGGATCCACTACTCCCTGAGAACTCTTTCCATCATCTTGCAGACTTTCATAATCATAATTGCATGCTCTTGTTTACTTACAGCTTTAGTGTACTTATTGTTTTCTTATTTGAAAACCCAAAAATATCTTTTACACAAAACTCGCATTTTATCTTGTTACTTAGAACGTTATTTAGCATTACTATTTCAGTATTTAGTTCACAGAGTTATTAGACTTTAGACTCCTGCTCCCTATGGGATCGATATCTTTATTTTGAAACTAGCTACAAACGATCTGTGCACTTGCAGTCAGCAGTTCTCCACTAGCTCGATGATTGCTAGATAGTGCGGAACCATGTTCCACGCCATTCTTGCTGGAGGTGCTGGAGGTCCTTATGCGACAGTATCCAAGTCCATGCCCGGACGTTGCATATGCACAAGTGCAAGCACGTCTTTGGCACCTGCGACAAGCTGCTGGTGCACGCACTCGTGGACGGCATCAGCATCGCAGAACTTCCACAGCAGCGATAGTAGAGTCACAGGGACTACGTCTAGGGGATACATCACCCTAAAAATATGCCTAAAGGATGATTGTGCCATCTTCAAGAAATGCAGCACCTGCGAGATGCGATCCTGCTGGTTCGCCAATATGGTTGCCCAACTTCCAGATCCACCCGAGTCAGGCAGTTCAGTCGAACATTGATTCGGTCCCTCTCTTCCTGCGGAATGAGATTGACAACTTCACATACAAAATAAGATACATCAGTCGAAACTATGGTGAATATAGAACAACATATGACAGTCGAATGATGCTCACATCGTAGTCGTTCATTGATCTAGGAAACTTTGTTAAGGAGATACTTCTCCCGCTCGACGGCTCTCTCCGCCTTCGACTTCCACATGTCAGCGTTACCACAGATGATCAATGTGTCACGCTCCAACTGCTTCACGCGGTCACACAGGCGGGACAGAAGCGATAGCTCTTCCACTCTAGATGGTGGAAAGACTAAGGGCATGGACATAGAGGACATATCCGCATGCCACCAAGACCCCTAACCAACTAAAAATTCGAAGTGTAAGAGCACTTGAACATGAAATTCAAGTCCAAAAGAAGCAAGCAGAAGATTCATGCATCAAACTAAAAACAAGTTGTGATAGGGGCAACCCCACAAAAGTACTCTAGGATAACCCGATGTCCTAACACCATTGTCCAGCAAACAGAAAAAAGATAAGCCTACGCATCAGCACCCGAGGGCTTCGCGGACTCCGTGGCAGCCTCCTATGTCACGGCCTTTGCAGCAGCAATCCCCGATGTTGTGGTCTTCGCCGTGCCCCGTCATTTTTTTGCTCCGTGGAGTACTTCGTGAGTGTCTCTAATAGCCGAGGCCCATACTTATGACAGCGAAAAGAAAAAGGAGCAAATGCTACCTCTTCACTATTCGTGGTCACCGGCATCCTCTTCGTGATCATGCTCATGTTGAGATCAGTACCACAGGCCCGCGCCATCACCAAGCCGAGGGACGCACCCGCTCCCTTCTAATCCTGCTTCACTGGTATGCCTTCGGCGAAAGTGTATGTGAGGCCGCTCACATCTTCAATAGCCTTGGACTTTGGCATCATTTCCCCTCGAAGATGACGAAATACGACCTTGGACTTTTGAAGCGCGTTGGTGGCAGAGGCACTGCGATCCTCCATTGCAACCATGGCACCAGCCAGCAGATCGTTGCGAAGAAGCGCCTGATGGTCAAAGTTAGTTCCGAGCGCATCTGCGAAAGCCCAATAGTCAGTGGCTAAGGAGAGAACAAAATGCAAGATACAGTTGTACAAGCCACTCAAATAAAGACCTACTGGAGAGAGCCTGGGCAGCCGAGAGAAGTTGTTCTATGAACACCTTCTGCCTGTCAGCCGCAGCGGCCTTTAGATCCTCCTCGCGCTTCTTCGACTCTATATTGAAGTGCTCGAGGGCTTCGAGTTCTTTGTCCCTTTTGGTCTCCGCTGCGCTAAGCCCCTTTTCAAGGGAGCTCAGCCGACGAAGAACGTCATTATTCTCCCCTGGTGTATGAATCAAACATATTATGAATAGTCAAAACCTGTTTTCGGCAAAACATGCAAAGGACAAATAACATATTTTGAACCTGGCAGTGGTTAGTATCTAGGCGAACATGCTCCTGTCCGAGGCAAACCATCTCCTCGCCAAGGCAAATAGTGTCCTGAAGGAAAGGCTACAAAAGAAGACATGTCAAGAGAAGCATATGACTCGGGGACTCTTCGAGTGACTTCAAACATACACTTACATGGTCACACGAAGACTCCGAATGTTCTTTTTCCATAGTTCGGGCAATGACCCTGTGTTCTTCCAACTTGGAAGAGCTCGAGGAGCTTGTGTCGGAGGTGGCCACTGATACGTTGCAAACATATCTATAATTTTTAATGTTCCATGCTTATTTTATATCTACTTACTTATGTTTTGTCCACACTTTGGAGTATTTTTACACATTTTATAGAACTAACCTATTAGCAAGATGCCACAGTGCCAATTGCCTGTTTTCTGCTGTTTTTGGTTTCAGAAAAGCTAGTAAGGAAATATTCTCGGAATTGGACCGGACAAAAGCCAGTCAATATTTTACCCGAAACAACACGGAGTCTGGAGGGGAGACGAACTGGCGCAGCAGGGCAAACACACCTGGTGGCGGCACGGCCTAGGGGGGGTGCGCCACCAGGGGGTGTGGGCCCCCTGGTGCTCCACTGACCTTGCCCCTTCGCCTATAAAGACCCGTCGGGACGAAAACCCTAAGGACCGAACCAAAATTCCACGAAAGAGTTGGTAGCTGCCGTCATCTCCATCCCTAGATCGAGGAATCGAAGTTCTTCCGGCACCGGCCGAGGGAGAGATCACCCTGGAGGCCTTCTTCATCACCATGCCTTCCTTAGATGTGATGTGTGAGTAGTTCATCTCTGGACTATGGGTCCATGTAGTAGCTAGATGGTTGGTTCTCCTCCTTTGTGCTACCATGTTTAGATCTTGTGAGTCTGCTCAGATCAAGATCATCTATGTGTAATCTTACATGTTGTGTTTGCGGGGAGCCGATGGATATTGAGATGCTATTTCAGATTGATTATTGATTCTATCATGTCTTTGTTATTTGTGATCTTGCATGCTTTCCATTGTTAGTAGCAATCTTGGCCAAGTAGATGCTAGCAACTCCAAGAGGGAGTATTTATGCTCGATAGTGAGTTCATGCCTCTAGTAATCTGGGGAAGTGATAGAAATCTCTAAGGTACTAGATGTGCTATTGGTACTAGGGAGAAAATAACAATCCTTTGTCCATGGGGCAATCGTATTGTTTACTTTACACACTTTGCTTAATGCAATTATCTGTTGCTTGCAACTTAATACTAGAGGGGGTTCGGAAGATAAATTGAAGGTGGATTATTAGTCATAGATGCAGTTGGATTACGGTCTATGTATAATATTGTAATTCCCAATCAAATCTCATAGGAGTCAAGATGATTAGTATATGCATGTATGCTTTCTCGGTGTATGTCAATTGCCCCGTTGTAATTTGTTCACCCAACATGTCAACTATCTTAAGGAGAGTCACCTCTAGTGAACTATGGACCCCGGTCCATTCTTTTACCATCAATCTACTATTTACCATTTACAGATTTCTATTTACTTTCTGCAAACAATTACTATCTTCCACACAATACGTTTAATCTTTTGTTTTCAGCAAAACTGGTGAGATTGAGAACCTCACTGTAAGTTGGGGGCAAAGTTCTGTGGTTGTGTTATGCAGGATTCCAAGTCAGAAACAACACCTTGGAGGTGTTTCCTTGCTCCTACTGGTTCGATAACCTTGGTTTCATAACTGAGGGAAAACTTGCTTCTGTGCTCATCATACCTTCCTCTTGGGGTTCCCCAACGAGCTCAATATATTTTGAGCCATCTTCCACCATTTTCAGGGAGGGCTCAGATCTCTCCACACCCTTGTATTTTGAGTCCATGACTCCTACATCCTCCAGGTCGTGGCAAGTGCCGGAGGATGACAATGGCACAACAATGCTTCAACAAACATAGAAGGAATTTAGCACAAGGAAAATGACAAGAAAGACAACTGTAAAGCACACTAAACAGGTAAAAAATACTCACCCGTCAAAATTATCGAGCTCAAAGACCTCATCCTGCTTCTTCTTCAACTTCTTCAGCGGTGGAGGAGCTACACTGCGAATGGGCACCGTCGGAATCGGATCCCTGGTACCCACCTCAGGCGTTGAATCCTTCGGCGTTCCTGGTGTGGAAGCATCCGAATCTTCACTCCGAGAACACTTGCGAGTACCATCCTCGCTGATCGGGGCTTCAGGCTCGTCTCTGCGGGCTCGGATAGGCACAGTCGAGCCCGACTCGTCTTCTTCTGCAGCCTCCGTAGGGAGTATCTCTTCCGGCTGGGGAGGAATCGATTCCTCAACTTTCTAGTCCTGTGGCAAAAGAAAGGAAACACCATCATACTCACAACTACAATTGTCTCACGGACACAAGAAGCAGACATTCAATAGAAAAATTACCGCTGGAGGAGGTTGAGTCGCGCAAAAAGGCAGAGTACTTGATTCCCTAGGAAGGTCATCCTTCTGTGTGAACTTGGTTAGCACCCTGATCTTCTTATCAAGCTCCACCGATGACATATCCTCAGAAGAGATGCGGGTCAGTTCCACCACGGTGGTCTAGAGATACATCAGATGTGCTCTATCCTGTAGCGGCTATACCCGATGCCTCAACCACGTCAGGATAAGGTCCACGCCTGTGACTTCCTTGCCGCAGACAAGTTGAAGGACCAACACTCACTGGTACAAGACCTCTGATTCTTTCTCTTCGCCGGGCATCATGACATTCTTCTAGGATCTCTTTCTCTTCAGTGCAGCATTTGTATCAAAGGGGGAGAGGCCGAACTTTTTGTCGGTTGCCTTCTGGTCCCGAATGTAAAACCACTTCTCCCTCCATCCTTGGGCGGACTTGACAAGATTGAGGCTAAAGTATTGAACACGGGAATTGATAGATATACCACAGCCCCCAAGATCGTACACGACAGACCCTGACCTCGACTGCCTCTTCAAGGTAAACAACTCCTTGAAGAGGCCAAAGTGCGGCTCAATACTAAGCCAACACTTGTAGAGAGTGATGAAGCACGCAATGTGTAGAACATAGTTGGGAGACAGTTGATGGAGCTGAATCCCGTAAAAATAAAGCAAACCTTGCACGAATTCGTGGAGGGGAATAGAAATGCCTCAGAGGATGAATGCAAGAAACATCACCTGAAATCCAGCAAGAGGGTCAGGAATTAGCTCCCGCCCGGGACTCGACAATCATCTTCATTGGCCAGAATTAAACCAGCCTGGCGGTGAGTTTGGAGATCATACGGCTTCAAAATTTATTGCCGCTACACCTATTGGTCACACGTGTCCCGGAGCCCTTCTTCGGCTTCACGGTGTTAGCGGTGCTAGATCTAGCGATGGTGGCGGACTTGGCTCCCTTGTTATTCCCCACCTTCGTCTAATGGAGTGACCGAAGAAAGTAGCTTGGAAAATCCCTAAGAATGTCCGGCGAGGAAGGGGCGGAGTGCAATGGAGAAAGGGAAAGCAAAGATGGAAGTAGTGCACAGAGGGAGAAGAAGCACAGTGCGAAAATTACTGCCCCAAGTCCCTACTTTAGCATCGTCGAGGTACAGTCCAATAGCCATAGAAGCTCCACCTTGATACGTGGCACATATCGGTGAGAACGCGTGGCAGCGTGTGTACCGAATCATCGCTACACGATCCCCACTCTGCACGGAAATCAAGGAGATGTAGTTAAAACCCTAATTTATGCGTGACTGGTCAAATCCTAGTCAAACTTTTGGGCCCACTTCTATCACGTCCCATTAGCACCGCTTATGCGGGCAACTGAGGTCATCAAATCATCAGCATTCACATCATTCGTAAGCGTGCTCCAGCAGGAGGCGATACCAAGCAACGGCAAAATTGTCCCTTTGATTCATTTAGTTTGTGCTTGAATCTATGATTCGACCAAATACTCGGGGCTACTCCTAACATGAGCGCTGGTCATGCACCCGAAGGATTTCTGGGTGCAATATATAAGTCATTCGCACATGGTGACAGGACACTTGTGCCTTAACCTTTTCTTCGAATCTACGATTTGACGATGAACTTGGGCCACTCCCATAGGGAGCACTAGAAGCTTAACCGACAAGCTACAATGATAGTAGTCACAAAAATCAAAGTCCCCACTTGGGTCTACGACTCGAATAGGTACTCGGGGGCTACTCCCGTAGGGAGCGCTGGCCGCGCACCCTATGAAAAACAAGAATTAGTCACGAAAAATGCGTTGACCATGTCCGCATTCGAAACATTCGACGACTCCGTCGCATAATTAGAAGTACCCTAAAAAGGTATAATGTCTCCTAGGTCACACGAATCATCTCCGTGGTGACTAGACATTTGGATGACACGTTTGCAACATGAAGATAAGACATGCGAAAGGCCTGACAACGCACCTGCTGCGCTCTACCAAAAATAAGTCGTGCCTACAGGCACGATGAAAAAGCCTTGACGAACACGTCGAGTGCACATATTGAAACACTAGAATTCGACTTTGTAAGACCTCCGCGGCATGAGTCGAATTACGCCAGCAATTTTCCGAGTTTGAGTCCAAGGACTCGAGTTTGAGTAGATAGCGTTGTTTTTCCCTAAGGTAGTTAACTGATCCCGATCCATCGGATGCATCAGGAACGCATATCAACAATCCATATGACATAAAACTAGGGCACCCAAAAGCACTTTCGGATGAGCCACGCACTCGAAAACTTTATAGTCTCCACCTGAATCTATGATTCGGCTGGACACTCGGGGGCTACTGGCATGGGTATACCCTATGTGTACTCGTGTTTAGCCTATATGGTCCATCCCAAGAGGAACCTTCAGTACAATTGAAGCCCTACAAGGATTCGGGTCGCCCAAGTCCGGAGGAAGGCGACTCCTTGAAGGACATGGCAAGCAATAGATAGATTTTCAAAAGGGTGAAACCCTAACCTGTAACCGACTCGGCATGCTATCCCAAGACCTAGCCTCCCTATATAAAGGCTAGGAGGGGCAGCGAGAAGGACATCCGCAACCCCATCATACACCTTGCCAGATCACATATGTGCACCCCCTGTAACTTTTGACTCCCCAATAATCTAAGAGCAGACAAGTAGGAGTAGGGTCCCTTCTGAGGGCCTGAAACTGGGTAAACCACGTGTCCCCGATGTGCTTGTTTTCTTGCCAATTGATACCTCCAGTGCTCCCCAATTCCTTGAACTTAAGTCCATCAATGATGGGCGTTGACGAGTTAACCCCTTGTCAGGTAGACATGGGCAGGAATCATGGGTTTAGGCTTGTGTAAGGTACATACATAAGTCCACCCATGACCGACAATCCCCGACCAGTACCTTTAATAAGACGTCCTTCCTTCTAGCAGAGTTTCTTTTAGCTCGTGTCCAACCTTCAGTTGGTGAGCTTGATGACTTCTTATTGGTCTTGAGGCGCAAGGTCTTTAGTATATGCTTGAGGTCTTGGTGCAAGGCCTCCCGCATGTGCTGACGGCTCGATCGTGCAAACCTTCCCGTGTGCCCGTCATCAAAAAAGGTCTGATGATCCTTCCCATCACAGATGTCCTAGAGTAATGGGCTTATGACGATTGTATGCAAAAGGGTCAATAACAAAAGGGAAGAAAACAATCCATTCCGTGCAATGATGTGAGTACCTTAATGACCAGAGAAGGTCTAAGGGAGAGGTCCCATATATCAAGTGGAGTACTGAAAGGCCAACAAGGTATTCGTAAATTCAACTCCTATCATGTTGGAACCTTGCATGTGGACCCATCTGACACAATGAGGTCGTAGTGGGGTTTAGTTCTAGTCCAGGATGATGTAATCTATGACACTGGTAGCTGGTTCAACTTCTCTTATGACCCGAGGAGCTCTTTTGAGAGGATCTTTTCCGCGGCCATGAGGACCTAAATTTGAACCGGTTGAAGAGGTCTTTCTTAATAGCTGTTGATTCTCAGAGCTCTTTCTGCTGTGTGGGAATCTGTTCCGCCCTGTGAAATTGAAGGTGGTGATCATAATGAGATTCCTGCCCATGAGGTCAGCTGGCGATTCATCTCATACGCGTGTGTACTTCCTTCTTCTCCGGCCCCCATCATAAAATCCTTCCATCCACTTTTTGAGCGAGGGTAATTTCATTTTCTCCTTCTCAGAGCTTAGAGATGCTTGGATATCTTTATTCTTCCTTATTTATAGACTCTGACCCTATGGAGTCTTTCCAAAATTTCCTATATTTCGAGCCTCTTTTGATGGAATCGCCTACCATAGAGCTTTAGGAGAAGAGTTCCGATAAGTGGTCGGTGTGCATTGACACATCTATCCATCTTGACGACCTCACCCTCGACGGGTGGCTTCTAGTGAACCATGGTCTAAGAGTAAACGAGGTACCTCCCATGTTCTTCAGGATGGGGAGACAATGGCGCTACTAGACCACCTTATATGCAGAGCATCGTTCCCCTTTCCTCTTTCGTTCTAGAGGTGGTTCTTGACCATTTCCATCTCTAGTTCCTCCATCTTACTCCCAATTCCATCACTATGCTTTCAATATTCTCACATCTCTATTGATCTCTTCTAGAGATTGAGCCTCGGCTCGATCTGTTCCTCCACTTCGACCACCTCAAATCTTCCAACAATGCGGCGAGCAAGTTGTGCGCTAGTGTTTACTTCTGCATCCGACGCAGGCTCGCCGGCTCCTACATCCCCATCGGGTTGAAGGAGTCATGGACCAACCTAGGGGAAAAGTGGTCAATTGCAGCCGATGGTAAATCATACACACCGCTTGTGGATACTCCTGCGACGGCCTCCACCAGATGGACAATGCCTCCTAGTTCTAGTGATGAAGTGCTGGGGCACGCCGAGAGGATCAGCTTCCTGAGAGATCAGGGGGTGTCCAGGGTTGTGGTGGTGACGGATTTCCCGTGCCACCAAAAGTTTCCTCTCAGCAACTCGTCCTCTATTCCTGCACCTGAGATTGGTACGCATCCTATTCTTCCTTTTTTGAGTACATTCATTACCCCATGATCTTGACTTATACTTCTTCCTCCCCATAGCTTTCAAACCCTCAGTGACGAACGCATTAACCTCTGAGTTTTGCACTTGTTCAAAGGGAGGGACCAGCCGTCCAAAGTACCAAGAGGGCAAGCCATCATAAGGCCTCCATTTGTTCATCAAAAGGATAGGAGCATCAGATTCCCCGAACTCTCTGTCTTGACAATCTTTTGCTTTCTTCGTAGTATTCAAAGTAGACGCCCATGGTGATTCTCCATGAAGGAAGATCTCTTCGGTAGAAGAAGGGATGCCGTCCAAGAATCGGGTCCGTGTGGCCATCCCCGAGTCAGGTCTGATTGACTCTCCAACCGACGATGTCAAGGGAACATGATGGCCTGCAAGTGCATAGGTTCTTAAGAGAATGTTTTCGCGGAAGTATTAATTCTAGTTTTTACATTGATCCCAACAAGGAGCCTAGGAAAGTGTTTTTATGCGGTGTTTCTGTCGTAGCCAAGGTGTCACAGGTCTTGAGTGAATTGACTACAAATTTGACGGTGGAAGTGGTGAGTAAAAGATAGAGGAACCTTGCTTAGGAAATAAGTAAATTGCATAAAAGTAAATATGTGAAAGGTGTGTAAAGGTCCTGCAGATGAGAAGTTAGGCACGGAGAGAAACAGTTCATGGTGACAGTGAAAGTGCCAAATGGATAAAGTGGAATAAGTGATAGTGATATTTCTTATTTATAAGTGAGTAGGCAAGAAACCCATATACCGACTAGGAGTCTTCATGGCCAATTCTTCCCAGTCCCAATGATCCATCTATTTGTTACCATGCCCATGGTCAGCACATTAATTAAGGTATTGCGACTAGATCAAGGCTTTAATCTTGATGGTTCCTTGTTATCATCGAGTAATACTAACTCTTCATTGATATCGGCCGTGTCACTCGGGGGTCGCCAAATTACTAGCATAAATGTTCATACCTATGAGATCTTTGGATCATGTTACATGGGACTTTAAATTAGATAACAAGAATTAGGC
Organism: Avena insularis; assembly: GCA_023614405.1. NCBI lineage: Eukaryota > Viridiplantae > Streptophyta > Magnoliopsida > Poales > Poaceae > Avena > Avena insularis. The sequence continues at coordinate 78,865,683 of CM042695.1, read as the reverse complement.
AAACATAGATAATCATTCTCATTATTTTAATAAACAATACAACGATCACAAATGGATGGATTTAAAGGAGGCACAACACATCTCACCAATCCCCTACATCTCCCACTCCTATGGGGATTTACTCAGACATGAGAGGAACACACATCAAAGGCATAATTCTATTGCAAGTAAAAATCATCTCAAAGTTATTATAACAAACCACAATAGCGATTAAAGATCAAATCAAATACAAACCGAACATAGATCAAAGTATCAAACCCTAATCTTACAAGTGCCAATCTCTCTCTCCTCTAAGTAATGATGGGAATGATGGTGGAGTGTGTGGTTTAGAGGTTGGAGATCATCGAGGAACGAGGTGAAGTTCTTCTCCTCTTCCAGATCTGATCTTTCCCTCTAGATGGCTTGTGATGGCTATATCTTCTATTCTGTAGTTCTTCTCGTCTCTCCCTCTTCACAAAAGTTTCTTGTATTGATATAAGGAAGGTGTCGGCGTGTAGGACAGGCAGGCAGTATGGCGCGCCACGACTGTACCAGTGGTCGTTATGCATACTGGATACCTCCAACGAAAGTTTCTCCAATTGGGGATTGACTTCTTTTGGTGTATTTAGCCCATAAATGCTATTAGACTTCCAATAAATGTTGATTACTTGAAAACTATCAGAAGAAACCAAGGATTCGCTAATTGTGATGTTATGATTAGTAGAAAAGGGTTATCTTGGATGAAATCCAGCTATAAACAAAAGGAAAAAACAATAGTTAAAAGTGATGAAATTTGGAGCTATCAACATCGCCAAGATTAGTGGTTACTCGTCCTCGAGTGATAAAGAAATAATGAGTAATAGCGAAGAATTTAATCAAGATGAAAACTTACAAGTTCGAAGTTGTATCTTATTCCATCGTCTCAAATCATGCAACCTTGAACACGAGCATATTATATCCGAACAGTTGCACTTAAGCTTGATTCCTAAACGCAAGTAACTCGCTAGCTAATAGTTCTTATAACTCAAATGAGATTGTTAAAAAAATTGGCAAGGCTTTGCAAATCAATTTCTTTCAGTGCCTCTCTTATTATGAGAGTGAAAATGTTTTTAAGCAAGGTCGCTTGAGTCAAAATTAAGGGTGCACATGTAGATGTCAAAAGAAGGATAAACTTAGAGCTTTTTCATTAAACACTCACTTTGATAATCGTGTCTATCAAATACCTCTTATTTTCCTTGCCTATCAAGAACTCTAATTGGACATTTTAGGTGGTGAGGTGATGCCAATGATCAAAAGTATCGAAAGTTTTTCAGCTCATATTTTGATGATAAATTTTTTCCTTTCTTTCTCAAGGATCAACGAATTTAGTTTGTAAATGCCTACACAACCTTTTGAGAATACAAATAATTTTGCCCACATAGCGACACGTATGACACTCATACCATGAAATCATAGCCGAAATCCATGGTTATACCATAGATCGTTCAGAAGCTAGCGGAGTTGTTGGCACCAAAGTTGAGCACTACTAAGATTAAGCCCTTAAGGCAAAAACATGGCACCAAAGTTGTCGATAGACACTTTCTCTTATTCTTAAAAGTTTGGAATTAAATCCAAAGAGTAGTTTTTCAAAGTAATGTTAATTGTCGAAAGTCTTAATCAAGGAGGTGACAAAAACCTTTGAGCTCAATTCCTAAAAGATAACGAATTAAGGGTGGAGTTGAACTCAAGTGCAACCGAACTGACATAAAATGTTCATGAATAAGCTTGTAGGAAGAAGGAAAATAGGAATGTGGTACGTCCTCTTGCTTACTCGTCTCCTACTTGAGATAACTCTTTTGCGTTTGTCTCCATAGCTTGATCACTAGAAGTGAGTAACGTGCAGAAAGAATCAACAAGAGCCGAGAGAAATTTGCACAAATTAAATTAGAAGCTAGTCTAATATTTTTTGGGTTTTTCTTTTATCAACAAGAGCCGAGAGAAACATGCATTGAAACAAAAACAAATAAAAAGAAGAAAGAAAAATATGAACACAAAAAGGTGGGAGGAGTTTAGCCTCCCCAAGCTTAGGCTTTTTGCCTAACTGGAATCAGTCATCGCTACCGTCAGGTGGCGGCTAGTGATATGGGAAGTTCAGGTAGCGGTTTGGAAAGTCGGTCATGAAAGATGTGAAGTCTTGAGTGAGGTCGACTATGTTGGCGTTCGCATCATACAACGTGTTTTCTATGTTGTCAATGCGATGCACCACCTGGTCAAAATCACTCCTTGGGACATAGTTGAATCCTGACTGTGGTGGAGGCATACCTTGTTGTTGGTGTTGGTGGAAAGGCTGTTGGTGATGGTGTTATTGACCGTAATCGTCCCATCCTGCACCATGTCAATCTTCTTCTCTTTGATCTTGTTGTTGTTGTCTAGCTATCGCATTTTCCTAGTTGGGGTGGCCACCTTGCGGTGTAGTCCGTCCTGAGAGGATCAATGCCTGCTGGAACTCCTCCTAAGTGAGGACCCAACTCTGTTTACCTGGCAAACCAAAAGCTTGGACAAAAGGAAGCAAGATTTGGTGGAGATCACTGTTAGGTTCAAAATAAAACTAGTAAGCACGAAGGGCACGTTCGGGTCTATAGACCCTCATGAACTTGGTGCTAGCCATATGAACATCATCTAGGGCCTTACTACTAGCCATAGCTATTTCCTATGGTAGGAAATATTCATTTGCTTAGGCGATCTGTGTGATCAACCCACCACAACGAATTTTCCCCGCAAAAGCCGACCTTTGGCAGTGAAAGTGCTGGATGAGCAAAGCACCCAAGTTTACCTTGCGCACCATCTCTGGATGCAAGACCATATGAATCAGACTCATTTCGGAACCTGCCATTGCCCCGACATCACCTTTCCCAAAAAGATAATTAACAAGGAAGGTATGAAAATAACGGATAGTAGGATTCTGGATAGTGGCGCTCTTTCTGCGTAGATAATCAGTGTTCCTGTGGATAGAAATTTGCCCCCAAGATTGCATTGCCTCTATGTGCACATTGTCATTAATATCGAGTTCTCCCTCATGGAAGAATCTGAAACTATCACAAAATTCATAGAAGGTCAGGTTGTGGAGTTGCCGATTGAGTACAAAAATTATAGTGCAATTACGCTCCTGGGCCTCGAGATCATCATGGAACGATGAAAGGAACTCGAATGTGGTGAGCTTCTAGGTGTCGATGGATAGGTAGAAGAAGTTGACCATGCCAGCTTGCATAGTTATCTGCTCGAAGTCCTCCAAAATACCCTGGCGGAAGAGGAACTCACGGTCTACCCACTTGGTGGGCAAAACCTTGTGGTTGCTCACCCTCTCATAGTCTCGTCTCATGGCAGCCTGATGGCCCAAAATATATCGAGCTCGTTGGGGAACCCCAAGAGGAAGGTATGATGAGAACAACAGCAAGTTTTCCCTCAGTTATGAAACCAAGGTTATCAATCCAGTAGGAGCAAGGCAACACCTCCAAGGTGTTGCTATCTGAACTTTTGAAGGGCGCACTACCGGTGCCAGTACCAACGTGGAAACCTGTGTTGGGTCTGTAGCATAGAAAACAAAAACATTCCTACAGTGTGAACTACACGCCAAGATCTATCTACTAGGTACAAAGCAACGGGTGGACATACATCCAACGAGAACTTACCCTCGTAGACAACGAGCTTTGTTAACGAGTAGGAACTCGTGGTTGATGTAGTCGTACACTTGCCAATCTCAAGATCGTGAGGAAGTCCGAGCGCCACAACTCAGCAGCGCATCTGCACTCGCACACACGTTCAAGCCACCGGACAACCTCCACCTCCTCGCTCCAGCGATCCAGCGGAAGCAACAACTCCTTCCAGATGAAATGCCACCGGGAACACGTATCTCGCTAATCCGAGACCATGGGGGAATAATTCTAGAGGGGAAGAGAGATCCTTCACAAGGAGGTGTGAGGATGAAGGAGGGAATGGGTGGCCTTTTATAGGAGGAGGGGGGGTGCCCCCTCTCTCCATGGTCGGCGCATGGGGGTGACCCCTCACCTCCCCCATTCATGTGGTGGTAACCCCTCCACATTTAAATGCCTCTTCACATTCCCTTTTAAAGTCTCCACTTTAAATGCATTAAATTTCTCCAAGTTTAATGCTCTCTCATTTAATAAAACTCTTTTTATTAAATTTATTCAGAATTTTTTTAATTACTTTAATTAAAAAACATTCACATATAGCCTCTTGCAATATTTCAATATCACATGTAGAACCACCTTCTGCAATTTCACCCGAAACAATTTCCGGTTTCTATTGAAACAATTCCTGCACTTTGCAATTCTTTCTTCTGAAACATATGTGCTCCAAAATGGTGTCCGGTAACTGTTAAGTGTGCCACCCTACGGTTCACGAATAATGTAGACATGATCGAGACCCTTCTCCGATCAATAATCAGCAGCGGGACCTGGAGATCCGTACTGACTCCTACACATTCAACGATGACTCCTGTGATCGTGAGAACCTTTAACGCTTGTAACTAAATCCCTTTGTCTCTCGATATATTACATGTCCGAGATTCGATTATCGGCATCTCCATACCTAGTTTGATCTCGTTACCGACATGCACTCTTTTCTCCTTCCTGTGATATAACATTCTAGTGATCACATCACTTGCTTGCAAGCTATCCTAATGTGATATCACCGAGAGGGCCCCGAGTATATCTATCCGTCATCTGGATTGACAAATTCCACTCTTGATCCATGAGCCTCAACATAACACCTTCGTAGTACTGAACCCATCTTTATAGTCACCCTGTTACGGTGTGACGTTTGATGTTATCAAGATACTCTTCCGGTGTTAGCAATTAACATGATCTCATGGTCTAAGGATAAAGATTACTTCGTATGATGTTATAGAAATATAAACATAATGACTTGATTGTGATGCTATACTTTGGATGAATGTTCATCACATCATTCCACCAATGGTGTGACCTTGTTATTAACAACATCCAATGTCCATGATCAGGAAACCTTGATTATCCTGTTAATCAACAAGCTAGTCTATAAGAGAGGCATGGCTAGGAACCCTTTTTGTTTGTTAAACACACATGTATTGATGTTTCCGAATCAATGCATTTCTAGCATGTAAAATAAACATCTATCATGTATAAGGAATATATAATAACAACTTTATTATTGCCTCTCAGGGAATATTTCCTTTAGTCTCCCACTTGCACTAGAGACAATAATCTAGTTCACATAGTGATAAATCTAACACCCATGGAGTTCTGGTGTTGATCATGTTTTGCCCTAGGGAGAACTTTAGTCAACGGATCTGCTACATTTAGGTCTGTGTGTACTTTACAATTCTTTATATCTCCATCCTTGACATGCTCATGGATGGAGTGAAACCAGCGCTTAATATGTTTGGAATTCTTGTGAGACCTTGGTTCCTTTGTGCTGGCTATGGCTCCATTGTTGTCACAATAGATCACCATTGGGTCCAACGCTCTGGGAACCACACCCAGTTCCGTAAGGAACTCTTTCATCCAAACTGCCTCCCGCGCCGCTTCTGAAGCAGCAACATATTCCGCCTCCGTTGTTGATCCAGCCACCATAGGTTGTTTGGAACTCCTCCAACTAATTGCTGCTCCGTTCAAGAGAAATACGTATCTGGATTGAGACTTAGAGTCATCCGGATCGGTGTCAAAGCTAGCATCGACATAACACTTAGCGACTAGCTCTTCTTCACCTCCGTATATGAGAAACATATCCTTAGTTCTTCTCAAGTACTTGAGGATGTTCTTTACCGCTATCTAGTGTTCCAAACCTGGATCAAATTGGTACCTACTAGTCACACTAATAGCATGTGCCACATCCGGTCTTGTACATAGCATGGCATACATAATAGAGCCTATGGCCGAGGCATAGGGGATCTTATCCATCATCTCTCTTTCTTCCGCCGTAGCCGGACTTTGAGTCTTACTCAATGTCTTGCCTTGCAACATAGGTAAGAACCCCTTCTTACTTTCGTCCATATTAAACTTCTTTAATATCTTATCAAGGTATGTACTCTGCGATAGCCCAATTAGGCGCCTTGATCTATCTCTTTTAATTTTAATGCCTAATATACATGACGCTTCACCAAGGTCTTTCATCGAAAATTTGCTGTTTAGATAACTTTTAACACTGTTTAAAAGATCTATATCATTTCCAATCAATAATATGTCATCCACATATAATATCAGAAATGCCACATTGCTCCCACTCACTTTCTTGTAAATACAAGCCTCTCCATAAGTTTGGACAAATCCAAACTCTTTGATCACCTCATCAAAACAGAGATTCCAACTTCGTGATGCTTACTTCAGTCCATAGATGGATTGCTAAAGTTCGCACACCTTATTAGCATCCTTAGGATCGACAAAACCCTTAGGTTGTATCATATACAACTCTTCTTCAATCTTACCATTGAGGAACGCAGTTTTGACATCCATCTGCCATATTTCATAATCGAAATATGCAGCAATTGCTAACATAGTCCTAATCGAATTAAGCATCGCTACGGGAGAGAATGTCTCATCGTAGTCAACTCCTTGAATTTGTCGAAACCCCTTTGTGACAAGTCGAGCCTTATAGATGGTCACATTACCATCAGCATCAGTTTTTTTTTGAAAATCCATTTATTCTCAACGGCCTTTCGGTCGTGAGGTAAGTCCACCAAGTTCCAAACTTGGTTCTCGTACATGGATTCCATCTCGGATTTCATGGCTTCTAGCCATTTGTTGGAATCTGGGCTCATCATCGCTTCTTCATACGTCGCAGGGTCATCCATTTCATCAACCATGAAATTCACAACAGGATTGCCAGACAGTTCAGGAGCTGCATGTGTCCTGCTTGACCTGCGAGGTTCGGTAGTGTCCTCTTTCAGAGTTTCATGATCATTATCATTACCTCTCTCTTCATTAGGTGAAGTCAACTCCGAAACAACTTCCGGTGCTGCGCCACTCGCCATTGCATGAAGAGAAGGTTCAATAACCTCTTCAAGTTCTACCTTCTGACTACTCACACCTTTAGCGAGAAACTCCTTCTCAAGAAAGGATCCATTCTTGGCAACAAAAACCTTGCCCTCGGATCTGTGATAGAAGGTACACCCAATTGTTTCCTTAGGGTATCCTATGAAGACGCATTTTTCCGCTTTGGGTTCGAGTTTATCTGGTTGAAGTTTCTTCACATAAACATCGCATCCCCAAACCTTCAAAAATGACAGCTTAGGTTTGTTTCCAAACCATAATTCATACGGTGTCGTTTCAACGGATTTAGATGGTGCCCGATTTAAAGTGAATGCAGATGTTTCCAGTGCATAACCCCAAAATGACAGAGGTAAGTCAGCCAGAGACATCATAAATCGAACCATATCCAATAAGGTATGATTACGACATTCCGACACACCATTACGTTGTGGTATTCCGGCAGGCGTGAGTTGTGAAACTATTCCACACTCTTTCATGTGTGTGCTAAACTCGTAACTTAGATACTCTCCTCCATGGTCAGACCGTAGAAACTTGATCTTTCTATTACGATGATTTTCCACTTCATTCTGAAATTCCTTGAACTTTTCAAAAGTTTCAGACTTGTGTTTCATCAAATAGATATACCCTTATCTACTCAAATCATCCGTGAAAGTAACAAAATAACGGTATCCACCTCACGCCGACACACTCATTGGTCCACACACATCAGTATGTATGATTTCCAATAGATCTGTCGCCCGTTCCATTGAACCGAAAAACGGCGTTCTAGTCATCTTGCCCATAAGGCATCGCTCACATGTATCAAATGATTCAAAATCAAGTGATTCCAAAAGTCCATCAGAATGGAGTTTCTTCATGCGTTTAACGCCAATATGACCTAGACGGCCACATATATGTAGACATATCATCATCAAGTTTAATCTTTTTAGCATTAACATTATGAATGTGCGTAATATTACTATCGAGATCCAATAGAAATAAACCATTCAACATAGGTGCATGACCATAAAAGATATCATTCTTATAAATCGAACAACCATTGTTCTCAGATTTAAAGGAATGACCACTTTGCATCAAACACGATCCAGATACAATGTTCATGCTCAGTGCAGGCACCAAATAACAATTATTTAGGTTTATAACTAATCCCGATGGCAAATGGAGAGGTAGCATCCCGACGGCGATCACATCAACTCTTGATCCATTGCCGACCCGCATCCTGACCTCATCCCTTGCTAGTTGTCACTTGTTCCGTAGCCCCTGAACCGAGTTACATATATTAGCAACCGATCCGGTATCAAATACCCATGTGCTACTGCGAGTACTAGTCAAGTACACATCAATAACATGTATATCACATATACCTTTGTTTGCCTTGCTGGACTTCTTGTCCGCCAAATACTTGTGGTAGTTGCGCTTCCAATGGCCAGTCCCCTTGCAATAGTAGCACTCGGTGTCAGACTTAGGGCCAGCCCGGGGTTCCTTTTCAGGTGTGGCAACATACTTGCCACCCTTCTTTCCCTTGTGCTTGCCTTTCTTGTCCTTCTTGAAACCGGTGGTCCTATTGATCATCAACACTTGATGTTCTTTCCTAATCTCCACTTCTGCAGTCTTAAGCATTGTGAAGCTCGGAAGAGACTTCTTCATGCCCTGCATATTATAGTTCATCACGAAGCTCTTGTAGCTAGGTGGCAGAGATTGGAGAACACGATGTATGCCTAAGTCAATGGGAATCGTTATTCCCAAGGACACAAGCTTATCGGTGTACCCAGACATTTTGAGTATGTGCTCACTAACGGAGTTGTTTTCCTCCATCATGCAGCTAAAGAACTTTTCTGTAGCATTATAACTCTCTACGGCAGCATGGGTATCGAAAATCATTTTCAATTCTCCCATGGTATCAAAGGCATTGCCATTTTCGAAACGCTTTCGAAATTCTGGCTCTAGCCCATACAATATGCCGCAATGAACTAAGTTATGGTCCTCCTGACGAGTCACATAGACATTCTTTTCCTCGTCAGGGGCATCAGGAGCTGGTGGGGAGCCTAGCAGCGCATCTAGCACATATTGCTTTTGTGCAGCAGTGAGGAGAATCCTAAAATTCATAGCCCAGTTGGTGAAGTTGCTACCATTCGCATCAAGTTTCTCTTTCTTCATGAACACATTGAAATTAAAAGTAGGTGGTGCCATCTACAACAGAATTTGTAAAGTTTATTTAGACTAAGTTTATGATATATTGAGTTCAACTAATCCAAATTACTAATGAACTCCCACTCAAAAACGACATCCCTCGTGTCCTTTTGGTGATTACATGAACCAAATCCACTATACCAAGTCCGATCATCACGTGAGTTGATATAGCTTCAAAGGCGAGCATCTATATGGGCATCACATCAACCATATGACTCATGCTTAACCTTTCGGTCCGTGTTCTGAGGCCATGTCTGTACATGCTAGGCTCACCAAGTAAGAACCTTAGTATTCACGTGTGTAAAACTGTCTTACACTCGTTCCTATGAAAGCGTAGATTCGAGTACACCCGATCATCATGTGATGTCTCGAAACACGATCCATAGAACGGTGCATACTCAAGGAAGAACACATTTTTATCTTGATATATAAAAGAGGGATCATCTTATAATGCTATCAAACGCGTCAAACTAGCAGTATAAGATGCTAACATCTAATGTGTAAAGTGAGATGATATGGTCCATGCATTTGATCTCTATCACTTGCATCATGGTATATGATCTCTATCATTCCTTTGTGTGTAAGGCCAAGGTCTATGGAACTTACATGTTGAGTGTGTTGTAAGAGTATCCACCATACATCTACTTACAACAATACCATATCAACACACTAGCCCAGCAACGATCTAAACTAGACGCCTCTAATTTATGAATTGCATGTTTTACGTGGCTTAGGGCTTTCGGAGATAGAACCATTCTTACCTACGAACATGAACCACAACGAGGATAACTAAGTTATTAGCAACTCGTTGTAAATCAAATATTGACTATAGTAGGAGAGATAGACACCCGCCAGCCACTTATGCAAAACAAGTTGCATGTCAGTCGTGGAACCGGTCTCATGTACGATGACATGTAAGGTTGGTCCGGGCCGCTTCATCCCACTATGCCACCAATATCCAAAATACATAGAAGATGCAATAACATGATCATCATCGCCCACATAGTCTGAGCACCGCAACTCAGCAGCGCATCCGCACTCGCACACACGTTCAAGCCACCGGACAACCTCCACCTCCTCGCTCCAGCGATCCAGTGGAAGCAGCAATTCCTTCCGATTTAAATGCCACCGGAACATGTATCTCGCTAATCCGAGACCATGGGGAATAATTCTAGAGGGAGAGAATCCTTCACAAGGAGGTGTGAGGATGAAGGAGGAATCGGTGGCCTTTTATAGGAGGAGGGGGTGCCCTCTCTCCATGGATGGCGCATGGGGGTGACCTCACCTCCCCATTCATGTGGTGGTACCCCCTCCACATTAAAATGCCTCTTCACATTCCCTTTTAAAGTCTCCACTTTAAATGCATTAAATTTCTCCAAATTTAATGCTCTCTCATTTAATAAAACTATTTTTATTAAATTTATTCAGAATTTTGTTAATTACTTTAATTAACAAACATTCACATATAGCCCCTTGCAATATTTCAATATCACATGCAGAACCACCTTCTGCAATTTCACCCGAAACAATTTCCGGTTTCTATTGAAACAATTCTTGCGCTTTGCAATTCTTTCTCGAAACATATGTGCTCCAAACTGGTGTCCGGTAACTCTTAAGTGTGCCACCCTATGGTTCGCGAATAATGCAGACATGATCGAGACCGTTCTCCGATCAATAATCAGCGGGACCTGGAGATCCGTACTGACTCCTACACATTCAACGATGACTCCTGTGATTGTGAGAACCTTTAACGCTTGTAACTAAATCCCTTTGTCTCTCGATATATTACATGTACGAGATTCGATCATCGGTATCTCCATACCTAGTTTGATCTCGTTACCGACATGCACTCTTTTCTTGTTCCCGTGATATAACATTCTAGTGATCACATCACTTGCTTGCAAGATATCCTAATGTGATATCACCGAGAGGGCCCAGAGTATATCTATCCGTCATATGGATTGACAAATTCCACTCTTGATCCACGAGCCTCAACATAACACCTTCGTAGTACTGAACCCATCTTTATAGTCACCCTGTTACGGTGTGACGTTTGATGTTATCAAGACACTCTTCCGGTGTTAGCAATTAACATGATCTCATGGTCTAAGGATAAAGATTACTTCGTATGATGTTATAGCAATATAAACATAATGACTTGATCGTAATGCTATACTTTGGATGAATGTTCATCACATCATTCCACCAATGGTGTGACCTTGTTATTAACAACATCCAATGTCCATGATCAGGAAACCTTGATCATCCTGTTAATCAACAAGCTAGTCTATGAGAGGCATGACTAGGAACCCTTTTTGTTTATTAAACACACATGTATTGATGTTTCCGTATCAATACATTTCTAGCATGCAAAATAAACATCTATCATGTATAAGGAATATATAATAACAACTTTATTATTGCCTCTCAGGGCATATTTCGTTCAACCTGCACAACACAACCATAGAAATTTTTCCCCAACTTACAATGAGGTTGTCAATCTCACCGGTTTTGCTGAAAACAAAGGATTAAATGTATTGTGTGGAAGAAAGTAATAGCTTGCAGAAAGTAAACACAAAACAGTAAACAATTGATTGTAGATTGATGATAAAAGTGTTGGAGATATGCCCAAGAGGCAATAATAAAAGTGGTTATTATTATATCTTTGTGTTTATGATGAATGTTTACATCCCATGCTATAATTGTATTATAAGGAAACACTAATACATGTGTGTTTTGTAAACATAAAAGAGTCCCTAGTAAGCCTCTTGTGGAACTATCTTGTTGATTAACTGATGATTATGGTTTCCTGATCATGGACATTGGATGTCATTAATAACAAGGTTATATCATTAGGAGAATGATGTGATGGACACACACCCATAGTAAGCGTAGCATAAGATCAAGTCATTTAGTTCGTATTGCTATAAGCTTTCAAATGCATAGTAACCTAATCCTTCGACCATGAGGTTATGTTAATCACCATAACCGGATGGGTACTTTGATGACATCAAACACCGCTTCTTAACTAGGTGGTTATAAAGGTGTCATTGGGTATTCTGAAAGTATGTGTTGAAGCGCATGGACCAAGATTGGGATTTGTTCATCCATATGACGGATAGATATGCTCTGGGCCCTCTCGGTGGAATGTCATCTAATTAGCTTGCAAGCATGTGACTAGGTCACAAGGGATGACATAACATGGAACGAGTAAAGAGTACTTATCAGTAACGAGGTAGAACTAGGTATGGAGATACCGACGATCAAACCTCGGATAAGTAGAATATCGCGTGGCAAAGGGAATTGGTTTCGTATATTAATGGTTCTATCGATCACGAAGTCATCGTTGAGTATGTGGGAGCCGTTATGGATCTCCAGATCCCGCTGATGGTTATTGATCGGAGAGGTGTCTCCATCATGTCTGCATATTAACGAACCGTAGGGTGACACACTTAGGGTTCGAAGTTGTTTTAAGTAGATATGGAATGTGCGTTGGAAACCAAATGTTGTTCGGAGTCTCGGATTGGATCCGGGACATCACGAGGAGATCCGGAATTGTCCGGAGAATGAGATTCATATATTGGGGATCATTTTCTAAGTTAGGAAATGTTCCAGAGTATTTGTATGAGGATTCTAGAAGGTTTTGGAATGTTTTGGAAGGTTCTAGGAGATTTCTTGGAGTTTGCTTGAAAACCAAGAAAGGATCAAGGAGTCCTTGTGGGGAAAGACAAGGAGTCGTGGGGGAGGAGGACTCCTCCCCCCTCCCAATCCACCGGCCAAGGAAGGGAGGGGAGTCCTACTAGGATTCCCCCTCCCATGGCGCCTCCCTCCTTTAAATAGAGGGGTGGGGCGCCACCCCCTTGCTCCCTCCACTCCAAACCCTGGCCGCCGCCTCTCTCCTCCTCCTTCCCTCTGCTCAGGCTTAGGCGAAGCCCTGCAGAATTCTCTACTCCACCACCACCACCACACCGTCGTGCTGCTAGGATTCCGTGGAGAAGATCTACTACCTCCGCTGCTCGCTGGAACGGGGAGAGGAAGGTTTGCTTCGACTCTGCACGTGTGATCGACTGCGGAAGCGCTGCCGGAACGCGACGCCGGAAGGATCATCCACACGATCTTGAGATCGGCAAGTGATCGACTACATCAACCACGAGATCCAATCTCGTAACGCTTTCGGATCTACGAGGGTTAGTACAGATCTATCTCGTTGCACATGTCTAATAGATTAGATCTTGGCTTTTATCTAGATTAGATCTGGGTTTTGTTCGTTCTTGCGGTAGAATTTTTTTGTTTTCCATGCTACGAACCCATTAGTGGTATCAGAGCCGTGTCTATGCGTAGATCTGTTGCACGAGTAGAACACAATGGTTTTGTGGGCGTTGGTGCTTGTGTCGTCTTTTGCTTTGTGTACTTTGCATCTTGCGGTATGGTGGGATGAAGTGGCTCGGGCTAACCTTACATGTCATCTCACATGAGACTTGCTCCACGCTTGATGTGTAACTTGCTTTGCACAAGTGGCTTTGTGGGTGTCTGTCTCTCCCACCATAGTATAGATTCAATTTACACTTTGCACTTGATAGCACTTGTATCAACGTTGTGGTTTAGTTTCGTAGGTAAGATCCATTCTTATTCGAAAGCCCCAAACCACATAAAACATGCAAAGAAAATTAGAGGCGTCTAACTTGTTTTTGTAGGGGTTTTGTGATGTGATATGGCCATCATGTGATTGTGATTATATTTGATGTATGCAATGATCCTTGTTGTAATATGGCAACCGGCAGGAGCCTAATGGTTGTCTTTAATTCTGTTAAGACCTGCGTGTCTATTCATCTTGTAATAGCTTTATTCCAAGTAGTTGTAATAGTTGCTGGTGATGATGGACAACCATGAAGCGGCGCCACTGACCTTGACGCAATGCTGGTGATGATGGAGATCATGTCCGTGCTTTGGAGATGGAGATCAAAAGCATAAGAAGAAAGGGCCATATCATATCACACTAATTATGAAATGCCTGTGATGTTAATCCTTTATGCATCTTGTATTGCTTAGATCGCGACGGTAGCTATAGGGTCCCCAACCTTTAATAAGGTAGAGCCCCCTGTGTTTACAATGCTAGTCCCTGGATCAATAGCTAGCATCCACAGTTTAGATGTAATATCAAGAAACAAAGGTCATAATATAACTTTATAACCAGGAATAACATAATTTTATTACATCATACATAGCTTATTTGGCTATTACATTACATTGCAGCGGAATAACTATAGTCATGGGGTCCTTCATCTTCAAAGTGCCACAGGCAGATGTTGGTTGTAGACTTTGTAATCCTAATCAATCAATCTTCACTAAAAACAATCAAACCTGCAACATACAAGTTACAGCCACAAAGGGTCAATACATTTGAATTGTATTGGCAAGTGATACTATGGTAGTATAGTGGAGTCTATCATCTATATGCATTTGGCTAAGTGGAGTTGACGCTTGCATTGCTCAAAATAGATTTTTCCTTAACATTTGAAAATACTAAGTTTTTGCTTTGATAAAATCATTTTTCTCAATCAAAGATTGAAGATCCTTTACAAGGCATCTCTCAATCAAAGATTGAAGATTTCAAACAACCCTTGTTCAAACCACAAGTTTTACTTAGAAATTGGAATGATGAGATTCTTGATTGCTTCCATGTCTTGATGCTCAAATTGTCCTTTACCAGGGACATGGCTAAGTACTTAGATTTTACACTCTGCAGAGGTGGTGCACTTTCCCCACAAGACTTGGTTTCCCAAGACAAGATCTTTCAGAAGCCTTCCCTTAGACCAACATGGACGCGTTCCCACCTATCAAACACTACCACCAACTGTCCATTTGGCTAAGTTATTGCAACCTATATGATCCAGGCAGAGCCCATATTGCCAAGTGGCTGCACTTGAAGCTTCTCAACATTTGACATCTCAAATCTCTTTGTTCCTGGGTGGCCATCCACAAGTGAGATACACAAGCCAAGTCCATGGCCTTGTGAACCACTCAACACAAACCATTCCTTCCATTCCACCCAGGTGATTCATTCACTTAGTTGTTTTATTAAACAAAACATAAGTCCACAGACTTAGAAATTTTCCATAGCATGAATATATATTCCACCCTTGTTTTCTATTAGCTAAGCTAAGCATGAAAGTAATAGGAATCTTAACTTAGGAAATTGCTACTAAGGTTTCATCTACTAGGTTTTCCCATAGCATAGTTTATACTTAGCAAAATTCCATGCAAGTCCTACTTAGAAATATCACTAATGCATAGTGAAAATAATGGGACAAAAAGATATGAAGCATCACTTGCCTTTTTGGTAGAGTATGGGTTCACTCCTTGTCCTTGCAACAATCACACTCTTCAAGTCACTACAAATCAATCAAGCAAGGCACAAACTCAATCTACCAATCAAGCAAAACAACACACAAAATGACAAAGTCAAAGTAATGCATGCAAGCATGCCAAGCCTTGTTTTGTTTGAAGAAGTGGTTCCTAATGGGTCATGGACATTTGAAAACACCTAATGGCCATTTTGCCAAGTGGCAAAGTCATTTGCAAAGAGGTTTCACTTCAAAACCATTTTCAAAACAAAGTATCATTTTATGTGGTGTAGAAATATTTTTTTTACTAAGGCATTAGCCTATAGGGTTCACCAAATATGTTTTCAAATCACAAAACTTGGTTTTTGGGGTCAGAGAGTTTAAAACAAAACATTTTCCAAAGGTTTTCTTCCAAAACCATTTTTAATAAATAAACCACATTTCTATTTGACTAGAAATGGTTTTAAATCAAAGAATCATTCTTTTGTTTCACCAAATTCATTTTTGAAACCACAAAGTGTTTCCTAAGGTCAGTAGGTTTGAGCCAAAACATTTTCTCCAAAGTTTTTACTCAAAACCATTTTTCATAAACAAAACAATAGTTTTAATTAGCTAGAAATGGACTAAACCAAGTAATCCATTCTAAACTTTTCCAAATTCATTTTCCAAAACATGGGTTGGTTCCTAGGGTCAGTAAGGTCACAACAATCCATTTTGCAAAGGTTTTAACCCTAAAATCATTTTTAAACAATTTTTATAAGCTAAACTAGAACACAAAAGAATCTGCAAAAACAAGCAAGCTAACTGATACTATTTGCTAAACTAAGGGCATGGTTGGCTAGGGCTTGCTCTCCTGAATCCAACGACATAAAATTTGTAATTTTTGGACGTGTGGAACCAAAGTTACAAGGGTTTGAAGTTTGCAAAATATTCTGTTTTCAAATTCTATTTCAGATCGTCTGGTGCCACGCGTCATGTTTTAATTCGCCTGTACCGGTTCGCTGGGATCGAGTACGTGGTGCGTTAGATCTAAGTTTAATCGTGCGGCTCAGGTTCACCACTTACCCCTTCGCTAACGTTCTATCGTATCCGTTAGATCCAAATCCGACGGTTGCTACTGCCTGGCCAAGAACTGGCGGCGCTGGACTCTGAGACGCGGCGGCGGCGGCTTGTCAGTGGCGTCACCGGCGTTACAGGAAGCGAGAAGAAGGGAGAGGATGCTCACCTGGTTCGCTAAACGTTGCTGATGCTCAACGTGCTCTCGGGAAAGCAGGGGGCGTACGAGGGTGGCGTTAATTCCTCGCCGGAGTTGCTGTCTGGCACGGGTACGCACGGACGTCGTTGGAGGCGAGGCTGTGGTCCTCGAGGAGACAAACGGAAAGCACTGTAAGACGCGCAAAGGTACAACGATGATGCGAGCGTGAAGGAGGAGGAGAGGGGCGGTCGGATACTACCTGTGGACGTCGTCGGAGAGGAGCCAGACGGCGGCGATGTTGGAGGTTGTCGAGGGCGAGGATAGGGGGCACCCTAGGACAAACAGGACCTTATTAGATTCGCAAGAGCATGGCCATCATCATCATCGTGTCCACGGGGAAGAGAGGAAGGTCTGGTTTTATCGGAAACGTCGCCGTAGTTGGCCTGACGGCGCTGGCTCGGGTAGATGTTGCCTAAGGACTCAAGGATGAGCCGCGATCAGAGAAAGTTCCGCTGGGGATTGCTGAGCACAGCTGCGTGCTCGAGGAGGTAGGAGGTGGTGTGTGCTGGCCGGAATCAGCGAGGAGGGTCGTCGGAGACCGAGGGATTCGGGGAGGAATTGGGGCGGCCTGAGGGCGTGCTTGGGGGAGGAGACAGAGGGGAACGAGAGAGGAGAGGGAGACGTTCTATCGTGCGTGATCACTGCAGGTTTTACTCGCGGCATTAAGGCGAATTGATCGCGCGGATTAAAAGCAGCAATGGCAGCGAAGAGAGGGCGTGGTCGTCGCGGGGGTTGAAGACGATGAACAGGGATAGTGGGCCTACCAGTCAGTGGGAAAAGAAACGAGGAGGAGGTCCACCGGCCATTGTCTTTGCGGGTTAGAATCTGGGTGCGAAACATTTTTTGTTCGGGGAGAATAGCTGGGCTGCTTCTGGGCCTTAGTGGGCTGCTGGGTTGGGTTGACCCTTTTCTTATTTATTTTTCTGTCTGAAACGTTTTTCCTTTTCTAAATCTAATTTCTGTTTTGAATTCAAACAAACAAACAAACAAGGTTCAAATCAATTCAAACCAATCAAACAATTCAAACTTATAATGAGTTTTTGGTTCTGTTTATCAACATAAACCAAATCTAAAAATAAAAATAATATTTTTATTCATTTTAGGATCCATTCAATAATTAAATAAAATGGACCTTTTAGTTATTTAATAAAATAGGGTTTGATTTAATTAATAAAATCTCCATTTGAAAACCAAATATTTTCAAAACCAAAACAGTAGGTTTTATTTGAAAATAAAAGATATTTGGAAAACTTGTTTAAAACAAAATAACTTTTTATTTTAGGTTCCATTAATAATTAAATAAAATGGACCTTAGTTAATAAATCAAAATAGGATTGGTTTTATTAAATCTTTATTTAAAAAAAACTAGAATAAAACCAAAACACTTCAGTAGGTTTTATTTTGAGAATATAAAATACTTGGAAAACTTATTTTAAATAAAAAAAATAAGTTTTGATGTTTTGGAAATAGTAAAACCTTTATTAATAAAACTTGGATATTTAAATCCTTTTTATTTTATTTTAAATAAACCTCTACTATTTTAATCAAAGCAAAACCTTTTGTTTCAAAATCTTGGCCAAGGTTTAATTTGGCTTTATAAAATATTCTTTAATTAAAATATTTCTTTTCATTTTGAAAACCAAAACCTTTTATAAAAAGATTTCAAAGTAGTAGTTCCAAAATATTTTATTTTCCTTTATTAAATGTTTATCTTTTTAAATCCCTTTAGGATTTTATTTGATCCAACTGGTTTGAAGTCCCAATTGAAATCAAAAAATTTCTTCTGGCCTTGAAAATCAAACAAAGTTTTATTTTATTCATTTATTTTCACATTACAAGATTTGGAAAATCTTGGGATGCGACAGTAGCATTATAAGATGATCCCTCTCACTAAATTTCAAGTAATAAAGTGTTCATCCTTAGTTGGCACCGTTGCTAAGACTCGTCGTCTTGAAGCATCTCGTGATGATCGGATGTGATAGATTCTACGTGTGCATACAACGGGTGCAAGCCAGATTTGCACATGCGGAAACTAAGGTTAATCTTGACGAGCCTAGCATGTATAGACATGGTCTCGGAACACGGAATACCGAAAGGTAGAGCATGAATCATATGAGTGATATAATGAACATGAAGATTATTCGCCGATGAAACTACATCTTCTCTCGTGAAGATCGGACTTGGTGTAGTGGACTTGGTTCGTGTAATCACTAAGACAATGTGAGGAATGTTGTTTTGAGTGGGAGTTCACCTAGTTAATTTAAGAATTAAAATTGAACTCAATTTATCATAAACTTAGTCTAAACTACTTGCACATTTGTTGTAGATTATGGCGAACCTCTCCATCAATTTCAATGCGTTCCTAGAGAAAGAAAAGCTTAAGAACAATGGAAGCAACTTCACGGACTGGCTCCGTGGTCTGAAGATTGTCCTCAGGGCTGGTCAGATGACCTATGTGCTCGAAGCACCGCTAGGTGACCCACCTGCAGATGATGCCACCGATGACGTAAAGAATGTTTACGCCACTCGGCAAAATCATTACTCCACGATTCAGTGTGCCATCCTCAGACGGTTTAGAAACGGAGCTCCAGAAGCGTTTTGAGCACCACGACCCGTTCGAGATCATTAAGGAGCTCAAGCTCATTTTTGAGACTCACGCGGCCGAGGAGAGCTATGAGGCCTCCGAAAAGTTATTTAACTGTAAGATGGAAGAGGGAAGCTCCGTTAGCGAGCACGTGCTCACCATGTCTGGGCATGCAAACAAGCTCCAAGAGTTGGGGATAACGATTCCTAATGAGTTAGGGATTCACTGTGTCCTCCAATCACTGCCACCGAGTTATAAGAACTTTGTGATGAACTACAATATGCACTGCATGAACAAGAGGTTGCCTGAACTATCGTCCATGTTGAAAACTACTGAAGTGGAGATCAAGAAGGAGAACCAAGTGTTGATGGTCAATAAGACCACCAATTTCAAGAAACAGGGCAAGCCTAAGAAAAAGGGCAACTTCAAGAAGGACGGCAAGAAAGCTGCCGCACCTGCTAAGAAGCCCAAGGCTGGACCTAAACCTGAAACTGAATGCTTCTACTGCAAGGGTGCTGGTCACTGGAAGCGTAACTGCCCCAAGTACCTAGCGGATCTGAAGAACGGGAACATCAAGAAGAAAGGTATATTCGATATACATGTTATTGATGTGTATCTTACTAGTAATCGTAGTAGTGCCTGGGTATTTGATACTAGTTCGGTTGCTCATATTTGTAACTCGAAACAGGAGCTCCGGAATAAACGAAGACTGGCGAGAGACGAGGTGACGATGCGCGTTGGAAATGGCTCCAAGGTTGATGTGATCGCCGCACGCCCTCTACATCTACCATCAGGATTAGTTTTAAATTTAAATAATTGTTATTTGGTGCCTGCGTTAAGCATGAACATTATATCTGGATCTTGTTTATTGCGAGACGGTTACTCTTTTAAGTCTGAGAATAAAGGTTGTTCGATTTATATGAGTAATATCTTTTATGGTAATGCACCTGAGATGTATGGTTTATTCTTATTGAATCTCGATAGTAGTGATACACATGTTCACAACATAGATGCTAAACGAATAAAATTAAATGATAATTCTACATACATGTGGCACTATCGTCTTGGTCACATTGGAGTGAAGCGTATGAAGAAACTCCATTCTGATGGACTTCTTGAATCACTTGATTTTGAATCACTTGAAAGATGCGAAGCATGTCTAATGGGAAAAATGACTAAGACTCCATTCTCTGGAATAATGGAGCGAGCTACAGACTTATTGGAAATAATACATACCGATGTGTGCGGTCCAATGAGTGTAGCATCGCGTGGTGGATATCGTTATGTTCTCACTTTCACGGATGACTTAAGTAGATATGAGTATGTCTACTTTATGAAACATAAGTCCGAAACTTTCGAGAGGTTTAAGGAATTTCAAATTGAAGTGGAAAATCATCGTAACAAGAAGATTAAGTTTCTACGTTCTGACCGCGGAGGTGAATATCTAAGTTATGAGTTTGGCATGCATTTAAAGAAATGTGGAATACTTTCGCAGTTGACACTACCGGGAACACCACAGCGTAATGGTGTGTCCGAACGTCGTAATCGAACTCTCTTAAATATGGTTCGGTCTATGATGTCTCTTACAGATTTACCACTATCATTTTGGGGCTATGCATTAGAGACAGCCGCATTCACTTTAAATAGGGCACCATCTAAATCCGTTGAAACGACACCATATGAATTGTGGTTTGGTAAGAAACCTAAATTGTCGTTCCTTAAAGTTTGGGGTTGCGAAGCGTATGTAAAGAAGTTACAACCTGATAAGCTTGAACCCAAAGCGGAGAAATGCGTCTTCATAGGATACCCTAAAGAAACAATTGGGTATACCTTCTATCAAAGATCCGAAGGCAAAGTTTTCGTTTCCAAGAATGGATCCTTTCTTGAGAAGGAGTTTCTCTCGAAGGAAGTGACTGGAAGGAAAGTAGAACTCGACGAGGTTATTGAACCTTCTCTCGGAGTTGAGAGTAGCGTAGCACCGGAAGATGTTTTTGTGCCGCCTGCACCAATTGGAGAGGAAGCTAATGATGGTGATCATGAAACATCGAACGAAGTTACTGCTGAACCTCACAGGTCAACGAGGGTTCGTACCACTCCTGATTGGTATGACTCTACCTTGAACGTCATGTTGGTGGACAACACTGATGACCCTGCGACGTAAGAAGAAGCTATGGTGAGCCCAGATTCCGACAAATGGCTAGAAGCCATGAAATCCGAAATGGGATCCATGTACGAAAACCAAGTATGGACTTTGGTGGGCTTACCGGATGGCCGTAAGGCTGTCGAGAACAAATGGATTTTCAAAAGAAAAACAGATGCTGATGGTAATGTTACTGTCTATAAAGCTCGACTTGTCGTGAAAGGGTTCCGACAAATTCAAGGAGTTGACTATGATGAGACTTTCTCACCAGTAGCAAAGTTAAAGTCTATGAGGATTTTGTTAGCAATTGCTGCATATTTCGATTATGATATTTGGCAGATGGATGTCAAAACGGTGTTCCTTAATGGTGACATTGAGGAAGAGTTGTATATGGTACAACCCAAGGGTTTTGTCGATCCTAGTGATGCTGACAAGGTATGCAAACTTCAACGCTCCATTTATGGACTGAAGCAAGCATCCCGGAGTTGGAATCAACATTTTGATAAAGTAATCAAAAACTTTGGATTTATACAAACTTATGGAGAAGCTTGTATTTACAAGAAAGTGAGTGGGAGCTCTGTAGCATTCCTAGTACTATATGTAGATGACATATTGTTGATTGGGAATGATATAGAACTTCTTAATAGCGTCAAAACCTATTTGAATAATAGTTTTTCAATGAAGGATCTTGGCGAAGCGGCATATATTCTAGGCATCAAGATTTATAGAGATAAATCAAGACGCCTAATAGCGCTTTCACAAAGTACATACTTAGACAAAGTTCTAAAGAAGTTTAGAATGGAAGAGAGCAAGAAGGGGTCCGTGCCCATGTTGTCAGGTAAGACCTTGAGTAAGACTCCAAGTCCGGCTACAGCAGAAGATAGAGAAAAGATGAATAATATTCCCTATGCCTCGGCCATAGGTTCTATCATGTATGCCATGCTATGTACAAGACCGGATATAGCACATGCTGTTAGTTTGACTAGCAGATATCAAAGTGATCCCGAATGGAGCCTCGACAGGGTCAAGAATATCCTAAAGTACCGAATAGGACTAAGGATATGGTTCTTTCTTATGGAGGTGATGAACAGCTTGTTGTAAACGGTTACACCGATTCTAGTTGGAACACCGATCCGTATGACTCAAGTCACACCGGATAATGATTTATTTTGAATGGTGCTGCAATGAGCTGGAGGAGTGCCAAGCAAAGCGTTGTGGCGAAATCCTCAACTGAATCGGAATACATAGCTGCTTCGGAGGCTGCACAAGAAGCCATATGGATGAAGGAGTTCATTACTGAACTTGGCGTGGTTCCCAGTGCGTTGGACCCGATGGCCGTCTACTGTGACAACACAGGTGCCATAGCTAATGCACAGGAGCCAGGGTCACATAGCAAGCTGAAGCACATCAAGCTATGTTTCCATGCTATTCACGAGTATGTCCGAGATGGTGACATAAAGATTTGCAAAGTACACACTGATCTGAATGTGGCAGATCCGTTGACTAAACCTCTCCCTAGAGAAAAGCATGACCAACACCAGAACGCCATGGGTGTTAGGTATATTACCATGTAATCTAGATTATTGACTCTAGTGCAAGTGGGAGACTGTTGGAGATATGCCCAAGAGACAATAATAAAAGTGGTTATTATTATATCTTTGTTTTTATGATGAATGTTTACATCCCATGCTATAATTGTATTATAAGGAAACACTAATACATGTGTATTTTGTAAACATAAAAGAGTCCCTAGTAAGCCTCTTGTGGAACTAGCTTGTTGATTAATTGATGATCATGGTTTCCTGATCATGGACATTGGATGTCATTAATAACAAGGTTATATCATTAGGAGAATGATGTGATGGACACACACCCATAGTAAGCGTAGCATAAGATCAAGTCATTTAGTTCGTATTGCTAAAAGCTTTCAAATGCATATTAACCTAATCCTTCGACCATGAGGTTATGTTAATCACCATAACCGGATGGGTACTTTGATGACATCAAACACCGCTCAGAATCGGGTGGTTATAAAGGTGTCATTGGGTATTCAAAGTATGTGTTGAAGCATGGACCAAGATTGGGATTTGTTCATCCATATGACGGATAGATATGCTCTCTCCTTGGAATGTCATCTAGTTAGCTTGCAAGCATGTGACTAGGTCACAAGGGATGACATAACATGGAACGAGTAAAGAGTACTTATCAAGAACGGTAGAACTAGGTATGGAGATACTGGATCAAACCTCGGATAAGTAGAATATCGCGTGGCAAAGGGAATTGGTTTCGTATGTTAATGGTTCTATCGATCACAAAGTCATCATTGAGTATGTGGGAGCCGTTATGGATCTCCAGATCCCGCTGATGGTTATTGATCGGAGAGGTGTCTCCATCATGTCTGCATATTCACGAACCGTAGGGTGACACACTTAAGGTTCGAAGTTGTTTTAAGTAGATATGGAATGTGCGTTGGAAACCGAATGTTATTCGGAGTCTCGGATTGGATCCGGGACATCACGAGGAGATCCGGAATTGTCGGGAGAATGAGATTCATATATTGGGGATCATTTTCTAAGTTAGGAAATGTTCCAGAGTAATTGTATGAGGATTCTAGAAGGTTTCAGAATGTTCTGAAAGGTTCTAGGAGATTTCTTGGAGTTTGCTTGAAAACCAAGAAAGGATCAAGGAGTCCTTGTGGGGCAAGACAAGGAGTCGTGGGGGAGGAGGACTCCTCCCCCCTCCCAATCTGCTGGCCAAGGAAGGGAGGGGAGTCCTACTAGGACTCTCCCTCCCATGGCGCCCCCCTCCTTTAAATAGAGTGGTGGGGGAGCCACCCCCTTGCTCCCTCCACTCCAAACCCTGGCCGCCGCCTCTCTCCTCCTCCTTCCCTCTGCTCAGGCTTAGGCGAAGCCCTGCAGAATTCTCTACTCCACCACCACCACCACACCGTCGTGCTGCTGAGATCCAATCTCGTAACGCTTTCGGATCTACGAGGGTTAGTACAGATCTATCTCGTTGCACATGTCTAATTGATTTGATCTTGGCTTTTTTCTAGATTAGATCTGGGTTTTGTTCGTTCTTGCGGTAGAATTTTTTTGTTTTCCATGCTACGAACCCATCAAAAAGAAAGGACCGGGGTGCATAGTTCACTAGTGGTGGCTCTCCTTAAGATAGATGACATGTTGGGTGAACAAATTACAGCGGGGCAATTGACAAACATCGAGAAAGCAATACATGCATATACTACTCATCTTGACTCCTTTGAGATTCGATTGGGCATTACGACATTATACATAGACCGTAATCCAACTGCATCTATGACTAATAATCCAACTTCAGGTTATCATCCGAACCCCCTCCAGTATTAGGTTGCAAGCAACAGATAATTGCATTACGCATTGCGTGTAAAGTAAACAATACGATTGTTCTATGAACAAAGGATTGTTGTTTTCTCCCTAGTAGCAACAACACATCTAGTACCTTAGAGATTTCTGTCACTTCCCCAGATTACTAGAGGCATGAACCCACTATCGAGCATAAATACTAACTCTTGGAGTTGCTAGCATCTACTTGGCCAAGATAGCTACTAATAACGGAAAGCATGCAAGATCACAAATAACAAAGACATGATAGAATCAATAATCAATCTGAAATAGCATCTCAATATCCATTGGATCCCCACAAACACAACATGTAGGATTACAAATAGATGATCTTGATCATGAACGGAGCTCACAAGATCTAAACATGATAGCACAAAGGAGAAGAACCAGCCATCTAGCTACTACATGGACCCGTAGTCCAAGGCTGAACTATTCACGCATCACACCGGAGACTTGCATGGTGATGAAGAAGGCCTCCAGGGTGAATTCTCCCCTCCGACAGGGTGCCGGAAGAGCTTCAGATCCCTCCCGATCTAGGGATGGAGATGACGGCTACAGACTCTTTCGTGGAATTTTGATCGGGTTCTTAGGGTTTCTGTATCGGAGGCATCTTATAGGCGAAAGGGGAGGCCGAGGGGGTGCCCGAGGCGGCTAGACCACCCCCTGGCGTAGGCCAGGCTGGGCCGCGCGGCCAGGTGGTGTGGTGGCCCCCTGGCCCCTCTCCGTCTCATACTCTGACTCCGTGTGTCCCTCGGTGAAAAACTGACTTTGGCTTTTGTCCCGTCCAATTCCGAGAATATTCATTTTCTGACTTTGCTGGAACCAAAAACAGCAGAAAACAGGCAGCTGGCACTGTGGCTCTTGTTAATAGGTTAGTCCCAGAAAGTGTATAGAAAGTACTCCAAAGTGTGGACAAAACATAAGAAAGTAGATAAAAACCAAGCATGGAACATCAAAAATTATGGATACGTTAGCAACGTATCAACATCCCCAAGCTTAACCCCTGCTCGTCCTCAAGTAGGTCAGTGATAAAAAGAAAGAATAATTTTTGAGGTGACATGTACGATCATAAACTTGATCAAAGTATTTGTAAAACATTGATAGCTGGGATCATAGTACTTCAATCATAACATGAAAGACAAAGTTCTAACAATAAGACAAAGCAACTATTGTTGCAACATGAAAAGGCACAAACAAAAGATTCATGAATAACAATGCTTTGCAAGACGTTTGTTTGTTTCACATAAAGAAAACATAGCATAGTGGCATTCAGCTTGTCCCGCATAGAGTAGCAAACATAAATGCATAGGACACCTTCAAAGTTCATAAGAGTGACTAGATACAAATAGTTCAAAACAAGCAATATCAAAATTATGCATCAATCAACAATTCTTGGAACAATGCACATAGAACTAAGAATGGCCACTATGTTCTAAAAGTAGGTGCATAAAGATAGAAGGTGGAGACTCAACATAAAAGTAAAAGAAAGGCCTTCATAGAAGGAAGTAGGGATTCAAGTTTCATAAAGAGCTTCCAAAAATTATGGTACTTGTTAGCTTTTAGCTCTCATTGCCCCTATCATAAGCATCTTGAAGTGATTAAGGTTAAAGTGAACAAACTATGGAGTATATGCTTGACGAAGTATAAGTTGGAAATCTCATGTCCCTTGAATACGAGGGCCGCTCCTCATGCTACTCAAGTTTGGTTACCGGTAAGTTCTTGTCATAGTAAGTACATGTGTATCATAGAGAACCGCCAACGGGGTACCCCTTGCCCGATGATACGGAAGAATCCCCATATCAAAATGACAAGGCAAGCAGACAACGAGCATCTCAGCAATCTTCTTATTTACCATGGGAAAATGGTGCTTTTTTCTCTCTTTCCTCTCCTCTCATATCTCTTTTTTTCTTTTTCTCTTTTTTCTCAATATCTGACTCTTTTTTTATAAGAAGAATGCTTCAAAGACAACTCATTATGGTTACGCTGCAGGTTTCCACCATGACGGCATGGATTAGACCAGCGTCCCAGGCGTTTCTCTAACACACATACATAACTCCATGGACTTACAAGCTCCCCTTTCATTTCACACCGACGACATCCATAGACAAAAGAGCATGATATCAACTAGGTACAAAGTACAAGTGCAATGTTGAAAGTGTTACCCATGATAGCATGGTTCTGCTAATCCCCAACATATAAGTGCAAGAATATACAACATAGACGACACAATGGTTCAAGTTTATTAAGGGCAAGAAAAGTAAAGTGTGCCATCAAGTTCATGAGAGCTTTAATCACTAGTTTTCTCATAACAAGTTTAATTCGGAAGGTAGATAAAAACGTGAATATACATGGAATAGCAAATGCTAATAGGTAGGTATGGTGGACTCTTTGGAATAACTTGGTTTTAGGAGTTGGATGCATGAGTGGAACTCATACTTGGTTATGGAGGCTAGCAAAAGACTGGGAGCGGCCAACTAAGAGAGAAATAATGGCTATAATCATGCAGAGCGACAAAACATCATTAATCAAAGCATAAAGTGATACTACAAGTTGAAAACTAAAGGATCATAAAGGCTATGGTGACTTGGGATAGTCATAACATGGTGTAAGCATGTGCCAAGTCAACCCAAATAAAGCATCAAAGGAGAATACCACAATACTATGCTTTAATATGCTAAAACAATGCATGATTCTTCCAAGGCACATTAAGCAATCTCAATTGTTTATAACATGTCATGCTACAGAAAATATCATTAAGCATAAAGCGAAAACAATATCAAGCATGGCATGACAAAGCATAGGCCACAGTCAAAAACAAGCTCTCTTTACCACTTAAGCATGAACTTTCCTACTCTTTTCCAATCCAATCCAAACTATTTGAAAACCAATGTATGAAAGAGGGGGTCCAACCAATTTATTTAAGCAAACTAAGAAAACCAAGCAAACGAAAAACCAAAATGAAAACAAAAAAGAAGACGCTCCAAGAAAAACGCAACTGTGCATGAAACAATAAAAATAAAGTGTTTGGAAGAAACCTGGAATTTTTATTGATGAAGAAGGGGATGCCTTGGGCATCCCCAAACTTTGACGCTTGTACCTCTTAAATATTTCTTGGGGTGACACGGGGTGGCATCCCCAAGCTTGAGCTTTAGTCCATTCTTCATCTCATTACATCATTCCTTCCATGCACCTGAAATTTTCTTCATACAAAACTTCACACAATCTTTATTAGCAACATTAGTGCACTCAAGATAATAAGTCTTTGGGTTCAGTTTCAACACCAATAAAAATTCAATTTGAACACAAGCTACTGTATCACTTCCCTCAAAAATATCAATTCCCCAAAATAACTCAAAAGGGAACCAACAAGAAGCAAATGCAAATAATGGAAGAAATCTGTCAAAACAGACCAGCAGGTAAAAACCAATTTTTTCGAAGATCTTATGTTGCTCAAATGAAAAAGTGTTGAACTAACTAAAGTTATATAACAACCTGGGGCAGAAGCACAAAACTTCATGCCTAAAAACGATGTACAGAGATTTTACACGAATTTTTACGGTGAAGCACAGAAATCTGTTTCGGGACAGCAACTTTCCCAAGCATTACTTCTCTCTCATTAAAGGTTACTCTTGGCAAAAAAAGCAAATAAAAAGGATAAGGAGCGGTTATTACAGAGGTAATAACTTCCAAGACTCATCTAAAACTTTTGGGTTATCTCCCAATAAGTACTTTTCTTTAACGCCTTTAAGTTAGGCATAAGAAGCAAGAAAAAGAATCAAGTGTTCTCAAATGAAGAAGCATTAAAACCAAATTTCTTGCCCTTACCTCTCTTACTTTTATTATTAACCTTGTGGAACATATGATTGTTTGGTGGAGAAGCAAAGTGCATGGTGCCCTTTTCCACATGTATTATTGCTCCAAGGAGTTTCAATAGGGATCTTCCAAGTGTAATTTGTCCTTTTCCTACACATTCAATAACAAGATAATCAGTAGAAACCATTTTCCCTAGGATCTTTGTAAACACTCCTTCAGCTATTCCAATGGGTAATATTGTGGCATTATTAGCAAGAAATATTTCTTCTCCTCCTTTAGAAAGCCCCCAAAGATTCAAAGATTCATAGATATCTTTGGGCATAAGACAAAATTTAGACATGATATCACAGCGAGCATGAAAAGTTTCATTATTTATAACAATCTTTACTGTAGAAAGCCATTTTGAGGGCTCAGCATTTCTTGGAACATAGTCATGATGCTCTCTAAGTGTATTATAGCAATCCTTTAAACTAGTAGTGCGAGTCTCATGAGTATTCAATCTAGCAAATATGTTTATGAAGGAAGAATCAGATTTACTAGGCAAGTTGTAAGTAAAGACCAACTTGTTTATGGTATTAAGAACATCATACTCATTGCATTGAAGGAAATCTCCTCCCACTACAGCATCCAAAGCATATCTATAGCAAAGAGCAATTCCAAGGTAAAAACTGCTAAGAAACAAGCTTTGAGTCATTTTAGGTTCGGTTTTTTCATGTAAATCAGAGATTCTAGACCAAGCTTCTTTAAAAATCTCTTCAATTCCTTGTTTAAAAGTGAAAATCATTTCCTCAGGTGACATAGTGATTGGAGCAATTCTAGACATAATGGCAACTTAAGATAGGAACTAATTTTTTTTGTGTTTTTAATAAAGAAAGCAAACTAGTAAAACTATTTTTTTGTGTGTTTTTGATAAAGAAACAAGCAAACAAAGCAGAAATAAACTAAGCAAAACAAAAAAAACAAAGTAAAGAGATTGGTTATGAGGGACTCCCCTTGTGAAGATGTCCTTGACTCCCCGGCAACGGCGCCAGAAAAATAGCTTAATGGCCCAAAATATATCGAGCTAGTTGGGGAAACCCAAGAGGAAGGTATGATGAGCACAGTAGCAAGTTTTTTCTCAGTTATGAAACCAAGGTTATCAATCCAGTAGGAGCAAGGAAACACCTCCAAGGTCTTGCTAGCTAAACTTTGGCAGGGCGCACTACCGGTGCCAGCAGCAACATGGAAACCTGCACAACACAACCATAGAACTTTGCCCCCAACTTACAATGAG
The DNA here is from genome assembly GCA_023614405.1 of Avena insularis. Lineage (NCBI taxonomy): Eukaryota > Viridiplantae > Streptophyta > Magnoliopsida > Poales > Poaceae > Avena > Avena insularis. The sequence continues at coordinate 78,835,697 of CM042695.1, read as the reverse complement.
GTTGTCAATCTCACCGGTTTTGCTAAAAACTAAGGATTAAACATATTGTGTGGAAGAAAGTAATAGCTTGCAGAAAGTAAACACAAAACAGAAAACAGTTGATTGTAGATTGATGATAAAAGAAAGGACCGGGGTCCATAGTTCACTAGTGGTGGCTCTCCTTAAGATAGATGACATGTTGGGTGAACAAATTACAGCGGGGCAATTGACAAACATTGAGAAAGCAATACATGCATATACTACTCATCTTGACTCCTTTGAGATTCAATTGGGTATTACAACATTATACATAAACCGTAATCCAACTGCATCTATGACTAATAATCCACCTTTAGGTTATCATCTGAACCCCCTCCAGTATTAAGTTGCAAGCAATAGATAATTGCATTACGCATTGCATGTAAAGTAAACAATATGATTGTTCTATGAACAATGGATTGTTGTTTTCTCCCCAGTAGCAACAGCACATCTAGTACCTTATAGATTTCAGTCACTTCCCTAGATTACTAGAGGCATGAACCCACTATCGAGCATAAATACTAACTCTTGGAGTTGCTAGCATCTGCTTGGCCAAGATAGCTATTAACAACGGAAAGCATGCAAGATCACAAATAACAAAGACATGATAGAATCAATAATCAATCTGAAATAGCATCTCAATATCCATCGGATCCCCACAAACACAACATGTAGGATTACAAATAGATGATCTTGATCATGAACGGAGCTCACAAGATCTAAACAAGATAGCACAAAGGAGAAGAACCAGCCATCTAGCTACTACATGGACCCGTAGTCCAAGGCTGAACTACTCATGCATCACACCGGAGACTTGCATGGTGATGAAGAAGGCCTCCAGGGTGAATTCTCCCCTCCGACAGGGTGCCAGAAGAGCTTCAGATCCCTCCCGATCTAGGGATGGAGATGACGGCGGCTATAGACTCTTTCGTGGAATTTTGATCGGGTACTTAGGGTTTCTGTATCGGAGGCATCTTATAGGCAAAAGGGGAGGCCGAGGGGGTGCCCGAGGCGGCCAGACAACCCCCTGGCGCAGGCCAGGCTGGGCCGCGCGGCCAGGTGGTGTGGTGGCCCCCTGGCCCCTCTTCGTCTCGTACTCTGGCTCCGTGTGTCCCTCGGTGAAAAACTGACATTGGCTTTTGTCCCGTCCAATTCTGAGAATATTCATTTTCTGACTTTCCTGGAACCAAAAACAGCAGAAAACAGGCAGCTGGCACTGTGGCTCTTATTAATAGGTTAGTCCCAGAAAGCGTATAGAAAGTACTCCAAAGTGTGGACAAAACATAAGAAAGTAGATAAAAACCAAGCATAGAACATCAAAAATTATAGATACGTTAGCAACGTATCACATCCCTCAAGCTGTCCACCTCCGAGTGCCTCTTCTTTGGACCCGGTGGCTTGGCGGAGCCCGAGGCTCCCACCGTACCTAAGCCCTTGCCCGAGTGGAAAATCCTTCCAATGTTGTGCATTGTGCTGCGAAAATTTTGAAGAAAAATATAGGCATCAAATTTCTATCACATGAACAAGCTATTACAGGTAGAAGTTACAAATCCTAACGTGAGAAATCAACAATAATATCAAAATATGATGAACTCATCTAAATAGCCAATGTGATGAATTCAATCATGGATTTCAAAAAATAGAGTATGGATCAGATGAGAAACTTACCGATGTGAAGATTCCCCAACTCAAAAACATGAAATCAATGAAGAATCAAAGGTTCTAGGAGGTTAGGGTTTGAGGTGGAGAGAGAAAGAACAAGGAAGAAAGAGGAGGAAGAAGAAGGAGGCTGGCTGGGAGCCAGCCGCCGTCGGCCTTTTCCTAGCGACGCACGCGGTATGGGCAGGCGATACGGGCGTAGCCCGCCCGTACCGGTGGTCATCACTGTTGGATCAACATTAGGGTTCGAGATCAAACCTGGTCGACCTGGTACGGGTGCGCGTACAGGCGTACCCCGGCCATACCGTTGGTCGTTATCCATACGGGGAACTTTGGTCGATTTTGTCGAAGTTCGGTACGGGCGTGCGGTACGGTCGTACCCCGGCCATATCGTTGGTCATTACAACCATTGTTCCTCTTGATGAATTCGTCGAGACTCAGTACGGGCGCACGGTACATATGTACCGCGGCCGTACGATAGCTCGTTATCTATTCTGAACCCTTTTCTTTTCTTCATTTTTCCCTTGCTTCTCAACTTTGCTAAGGTAAATTCTCTGAATGAAATGAAAACTCAAAATAAATTTATTAGATCATACAAATAATAAAGTAGTAATCATAAATAAAATTTAAACTTAATTTATTAAGAATGGGTTAACTCCCATTAAGTATTTTATTCTAGAGTTTTGACTAATCAAACTCCATATCATTGACGTTTATCTCAAGCTACTCTTTTTCTTTAGTTCTCCCTCCTTGATCACGCTTAGGTGGCGGAACATATTTTCCATTGTGTTCCTATTTCTTAGGAAAATATCAAACAATATGATCATCATATATGTTGAAGACAATCTTACCGGTAAAGAAATCTATGTTACCTCCAGATGTGCTCAGAAAAGGTCTTCCAAGGATGATAGACAGTTTGTTATCCACAGGAACATCAAGAATAATAAAATTAGTGGGTATAACATGTTGATCTATTCTAAGTAAAACATCTTCAATCATCTCGACAGGTTGTTTAGTTGTCTTATCTGCCATTTGTAAAGTTATTGATGTAGGAGAACATTCTCCAAGATTCAATTTCTTTAATAAGGAATAAGGCATAACACTAACACCTGCTCCTAAATCACAAAGAGCATTGAATATATTAGTTTTCCCTATTGCGCAGAAGATGGTTGGTATCCCTGGGTCCCCAAGCTTAGCAGGTAGCTTATCACCAAAGCTTGTCATTACTACTACAGTCTTAGTTACCTTCTTATTTCTATTAAGTATGTCTCGCATAAACTTTTTATAAGTAGGAACCTAAATAGCATCAGTTAAAGGAAGTTCTAAACATAAACTGCCTAGTGCCTCAGCAAAAGAGTCATAAATATCTTTATCCGGTTCGTATTGAACTCGGTTAGGATAAGGAATTTTCTTTTTAGTAGGTGTTACCTTCTATTTTACCTTTGTCACCGGTTCAGCACTCTTTTTATTTTTCCTTGCAGCTGATTTTTGCTTATCGGTGTGTTCTTCACGCGGGATGATAACTTGCTCTTCTTGTTCCTTTCTGAGATCGGCTTCTTCCCTTGAATCGATTGTCTCAGCGTCTGAATCATATGGTTTATGCTTGTCCACTGCTTCCTCTTCTTCTCTAGTTTTGGAAGCTTCATTCTCCCTTTTCTGGGCCTCATAATCAATGTCATCTTGAGGATCGACTAAATCCTCTTCTTCTTGACTCATCTCCTGAGTCTCTCTTCCTTTTCAAGCTTGTTCTTCTTGATACCAAGGTGGTCCTTGTGGTTCCTGAATTTTTGTACCATGCCTAGTAACAATGTTAGTAGAAACAATATTGAAATTTCCTTGGTTCAAAATCAAAGTTTGGGTTTCATTTATTTGCTCACACTGAGTTTTAACCATACTTAGATATCTATCTAAATGTTTGAAGAATGTCAACTTTGTTTTCTTTTATAAGTTCCGAAGCTATAACTTTTTCTTCCATGGACTTTTTGACTTCGGATATAAGATCTGGTGGTATGTGAATCATACCTTTTCATGGTTCAATATAGATAACTAGATTGTATTGTTCGTCATTAAAGGATCTTACCTCGAAAAGCTTTACATATTTCGGCAGTGTCAAGTTGCATACGGCTCCTCCTGTAGATAGATCAATCATTTCTTTTGTCTCATCATTAATCCCATTATAAAAATATTGAATAACCAAGTTCTCGTGAAAACCATGATATGGGACTTTCATAATCATTGCATAAAATCTATTCCATGCTTGATAAAAGGTTTCTCCAATTGTTTGAAGAAAGTTTGTTATACTTCATTTGATCTGCATGATTTTAGTAAATGAACAATATTTATGCATGAATGCTCGGATGCAATCTTCCCAGCTTTTTATAGTATTATTGGGTAATGATTGTAACCAAGCAAAAGCATTATCTTTCAAAGACCAGCGAAAGAGTTTAAGAAGTACAAACTCTATTAGTAAACTTGCTGGTTTAAGAGTAGCGCAAAGGTCATAGATCCTCGTCAAGTGGTCACTAGGGTCTTCCTATTATTTTCCTGCGAAAGAAATTTCTTTCATCATATATATTATCTTAGGATATATTTCAAATTCCTGTCCTTCAAGTTCAGGACAAAGAATAGGCATTTTCCTCAAGTGCCTAGATGGATTCCCATATTCTCCCAAAGGTAGCTCAGGTTTGGCCCCTCGGGTGATGGTCAAATCTTCCATCATTGGAATCAAGCTGTTCACATCTACAGTACGTGAATTAGTAAATCTTTCAATAAATTCTAGTCATCTCTTGATCGGAACACGATCAATATATGATAAGTTTTTCCTGATCGAGTGGTACCTCTGTCTTCAACGGAGATCATGAATGGTGTGAACAATTGATGTTGTCAAGAAACAACACTTAGCTCTTAGCTCCCCGGCAATGGTGCCAGAAAATATCTTGATGGCCTACAAGTGCACAGGTTCGTCAGAGAATGTTTTCACGGAAGTATTAATTCCAGTTTTATATCGATCCCAACAAGGAGCCTAGGAAAGTGTTTTTATGCGGTGTTTCTGCCACACCCAAGGTGTCACGGGTCTTGAGTGAATTGACTGCAAAAGTTGAAGGTGGAAGTGGTGAGTAAAAGATAGAGGAAACTTTCTTAGGAAATAAGTAAATTGCATAAAAGTAAAGATGCGAAAGGTGTGTAAAGGTCCTATAGATGAGAAGTTAGGCACGGAGAGAAATAGTTCATGGTGATAGTGAAAGTTCCAAATGGATAAAGTGGAATAAGTGATAGTGATATTTCTTATTTATAAGTGAGTAGGCAAGCAACCCATATACCAACTAGGAGTCCTCATGGCCAATTCTTCCCTGTCCCAATGATCCATATGTCTGTTACCACGGCCATGGTCAGCACATTAATTAAGGTCTTGGGACCGGACAAGCCTTTAATCTTGATGGTTCCTTGTTATCCTCGAGTAATACTAGCTCTTCATTGATATCGGCCATGTCACTCGGGGATCGCCGAATTAGCATACAAGTTCATACCTATGAGATCTTTGGATCTTGTTACCTGAGCCCTTAAATTAGATAACAAGCATTAGGAAAACATTGATAATCATTCTCACTATTTGAATAAACACTACAAAAATCACAAATGGATGGATTTAAAGGAGGCACACCACATCTCACCAATCCCCTACATCTCCCAGCCTATGGGGATTTACTCAGACATGAGAGGAAGACACATCAAAGGCATAATTGTATTGCAAGTAAAAATCATCTCAAAGGTATTGTAACAAACAACAATAGCGATTAAAGATCAAATCAAATACAAACCGAAGGTAGATCAAAGTATCAAACCCTAATCTTACAAGTGTCAATCTCTCTCTCTATGTAATGATGGGAATCATTGTGGAGTGTGTGGTTTATAGGTTGGAGATCATCGTGGAACGAGGTGAAGTTCTTTTCCTCTTCCAGATCTAATCTTCCCCTCTAGATGGCTTGCGGCGGCTGTATATTCTGTTATGTAGTTCTTCTTGTCCTTCCCTCTTCACGAAAGTTGCTTGTATGGATATAAGGAAGGTGTTGGCGTGTAGTATGGGTGGGCGGTACGAGCATGCCCCGACCGTACCAGTGGTTGTTATGCATACTAGACACCTCCAATGAAAGTTGCTCTAATTGGGAATTGACTTCTTTTGGTGCATTTAGCCCATAAATGCTATTAGATTTCCGATAAATGTTCATTACCTGAAAACTATCACAAGAAATGAAGGATTCGCTAATTGCAATGTTAACATTAGTAGAAAAGGGTTATCTTGGGTGAAATCTGGCAATAAACAAAAGGAAAAACAACAGTTAAAAGTGATGAAATTTGGAGCTATCAGAACACTACAATCAATTGTCTCGCAAGCTAGGTTAGCGACATCTGCCGGGACTATTCCTTGGTAACTATGTTGCTCATCTATTCTCTTTAATCTTCTATGCTCCTTCCTCCCTTGACCGACGAGTCATTCCTTCTCAGGCAGCCCGTGGGAATTCTTCCCCTGGGTCCAAGCACTAGAGGAGTCTTCAATCTTCTGCGGCGACGAGAGCAGCCCCGACCACGAGCCTTTCTGTACGGAATACGGCCGTGCCGCCATCGTCCAGTCTCCTTGAGGATGCGGTAGCCCTAGTCTGGTAGATTAAGGTCTATTAGAGGGATGTTGCAGATTTTCCCGTCTCGTGCTGGATGGCCTTATACTGATGATATTTTCTTTCAATATTCTATAGGGAGGTGATGTCTTCCGAGCAGGTGAGTGCCCGTGTTGAGGCGGCGGTTTTGGCCGAGCTTAGCATCCTCAAGCTGAAGGCGTCAAACCTCTAGGAGGAAAGCCGACAAGTCTAGGAGCATTATACCGATGTTGTGCTGGAGAAGGGCAAACTTGAGGAGGAGGTTACTACCATGACCTGGGAGCTCTATCATGCCCATGAAGAGAATGCTCGTGTGCTGAAGCTTTTGGAGGAGGCCATGACTCGGTCATGGAGCTTGAAGGAAGGGATCACCCTTGTCTGGACCCTGCTCCTCATGGTGCATTGACCCTTTGATAGTCGTGCATCGTCCTTCCTTCTAGTCCTAGGTATTGTTCTTCTCAGAGAGGTGCATCAAAGAGATCATCTCCCTGTATGAGGAGATGATGTCTAAGATCTCCGCTAGTGGCCCTGACCGGGGTGCCGCGAGGGAGCTGTCCATGAAGGTCCTGACCAGTGCCTTGGACGAGCTCATGAAATACGAAGGTCTTGAATCCGACTGCCTAGAGCATACCCTTGCTACACTGATGCCACAAGACCTGGTACCTGGTCAAGAGGACCTCCTTCTCGCAGTATGGAAGGAGAAGCCTCTGACGTTCGTGGACATTCAGCTACAACCCTAAGCTCTCTAGAGAAGTGAACTGTGAGTGGGGTGTCCGCTAGTTCTGTTTTCGCCCGCATTGCCTTCTAATGTACTCACCATTGCCCATGACCAGGGGTGGGACCGTAGTGTTGAGTCGTTTCCATGTTAATCATTTTGATGTGTAATTTTAGCCGCCATTTCCCATGTGCAGGGTCTGACTATAGCGTTGAGTCCTTGCTAGGAGGCCCGCGCACAAGGTAGCGGTTCACCTGTGGATTCTTTGCACATGGTGGGACCATGGGTGGTTGCTGTTTAATTCATGGTCCTGAATGCGTTTGCTGGCATGTTTAAGGTGGGTGTGAGTTTGAGCTAGCCCAGAGTACTCTTGCTTGTTAGGAAGATATTCGCCTCTGTCCCATTGCCAATGTTCCTGGAGAGATCTATCAGTCCTATCTGTGGACCTCCCTAAGCTTCTGCCCATGAAGTGAATACTTTAGCAATGCTAGGCATGGGTTCAATGAGAAACTCTCCCCAGCCACCATTGGCAACTACCGGTGCCTTTTCGGGGTTTTAAGGCCTCTGATTTTAGTGGAGGGTGGTGTCGCGCAACGACGGCCGAGACCGTCGCTTCCCTAGAGTGTACCTGAAACCGGAAATAGGGCATTGTTCAGGCGTGCGAGCAGCTTGGTGAGGTGCTCCACCATGATCTCCGAGTGATAACACTGACCAAAAAGATTTTAAAGGGAGTTTATCTATTGATGGTTTACCTTGTGACCTACTACTCACAGCCAGCGGGCATTCAGGGAGTGGAGTGGAATATGATGCTATCCGAACATCCTTTTGTATAATGTTGCAGGTTGAAGAACATTGAGGATATGATTCATTTAAACTCTTTCCCCGACAAAAGTCTTTTTAAGTGTAGAACTTACGTGGTAGTGAGATGTTCCATGTGTTGGAGTAGGCCACTATGTCCTTTTCTATCAAATATGCACTAGATCGGGGTTTCCCCATGATGCAATATGGTCCTTACCACTTTGGACTGAGTTTATTCTGGCCCATGTTGGTCTGTATCAGTTGTAGGACTAGGTCTCTGATCTGGAAGGTCTTCCTTTGGAAGTTCTTCTCATAGTACCTCTGAAGTGACTGTTGGTATTTAGCAGCCCAGATGTGTGCTACCTCTCTGGATTCCTCGATGTGGTTGGGGTCATCTATCTATTGCTGATCTTGATCGGATTTCCTGAAGAGTCGTACCCTGGTTGATTCCATCTTTAACTCTTATGAAGCATGAACTTAGCTCCATAGACGAGGAAGAAGCGGTTTCCCGTGTGTCCCTACTATGAGAGGTTCTGATAGACCACATGATGGTGGGGAGCTCGGTTACCCATGTTCTTCCAGCATCATGAAGCCTGTCTTTCCACCCTTCTCTTGATCCCCTGTACGACCAGACCGTATGCCCTTTCGACTTGTTTGTTGCACTATGGGTGAGAAACTAACACAAAGCACATGCGCATCATGTACTCTTCATAGAGGTCAATGAAGGCTTGGCTGGCAAACTGGCTCTCATTATCCGTTATGATCCTACTTGGCACCTCAAAGAGCATGAAGATATTCCTAAGGATGAAGCTGGCAAACCTAGACGTCGTGATGGTGGTTAGGGGATCCGCCTCAATACATTTTATGAACGTGTCGATCATGACCACTAGGTGGGTGAAGCCCCTGTTTGCCTAGGAAAGGGACCCATGAGCTCTAGCCCCCAGGTCGCAAAAAGGCCATGAGAGAGGGATGGTCTGCAGGGACTGAGAAGGCTGGTGGATCTTACTTGCGTGGAACTAACATGCCTAGCATTTCATAACAAGGTCGCTGACGTCCTGACATGCAGTGGGCCAGTAGAATCCATGCCTGAAGGCTTTATCCATGATGGTTTGGAATGAGGCATGCGAGCCGCATAGGCTTCCATGTATATCTTCTAGAAGAGATCGCCCTTGTTCTGTGGTGATGCATTGACTAAGGACTCCGAGTGCTCCATTTCTGTAAAGCTCACCCTAGATCAGCTCATACCTCGAGGCCAGTCTTGCTATCTTCTCGGTTTCCTCCTTTTCATGTGGTAGCTGGTTGTTTTCCAAGTAGCATATCAGGGGATTCATCCAGTTGCACTTTCAGTGGAGGGCCGCATGTCGCGGGAGCCATCCCCTAGCATCTTTTTTCCTCTTGTGGTGGTACACACGATAGGGTTCATGCACTGACTTCACAAGGGATGAGCTTAGCAGGGACCTAACGTCACTCCTCTACCTCAGTTTGACCTCTGGCCGCATGGGACCAGGTGGTAACTGTGACAACCTTCCCGCGACCCTGTGTAGCGGACCCTATACCAGGTTGGTCAGTTCTAACCAATCTTCTTCGGACGAATACCCCTACTTGCCCGGGACCTCTTGAGGAGGCCTGCCTGGCCAACATGTCCACTAGATAATTTTCCCTCCTCCAGATGTTGTGGAACTCAATCTTGTTGAATTAGGACTCGAGTTTGTAGACCTCCTAAAGTTAGAGTGCCATTGTGTCATTTGCAGCCTTGTATCCCTTGTTCACCTTCTTTATCACCATCTACGAGTCCCCCATGACCTTAAGGCGCTTTTCCTTTAGGGTTGAGGCTACCCTCAAACATGTGAGCATCCCTTCGTATTCTGCCACGTTGTTGGAGGCTCGGAAGTGTATTTGGAGGGCATACTATAGGCGCTCTCCGGTTAGAGCAACATGCATGATCTCAGCTCCATCTCCTTGTATGGTCCGTGAGCTATCAAAGAGCAGTGTCTAGACCTCCAAGTGGCCGTTAGGTTCGTCTGTACCACCACAATGGTCCGTGAGCTATCATCCGTCCATTCCACCATGAAGTAACAAGCGCTTGTCCCTTAAACGCTAGCCAAGGGGTGAACTGTATCCCATAGTTGGCGAGCTCGATTCTCCATTGCGTGATCCTTCTGGTTTAATCTTCCTTTTCCAAAATCTCCCAAGAGGGATATCCATGTAGACGATGACCTGGTGCACGTAGAAGTAGTGTTCAGCTTTCGAGTTGTTAGTAGGACTATGTAGAGGATCTTATGGATATGGGGGTATCTTTCCTTTGGTCCATGTAGAATTTCACTAATGTAGTACATTTGGCATTATACCTTTTCCGTCTTTCCATCTTCCAACCTCTCGAGGATGAGAGAGGTGGCGACCGCCCTAGGATTACATGAAACATAGAGGTATAGTATTTCCCCCGCGTTAGGCGATGCTAGGACGGGTGGTTCGGAGAGGTATGTTTTCAAGGTCTGAAAATCCAGCTCTACCTTGTTAGTCCAGTCAAAGCCTCCATGATTTGTTAGGATCTTGAAGAAGGGTAGTTACTTCTCCCTAGTTTGGAGATGAATCGGCTGAGGGATACCATGTGTCCTACGAACTTCTGGATATGTGACCGGCTCTAGGGTGATTCCATATGCCAGATCACGCTTATCTAGTTGGGGTTAGCCTCAATCCCGCGGTTCGAGACGATCACCATGAGGATCTTTGCTTCTTCCACCCTGAACACACACTTTGTCGGGTTTAGCATAATCCGGTATCTACAGAGATTATGGAAGGTCTATTCCAGGTCTAGTATGAGATATTCCTTATCCTTGGACTTGATGATGACTTCATAGATGTAGACCTCCATATTCTTCCTGATATGATCCGAGAAGGCGGCGTGCATGGTGTGCTGATATGTGGCACCCACGTTCTTGAATCGTAAGGGCATCGTCTTATAGACATAGGTTCCATTGTGGGTGATGAAGCCCATTCACGGGATGTTCTCCTTTCGTAGGTGGACCTAGTGGTAACCGGAGTACGCGTCTAGGAGACACAATAGCTTGCTTCCTACTGAGGAGCCGATGATCTGGGGGAATGAGTCCTTTGGGCAGGCTTTGTTTAGACTAGTGAAGTGAACGCACATCCGATGTCCTCCTCCTTACTTATTAGCTATAACAGGGTTGTCCACACAAGTTGGGTAGTCGATTTTCTCGATCTGTTCGGTGGCAAGAAGCTCCTCGACCTTTCCCTTTATGAACTCCTTCGCCGGAGTGAATCTTCTAAGATTTTGCTACAATGGTCATGTGTGCAAGTCGATGTTCAAACGATGCTCGGTGAGGTCCCGCGGTATACCTACCACGTCAGGTGTCCCAGGCAAAGATGTGAGCATTCTCGTGGAAGAAAGCGACTAGCATGGCCATGATCTTAGGCTCGAGGTTTGGTCTAGTGAGAACCGTTTCTGTTTCTTCATCGGCATTGGGTGGGACCTCCCGAGATTGTTCTACTTTCCTGACCATTGGTCTGGGTCTTGAAGTCTGGTGGGGGCCGTTATCTTCTTGTGGGTTGGTGGGGCTTGCACTCTTTGTTCCGACAGGGGCGAGCCGGGGCGAGGAGATCACCCTAGACCTCCTGGTCATGTGCAGGTCGTTGCGGAAGTCTTCTCCTAGAACGGTGATTATCCCCATTGGTCCTAGGATCTTGAGGACCCAATATGACTCGTGAGGCATGGTGAAGAACTGATCGAGTTGCGGCCGTCTGAGGATAGTGTTGTAAGGCATCTCCATGTCCATCACCTCGAACAGACACATATCCGTTTGGAAGTTGTTCCTGGTCCCGAACAACATGGGTAGAGTTATCTGCCCGAGAGGGGTACTAGTGCCTTGATGGCTCAATGTACGGCGCCAGAAAAGTGCTGGTGTGGTGTTGATGTAGAGCTTGTTGGGAACCCTAAGAGGAAGATATGATGAGCATAGCATCAAGTTTCCCTCAGTTATGAAACCAAGGTTTAATCGAACCAGTAGGAGCAAGGAAACACCCCAAAGGTGTTGCTAGCTAAGCCTTGGCAGGGCGCACTACCGGTGCTAGTAGCAACGTGGAGACCTGCACAACACAACCACAAAACTTTGTCCCCAACTTTCGATGAGGTTGTCAATCTCACCGTGTTTTGCTGAAAACAAAGGATTAAACGTATCGAATGGAAAGAAGTAATAGTTTGTAGAAAGTAAACACAAAGCAGAAACAGTTTATAGATTGTATGTAAAGAAAAAGGACCGGGATCCATAGTTCACTAGAGGTGGCTCTCCTTAGATAGATAACATGCTGGGTGAACAAATTACAGCAGGACAATTGACAAACATCGAGAAAGCAATACATGCATACACAAATCATCTTGACTCCTTTGAGACTTGATTGGGCATTACAACATTATACATAGACCGCCATCCAACTGCATCTATGACTAATAATCCACCTTCAGGTTATCATCCGAACCCCCTCCAGTATTAAGTTGCAAGCAATAGATTATTGCTTTACGAACTGCGTGTAAAGTAAACAATATGATTGTTCTATGAACAAAGGATTGTTGTTTTCTCCCTAGTAGCAACAACACATCTAGTACCTTAGAGATTTCTGTAACTTCCCCAGATTACCAGAGGCATGAACCCACTATCGAGCATAAATACTAACTCTTGGAGTTGCTAGCATCTACTTGGCCAAGATAGCTTTTAACAACGGAAAGCATGCAAGATCACAAATAACAAAGACATGATAGGATCAATAATCAATCTGAAATAGCATCTCAATATCCATCGGATCCCCGCAAACACAACATGTATGATTACAAATAGATGATCTTGATCATGAATGGAGCTCACAAGATCTAAACATGAAAGCACAAAGGAGGAGAACCAGCCATCTAGCTACTAGATGGATCCGTAGTCCAAGGATGAACTACTCACGCATCACACCGGAGGCTTGCATGGTGATGAAGAAGGCCTCCAGGGTGAATTCCCCTCTCTAGCAGGGTGCCGGGAAGAGCTTCAGATCCCTCCCGATCTAGGGATGGAGATGACAGCGACTACAGACTCTTTCGTGGATTTTTGATCGGGCCCTTAGGGTTTTCGTCCCAAGGGCATATTATAGGCAGAAGGGGAGGCCGAGGGTGCAGGCTGGCAGACCACCTGGCGCGGGCAGGTTAGCCACTGGCCGGTGGTGTGGTACCCCCTGGCCCCTCCCCGTCTCGTACTCTGGCATCTGATGACTTCCGAAAAAATAGGCACTTTGGCTTTTGTCCCGTCCAATTCCGAGAATATTCATTTTCTGACTTTTCTGGAACCAAAAACAGCAGAAAACAGGCAGCTGACACTGTGGCTTTTGTTAATAGGTTAGTCCAAGAAATCATATGAAAAGTACTCCAAAGTGTGGACAAAACACAAGAAAGTGGATAAAACCAAGCATGGAACATCAAAAAATTATAGATACATTTGCAATGTATCAACATCCCCAAGCTTAACTCCTGCTCGTCCTCGAGTAGGTAAATGATAAAAAGAAAGAATAATTTTTGAGGTGACATGCGAGAATATCATTTTGCGGCCCGAAAGTTGGGGTGTACAGGCAACACGGTACCCAAGTTCCCTGAAATCAGCTGGGATGACTACAGTTGATGTGCCAAATACTCAGAGGGTCTTTTTCGGCACGAATTCAACTTTACGTTTCAATACAAAAAATCAGGCTAACGAGCGTCAAGTTGGCCCCCCCGCCTGTCAGTTCTCGTTGTTATGTCGCTCCCGTCGCTTAGGTGGGGTGGCTGTCACGTAGGCTTGCAGCGTTGACACAGTGGATAGGACAACCCGCCCCTACCCAGTGTATTGACGTGACAAAACAGGGCCCATGTATCGGCGTTATAATTATTTTTTGTTTACTCAGAAGCTGGGAGCCCATACGCGTCTCTCCTTGGACTTCCGTCCCAATCGTTAACCCCTACCATAAAAGCGCATTGACTGTTCCATCGTTCTCCTGCCTCGCAGAAACCACTCTTCTTCTTCCTGTCATCTACTATCTTCTTTCCGTCTTCTCCTTGCCGCCATGGAAGGTCTATTCACTCTATAAATATGAGGCCACAGCGCTCGCTTTCGCCAGCACCTCGGCCTCTCTGTAGTCCATCTCCACCCCACCCCTTTAGCCATCGCCTCTCCACTGCGTCATTGTCTCGCCTCCCCTCCCTCTCCAATCTCCACCGTGCCGCCATGGAGGTGCCCACGCTCAACCACTACGAGTCGGTGATGTTTGCGTACTACGGCATCCTCGCACCGCCGCGCACGACCTTGCACGCCGGATTTTGCATCAGCGAGGCGGGTGTGCCGGTGGCTCTGCTCCTCAACCCCCACGGATACGAGATGGAGTGCGTCATGGAGCATTGCCGCCAGCTGCCCGTGTGCATGAGGGTGTTGCCCCGGTACACGGCGGCCAGCGAGTACTGGCCCCGGCTGTTCAAGAAGGAGCGGAAGGCCTAGCTTGGCAACCGTATCATGGACGGGCGCCTGGTGCACCCGGATCGCCGCAACCAAGAAGGGCGGGAGATGTTCTGGTCCGTCCCTGGACGGACCATCTACACCGCCATCGACGCCACTAGCCGCGCAGAGGAGCTCCGTCTCCTGAACAACACCAAAATCGTGGAGATTTCGTCCGACGACGACGAGGAAGCCGGCGGCTCGGAGGACAACGGCAGCAGAAGTGTTGTCGACTAGGAAAATTTGTAAAGTCGCATCTTTGTATGGAAAAATTTGTGGTCGAATAATAAAATGTCTCAATTTAGATATTTGTCTCGATTAATTTGTGAAAGATTTTTTCAAAAATACTGATCAATTCAATTTCTACCTCGAATTAATTTCTGCCTCGAATTAATTTTTGCCCCGAATTAATTTACATTAATTGTCTGGATCACGACCGTCGCGGGGTTTTTGGTCCCGGTTCGTGGCATGGTCCCGATTATGGAAACGAACCGGGACCGATGGAATTTGGGCGCTGGACCAAAGACCCTCTTTCTACCAAGTGCTAGAGACAAGCTTCACTACCCATGACAACAAGAAGATAGACGTTGTCTACACCAACGAGGAGGAGACAGTGGTGCGTGTCCTGAGGATGTATGAGGGTTGGCTTGGGATAGACGAGGACAAGTTTGTGGGATTGGACCTCGAGTACACCCCGGAGCACCCATATGAAGGGAGTGAAGTCACCGTCGTTCAACTGGCCATGCGGAAACACGTCCTCATCTACCACCTCTCCCGGTTTGTAGATCTGCTCTCTGTAACTAACCGCTTTTAGGGTTTTCTCCTCTTGTTCTTTATCCACTTGCTCATCTTGCAACTACTGGATTTTATTTAGGACCAAATAAATTAGGGTTTGCCTATGTCTCAATCGACTGAGATTTTCTTTAGTCTCAATCACCTAAGAAAAGTGCAACCGTAGTTAAAAGAAATGTGCAACTCGTTCAGTCGACTGAGAAATAGCAAAACCGAATAAATTATGACAATACAATGTTGAGAGTCTTGATCTTGCATTTACTAAACTTTTCAAAATTATATTGAGATGATGATCTTGCATTGACAAAATATTTGTAGTTACAAATTTTGGTGATGACAAACTACATACTTTCAGGGTGACGAAATGTCCCAACGCGCTTGATTCCTTGAAAAAAGGGAATTGTTTTCTGCAATGTCGACACAACAACTGATTTTTCAAAATTCTATCAAGAGGAAATTATAATTCCTTCGCACAACTGGATTGATATTCAGCATCTTGTCAAGATCCTAGGGGGCAGGAAGAAGGATGGAATGGCATCACTCGCAACTAGAATCCTCGATGAGTCGTACGTCACAATGAAGGAAGATTTCTCTACGGATAGGCACGATTTCTGGAACGAGTGGCCGTTGTCTGATATAAACCTGAAGTATGCAGCCATAGATGCTTACGTGACCTACCAGCTGTACAAGAAGATCCATTTTTTTCAACGTTACCTCGTGTTTTGCCCTATTTGCAAGAGGGAAGACGAGCTTAGGGGAGCCCTTTGTAGAAAATGTCGAATAGCTGAGTTTGAAGTTGAATATGCAAAGAAATTCATCTGAAGCAGCTGATAGAGAGGCTGCAGAAGCAGCACAAAGAGAGCTTGCAGCTGAAAAAGCGGTGACAGAGTAGGCTAGGCGGCAAGCGGCATCTTCTAGCGGCAACAATCAGGCCTGTGATGCAGCGCTAATTGTTCCGCAGGATGCTGAAGATAGGAAAGCCAAGTCAGATGCCATTTGGGACAAAGCAGTTCGTCGGATGTGGAGTACCTATAATGATGGCAAGCGCGTCAAGTGGTCTGATGAGGAGTGAATTAAATTTTAGTTGTCAGTGTTATGTTTCTGTTTTGTGGAACTCAGTTAGCTTGCCAAGATGTCTAGTGCATCAAGTGATACTAGTAAAATAAATTTAACCCTCGTTGTGTTATGTTTATGTATGTGTCTTGTAGCTTGTCAAGATGGTAGATTCTTAACTGGCAATTTGAAACAGTGGCCTTTTCCTCTCTCTCTAAACATATATGTTTCATTTTGCCCAAATTGGTAGCAAATCTAGAGAAGATTCTCACTTTGATATTTCGTTCGCTTTTGGACCTCTTTTTTGCCTTCAAACAGGTAGCAAATCTAGAGCAGCAAACCACACCAGGCAGAATACATTCATTCAGAAAACAAAACAAATGTAGATATAGCTATGCACAGCTAAATAGGATATAGCGATAGAAAGTAGGTTGCTTAACGAGGTTCGATGCATTCAGCCAGAAATAGGATATACCTAGAAAGAAGCTGTTGGGTAGCAGGGGCAGCCACCGCAGCTGCAGGCACATCCTGCAAGCGTCCGCGCCTCCGCCATCTCCCTCTAGTGCTTCCGCCACTTCTTGCTGCCCAGTTTCTTGGACTTGGGGGCCTTGGGCCTGATTGGAGGCATGCGACCCTCTTTGATGGCCACCCGCTGGAGGTTTCGGAGGTGAATGCAGAGAGCACGATGTTCAGCGATGTAGGCGTTGATGTTCGCGGGCTCGGGCTTGCCACTTTTGTGGATGCTGGAGCCATGCCTCCAGATGCTTGATAAGGTGTTCAAGGGTGTCGGGCGCGACTCGTCAGCGATGAGACGCCCCTTGAGGAAGGGGCAGCTATAGGGGTCCCTGAGGAAGCAATCGTACTTGCCGGCCCGCAGCCTCCTCAGCACCTGACGAGCCTTGGTGTGAATGGACTCATCATCATTGCAGACGTCGCTGTCGGAAACCTATTGGAAGAAAGGGAAAATGGGGGAGTAGATGGTGTAAGAAGATCGAGCAATCGAAATGCGAACAAGTGAATCCTAATAAACCAAGATCTAGCATCCAACGATGGGAACGGTGTTGGATAATTAGGCACAATTTCCATGATTAATTCCAGAATATTAAACATGACAATACCAGCTAAATTTTAAATAGATTAGCCCATTATTTCTAACAAACGGTAGAAGAACCAGGAGGAGCAAACCTGTTACCTCCTCACCATAGGTCGTCGATGCGATGTCGAGGGGTTCGGCAGTGTGATGTACTTATCCGGATCGTGGGTGCCCAAGAAGCGCGTGATCGGCTTGTGACGGTAGGGCCTCCTTTGACAGCGGCGGGCTCCTCTTGGCGTCTCCGTCGGTGGTGGGACGGGCCCGGGCCAGGGAATGGCGGCTGCCATCGATGGCTCCACTGGGGCCTGGACAAGGACAGCGGCTGCTTTCAACGCGTCGAGGGGGACCGGCAAGGAGACGGGGGCCTCCTTGCCGGCGGCCACGGAGGCGATGATGGCCACCTTATCCTCCTCGGCCATCACCGGCGCGGACGGGGTATTCTCAGGAGTTTGCGGATGCTGGTGGGACAATGGAGAGGGTTGCGTGGGGACAGTGAGCGAGAGTGGGAGTGGGTGTGCGGAGAGGGGCTCTATAGCTAAGGTGGATAGAAGTAAGGCACGTTTCGTTGCACTACCGTGCAACACGCCCATGTGATCGGCACGTGCACCGCGCGACACGCGCCGCAGTACGTCATGTTTTTTTTCCGGGCCATGCATGGCAGTTCTGTATTGAGCCGCATGCCAAGGGCGCACACACAATTTCTATGTACGAAGTTTGACACGGCCCTAAAATTGGCGATTGAGAGCCGCTGCGTAAAAATGGGACATGTCTTATTAAAATCAAGTGGCAATAAATTGCAGCTGTCCATCGACGACCGTGCATTCAATGACGCATGCGTTGTGGCGTAGTAGTAGAAGTAGTAGGCTTTTTAGACTTGATTAAACATGACATGACCGCTCGACGACTTTTTCCATGGACGGCATCGTGTTCCTTCTTGTAGAAGTCTCAATAGGAGATGTCCGTGATGTCTCGCTACCAGTCTTGTGAAGGAACGACGGTGCAGCGATCATCGTTGGATCGCACAGAATCAACGGCTGGTGCGCCACGATCCATGGGACAATGTGGATAACCAAATCGAGGAGTAGCAGATGGGGTGAGCACTGATTTGTGCTTCTCACGAAAGATAGAGAGAGGAGAGAGGGGCAAACCTGGTAGTACCACATAAAACCAAGGGCTTATCTTGAGTAGTATAAAAATGGAAAGTGAGTGTCTTGCACAATGAAATACATCGTGACATACATCAAATTATGCCAAGATAGATCCACAAGAGTTCATTGGATGTGTGTTCTTCTCACAGACCACATATCACCAGTGTCATTGCATGTGTGTTCTTCCCAAAGACCACACATGGATCCACCAGTGTCATTGCTTGTGTGTTCTTCTCAACAACCATATCATGAACCACACCTAGTTTCATTGCATGTGTGTTCTTCTCACTAACCACAGTGTCATTGCATGTGTTCTTCTCACGCACTCTAGTGTCATTGCATGTGTTCTTCTCACGCACTACTACATGGATCCACAGGTGTCATTGCATGTGTATTCTTCTAAAACCATATCATGAACCTCACCAGTGTCATTGCATGTGTGTTCTTCCATGAACCACACATGGATCCACTTGAGTCATTGCATGTGTGTTCTTCTCACAAACCATATCATGAACCACACCCAGTGTCATTGCATGTGTGTTCTTCCCAGTAACCACAGCCTAGAGTCATTGCATGTCTATTCTTTTCACAAACCACATATCACCAGAGTCATTGCATGTGTGTTCTTCCCATGAACCACACATGGATCCACCAGTGTCATTGCATGTATGCTCTTTTCATCCAACCACACATAGAGTCATTGGATGTGTTTTCTTCTCACTAACCACAAATTGATCCAACCAGTGTCATTGCATGTGTGTTCTTCCTAAAGACCACACATGGATCCACAAGTGTCATTGCATGTGTGTTCTTCTCATAAACCATATCATGAACCAGACCCAGTGTCATTGCATGTGTGTTCTTCTCACAGACCACACATGGATCCACCAGTGTCATTGCATGTGTGTTCTTCTCAGGAACCATATCATAGACCACACTAGTGTCATTGCATGTGTGTTCTTCCCATGAACCACACATGGATCCAGTGTCATTGCATGTCTGCTCTTCCCACATACCACACATCACCAGTGTTGTTGCATGTGTTCTTCCCAAAGACCACACATGGATCCACCAGTGTCATTGCATGTGTGTTCTTCTCAAAGACCATATCATGAACCACACCCAATGTCATTGCATGTGATCTTCCATAGAACCACACATGGATCCACCAGTGTCATTGCATATACACTCTTTTTCATGAACCACAGCTAGAGTCATTGGATGTGTGTTCTTCTCATGAACCTCATCACATATCACACATATCCAGTGTCATTGCATGTGTGTTCTTCCCAAAGACCACACATGGATCCACCAGTGTCATTGCATGTGTGTTCTTCTCACAAACCATATCATGAACCACACCTAGTGTCATTGCATGTGTGTTCTTCTCATAGAACATAGCTAGAGTCATTGCATGTCTGTTCTTTTCACAAACCACATATCACTAGAGTCATTGCATGTGTGTTCTTAACATGAACCACACATGGATCCACTGGTGTCATTGCATGTGTGTTCTTCTCATGAACCATATCATGAACCACACCCAGTGTCATTGCATGTCTGCTCTTCTCATAAACCACACATGGATCCACCCAGTGTCATCGCATGTCTGCTCTTCCCATGAACCACACATGGATCCACCGGTGTCATTGCATGTCTCCTCTTTTCACGAACCACAGCTAGAATCATTGGATGTGTGTTCTTCTCACAGACCACACATGGATCCAGTGTCATTGCATGTGTGTTCTTCTCACAAACCATAACATGCATCCACCCGTGTCATTGCATGTGTGTTCTTCTCACAGACCACACATGGATCCACCAGTGTCATTGCATGGGTGTTCTTATCACAAACCATATCATGAACCTCACCCAGTGTCATTGCATGTGTGTTCTTCCCATGAACCACACATGGATCCACTGGAGTCATTGCATGTGTGTTCTTCTCACAAACCATATCATGAACCACACCCAGTGTCATTGCATGTGTGTTCTTCTCACTAACCATACCTAGAGTCATTGCATGTCTGTTCTTTTCACAAACCACATATCACCAGTGTCATCGCATGTCTGCTCTTCCCATGAAACACACATGGATCCACCAGTGTTATTGCATGTCTGCTCTTTTCATGAACCACAACTAGAGTCATTGGATGTGTGTTCTTCTCATAGACCACACATGGATCCAGTGTCATTGCATGTGTGTTCTTCCCAAAGACCACACATGGATCCACCAGTGTCATTGCATGTGTGTTCTTCTCACAAACCATATCATGAACCACACCCAGTGTCATTGCATGTGTGTTCTTCTCACAGACCACACATGGATCCACGAGTGTCATTGCATGTGTGTTCTTCTCACAGACCATATCATGAACCACACCTGGTGTCATTGCATGTGTGTTTTTCCATGAACCACACATGGATCCACGATGTCATTGCATATCTGCTCTTCCCACATACCACATCACCGGTGTCGTTGCATGTGTTCTTCCCAAAGACCACACATGGATCCACAGGTTACTGCGATGTGTGTTCTTCCTCACAACTGTCAAGAACCACACCCAATGTCATTGCATGTGTGTTCTTCTCACTAACCATATCATGATCCACACCTAGTGTCATTGCATGTGTGTTCTTCCATGAACCACACATGATCCACACTGAGTGTCATTGCATGTGCTCTTTTCACTTGAACCACAGGATCCCTAGAGTCATTGCATGTGTGTTCTTCCCAGACCACACATGATCCACCAGTGTCATTGCATGTGTGTTCTTCTAAAAGACCACATCATGGATCCACCTAGTGTCATTGCATGTGTGTTCTTCCCATGAACCATATCATGGATCACACCTAGTGTCATTGCATGTGTTCTTCCAGACCACACATGGATCCACAGAATGTCATTGCATATACCCTCTTTTTCATGAACCACAGCTAGAGTCATTGGATGTGTGTTCTTCTCACAAACCACATATCACAGTGTCATTGCATGTGTGTTCTTCCCAAAGACCACACATGGATCCACGGTGTCATTGCATGTGTGTTCTTCTCAGAAACCATATCATGAACCACACCTAGTGTCATTGCATGTGTGTTCTTCTCACGCACTGGATCCAGCTAGAGTCATTGCATGTCTGTTCTTTTCACAAACCACATAACCTCACTAGAGTCATTGCATGTGTGTTCTTAACATGAACCACATGGATCCTCAGTCATTGCATGTGTGTTCTTCTCACAAACCATATCATGAACCACACCCAGTGTCATTGCATGTGTGATCTTCTCTATTGCTCCATGACTAAGTCATTGCATATACCATTCTTTTCTGAACAACATGGATCACCCAGTGTCCATATACGCTCTTCCCATGAACCACACATGGATCCACAGTGTCATTGCATGTCTCCTCTTTTCATGAACCACAACTAGACTCATTAGATGTGTGTTCTTCTCCACATACCACACATGGATCCAGTGTCATTGCATGTGTGTTCTTCCCAAAGACCACACATGGATCCACGGTGTCATTGCATGTGTGTTCTTCTCACAAACCATATCATGAACCTGACTAGTGTCATTGCATGTGTGTTCTTTTCACAGACCACACGTGGATCCACAAGTGTCATTGCATGTGTGTTCTTCTCACAAACATATACTGAACCAAACCCAGTGTCATTGCATGTGTGTTCTTCTCATGGACCACATGGAGCTATGTTATTGCATGTCTGTTATTTTCACAAACCATATATCACCGGAGTAATTGCATGTGTGTTCTTCCCATGAACCACACATGGATTCACCGATGTCATTGCATGTGTGTTCTTCTCATGAACCATATCATAGACCACACCTAGTGCCATTGCATGTCTGCTTCTTCTCATGAACCACACATGGATCCACCAGGTCATGCATGTCTGTTCTTCCATGAACCACACATGGATCCACAGTGTCATTGCATGTGTTCTTCTTTTCATGAACCACAGCTAGAGTCATTGAATGTGTGTTATTCTCCACAGTCATTGCAACCACACATGGATCCAGTGTCATTGCATGTGTGTTCTTCTCACAAACCATATCATGAACCACACCCAGTGTCATTGCATGTGTTCTTCTCACAGACCACACATGGATCCACCCAAGATGTCATTGCATGTGTGTTCTTCTCACAAACCATATCATGAACCTCACCCAGTGTCATTGCATGTGTGTTCTTCCATGAACCACACATGGATCCACTTGGAGTCATCATGTGTGTTCTTCTCACAAACCATATCATGAACCACACCAAGTGTCATTGCATGTGTGTTCTTCTCACAAACCACATCTAGAGTCATTGCATATACATTATTTTAACAAACAACATATCACGGTGTCATCGACATGCTTCTTCCCATGAACCACACATGGATCCACCCGGTGTCATTGCATGTCCTCTTTTCATGAACCACAACTAGAGTCATTTTATGTGTGTTCTTCTCACATACCACACATGGATCCAGTGTCATTGCATGTGTGTTCTTCCAAAAGACCACATATGGATCCACCAGTGTCATTGCATGTGTGTTCTTCTCACAAACCATATCATGAACCAGACCCAGTGTCATTGCATGTGTGTTCTTCTCACCATCATATCATGACAGAGACCAGTGTCATTGCATGTGTTCTTCTCACAGACCACACATGGATCCTGATGTCATTGCATGTGTGTTCTTCTCACATACCATATCATGAACCACACCCTGTGTCATTGCATGTGTGTTCTTTCCATGAACCACACATGGATCCACCAGTGTCATTGCATGTCTGCTCTTCCCACATACCACACATCACCAGTGTCATTGCATGTGTGTTCTTCCCAAAGACCACACATGGATCCACCAGTGTCATTGCATGTGTGTTCTTATAACTAACCATATCATGAACCACACCTAGTGTCATTGCATGTGTGTTCTTCCCATGAACCACACATGGATCCACCAGTGTCATTGCATGTCTGCTCTTTTCATGAACCACAGCTAGAGTCATTGGATGTGTGTTCTTCCTGATCAACCATATCAGCAGTGTTATTGCATGTGTGTTCTTCCCAAGACCACACATGGATCCACCAGTGTCATTGCATGTGTGTTCTTCTCACAAACCATATCATGAACCACACCAGTGTCATTGCATGTGTGTTCTTCTCACACCCATGACTAGAGTCATTGCATGTCTGTTCTTCTCACAAACCACATATCACCAGAGTCATTGCATGTGTGTTCTTAACATCAACCACACATGGATCCACTTGTGTCATTGCATGTGTGTTCTTATCATGAACCATATCATGAACCACACCAGTGTCATTGCATATGTGGATCCACCGGTGTCGCGCATATTCTTCCTCTACAGAACACCCTTGGATCTAGGTGTCATTGCATGTCTCCTCTTTTCATGAACCTAGCCCGGCTAGAGTCATTGGATGTGTGTTCTTCTCACAGACCACACATGGATCTAGTGTCATTGTGTGTTCTTCCGACCACACATGGATCCATCGGTGTCATTGCATGTGTGTTTTTCTCAAACCATATCATGAACCACACCCAGTGTCATTGCATGTGTGTTCTTCTCAGACCACACATGGATCCACCAGTGTCATTCCATGTGTGTTCTTCTCACAAACCATATCATGAACCTCACCAGTGTCATTGCATGTGTTCTTCTATAGAACCACACATGGATCCACTAAGTCATTGCATGTGTTCTTCTCACAAACCATATCATGAACCACACCCAGTGTCATTGCATGTGTGTTCTTCGCACCAACCACAGCTAGAGTCATTGCATATCTGTTCTTTTCACAAACCACATATCACAGGTGTCATCGTATCGACAGCTCTTCCCATGAACCACACATGGATCCACCAGTGTCATTGCATGTCTGCTCTTTTCATGAACCACAACTAGAGTCATTGTATGTGTGTTCTTCTCACATACCACACATGGATCTAGTTTCATTGCATGTGTGTTCTTCCCAAAGACCACATATGGATCCACCAGTGTCATTGCATGTGTGTTCTTCTCACAAAACATATCATGAACCACACAGTGTCATTGCATGTGTGTTCTTCTCACACCACACATGGATCCACAGTGTCATTGCATGTGTGTTCTTCTCACGACCATATCATGAACCACACCAGTGTCATTGCATGTGTATTCTTCCCGTGAACCACACATGGATCCACCAGTGTCATTGCATGTCTTCTCTTCCCACATACCACACATCACTAGTGTCATTGCATGTGTGTTCTTCCCAAAGACCACACATGGATCCACCAGTGTCATTGCATGTGTGTTCTTCTAACTAACCATATCATGAACCACACCCAGTGTCATTGCATGTGTGTTCTTCCCATGAACCACACATGGATCCACCTGTCATTGCATGTGCTCTTTTCATGAACCATAGCTAGAGTCATTGGATGCGTGTTCTTCTCACACCACATATCAACGGTGTCATTTCATGTGTGTTCTTCACAAAGACCACACATGGATCCACCAGTGTCATTGCATGTGTGTTCTTCTCACAAAAATATCGTGATCCACACCTAGTGTCTTTTCATGTGTGTTCTTCTCTGAGACCAAAGCTAGAGTCATTGCATGTACTTATTTTCACAGACCATATATCACAGTCATTGCATGTGTGTTCTTCCCATGAACCACACATGGATCCACCAGTGTCATTGCATGTGTGTTCTTCTCACAAACCATATCATAGAACCACACCAGTGCCATTGCATGTCTTGCTCTTCTCATGAACCACATGGATCCACCAAGTGTCATCGCATGTCTCCTCTTCCCATAGACCACACATGGATCCACAGTGTCATTGCATGTGTGCTCTTTTCATGAACCAGCTAGAGTCATTGATGTGTGTTCTTCTCACAGACCACACATGGATCGGTGTCATTGCATGTGTGTTCTTCCCAAAGACCACACATGGATCCACAAGTGTCATTGCATGTGTTCTTCTCACATACCATATCATGAACCACACCCAGTGTCATTGCATGTGTGTTCTTCTCAGACCACACATGGATCCACCGGTGTCATTGCATGTGTGTTCTTCTCACAGACCATATCATGAACCACACCCAGTGTCATTGCATGTGTGTTCTTCCCATGAACCACACGTGGATCCACCGGTGTCATTGCATGTGTTCTTCTCAAACCATATCATCAACCACACCAGTGTCATTGCATGTGTTCTTCTCACTAACCACTAGAGTCATTGCATGTTTGTTCTTTTCACAAACCACATATCACCAGTGTCATCGCATGTACTCTTCCCATGAACCACACATGGATCCACAGGTGTCATTGTATATACGCTCTTTTCATGAACCACTAGAGTCATTGGATGTGTGTTCTTCTCACTGACCACACATGGATCCAGTGTCATTGCATGTGTGTTCTTCCAAGACCACATGGATCCACCAGTGTCATTGGATGTGTGTTCTTCTAACACACCATATCATGAACCACACCCAATGTCATTGCATGTGTGTTCTTCTCACGTAATTACATGATTCCAGCAGCCATCACAGGGTTCACAGACCATATCATGATCCACACCTAGTGTCATTGCATGTGTGTTCTTCCATAGACCACACATGGATCCACTAGTGTCATTGCATGTCTGCTCTTCCCACATACCACATCACAGTGGCATTGCATGTGTGTTCTTCCCAGACCACACATGGATCCACAGGTGTCATTGCATGTGTGTTCTTCTCACTAACCATATAATGAACCACACCAGTGTCATTGCATGTGTGTTCTTCCCATGAACCACATATGGATCCACAGTGTCATTGCATGTCTGCTCTTTTCATGAACCCTGACTAGAGTCATTGGATGTGTGTTCTTCTCACAGACCACATATCAATAGTGTCATTGCATGTGTGTTCTTCCCAAAGACCACACATGGATCCACTAGTGTCATTGCATGTGTGTTCTTCTCACAAACCATATCATGAACCACACCCAGTGTGATTGCATGTGTGTTCTTCTCCACAGACCACATGGATCCACAGTGTCATTGCATGTGTGTTCTTCTCACTAACCATATCATGAACCACACCCGGTGTCATTGCATGTGTTCTTCCATGAACCACACATGGATCTACGATGTCATTGCTTATGCTCTTCTCATGAACCACACATGGATCCACCAGTGTCAGCATGTGTGTTCTTCCCATGAACCACACATGGATCCACCGCAGTGTCATTGCATGTACATTCTTTTCATGAACCATAGCTAAGTCATTGGATGTGTGTTCTTCTCACAGAACACATATCACGGTGTCATTGCATGTGTGTTCTTCCCAAAGACCACACATGGATCCACTAGTGTCAGTGCATGAGTGTTCTTCTCACAAACCATATCATGAACCACACCTAGTGTCATTGCATGTGTGTTCTTCTCACAGACCACACATGGATCCACCAGTGTCATTGCATGTGTGTTCTTCTCATACCATATCATGAACCACACCCAGTGTCATTGCATGTGGTTCTTCCATGAACCACACATGGATCACCGTGTCATTGCATGTCTGCTCTTTCACAAACCATATCATTAACCAACTAGAGTCATTGCATGTGTGTTCTTCTCACAAACCACATATCACGAGTCATTGCGTGTGTGTTCTTCCCACAAACCACATATCACGGTGTCATTGCATATACGCTCTTCTCATTAACCACAGCTAGATCCACGTGTCATTGGATGCATGTTCTTTTCATAAACGCATATGGATACTAATTAACCTTATGAGAGCCCTAACTTTAGCGTTAGGCGGAGTCTTCTAGAAGGCATGCCCTAACCACGATTGTTCTCTTTGTCGATTATTACATACTGGTCGATCGGGGCACTTGGGCGATTGGGATGGTTTTCATGAATCGATCCATGAGTAGTGCATTCAGCGGTATAATTGACCACGCTTGCTCTGAACAAGCTGGCAACACAGGGGCTCCCCATTGCAGTGTCACGACTCACTAGTTGAGCGGGCCATTTCAGTGTCCGCGTGCCCATACTTCTCTTCCTCCTGTACTTCTCTTCCTTCCCTCGAAGCCACATTCCCCACTTCACTCCCATCATCTGCCCGTAGCCGCAAGCCGATGGTGCCTCCATCCCAATCCCTCTCCGGCCACCCCCTCCCTCTCGCCATGGGTTCAAGGGAGCGATGAAAACTGCGTCGTGGCCGAGGCAGTGATTTGATGTGAGTGCGTCTCATCTCTATCTCTATCATCAGTAGCGAGTTATCTATTTTTTGAGCCATATCTACTATGTTTTACTCATGCTTGGCATATGATGTGTTGAGCCAACCGGATGATGTATGGCGCCGTATCACGGTTTAGCGGATGAAACAGTCCTACGCTATGTAAACATGGATATGTGCCCACTAAATTTATGGCGTTTGAAGGGCCAGAAGCATTGACGGGGAGGTTTCTACGGTGTCAAGGACATCATGCAATGATGCGAGGAAGTTGCGATGTTGTCAAATGGATAGATCCAGTGGACCAAATCGATACGAAAATCTTTTGGACAAACTATGGGAAATGGCTGTTAAGTTGAAAAGAATGCATTCAGCTCACTTCTTGGCAGTGTTGAGATGAAGCTATAGAACGATTGACACGACCAAGCATAGCGAGATCTCATGGGGTGGAAGACAAGGTTAGCAAAGTCGAGAAGGAGAGGGCCTGGCGTTGGCCATGAGCAAGGCTAGCGAGCAAGGAAGGATCTTCACGGGCCAAAGTCTGCGGTTCACAACCTGACTATGACTATTGACAAGTGCATGAGGAAAGATGAGAAACAATTGAAGCTGTGCAAGGAAGATGCTAAAGAAGGAAGGCGAGACAATTAGATCCTTGCTCTCGCAGAAGATGCGATCGGGCCAAGATTAGGAAGATCGAGGAGATGTGTGATAACTAGTTATATTTAGCTTAAGCTCCGTGCCTTTTAAGTTGTAATATTTGTACTTGTTGACCTAGCGGTCTGAACTATTGGTCCGGATTCTAGGGAGGAAAAATTTCTGACCCGCATTAATTTGTGGAAGAATTTGTGATTTTAGATCAATTTACGCCTCGATTTAGATCTCTATCCGGATTAGGAGCGTAAGTGGACTAAAGACACCTTTTCTACTAATGTATTACGACCTTTGGTGGTTTGTTTAAGCGTAATCTCGTGGATTGTGCCATAAGCAAATGGCACAACCACAATTTATAAAGTGGAAGCATGTATACACGATTCTTTGGAATGCAGGGAGCTTCGCCAGTCACGGGGGATCACGAGGGAAGCGGAAGGCGGTGAATAGGCGGGCTCAAGATTAGGCCAGAAAGTGGTACCCATTTCCTCCTCATCAGGCATTATCGTTGAGAACATTGTTGTTTATGTTGCCCGCGTCGTTGTGCAGCATCTGAAATAAGTTGCTGCTTCGTGTTGTGTGGCAGCTTAAATAATTTATTTATGTGCCACTTACATTCTGTCGTATTTGGAGACCTCCTGCCCCTCAGGAATCGTGGAACCGGTGGATCATTGTTTTCAGATAGCAGTGGCACAATCACAATTTTGGATTCAACTACTGACTCGGCGTTTCCAAACCCTAAGTCGCGGTACATTTTACTTAGAGAACGTGGGTACATTGTTTCGCCCAGCAACGTGCCACACACAGAGCGATCAGAATTTAACAGAATTACATATATAGGTTCAAGTTCAACACATTACTATGCATCTTCATTGCCATCAGCCTTCTTCCGCAGCCTGGGTGCCAAGCCTTCACGTCCACTGGCTTCTTCATTTCCTGCCTTCTTCCTCTTCCTCGGTGCCAATTTTCTTAGCTTCACGTACTCTGCATCGCCGGGACAGTGGGCACCAGAATCGTGTCCCGCATCATCTTTCCACTCGTTTTTAATTTCTCCGGGCAGCAAAATCACTGACCCGACAATCATGTTTCTAACCTTGCGGCGCTTCTTGTCAAAGAAACAAGACTATTGCATAACTGCATAATATCTACAGAGTAAATAAAACAAAAATTACAATTTAGCACAAACATCACGAACTAGCGACCTTTGCTTACTGAGAGCTAGTTGGGTTCGAGCAACCACTATCCAGAATAGGAGGAGACTCCAGGTTCAAGCTTCCACATCGATACATGACATTTCAGGTCGAACATGGCGGCAAAACATACCTTTTCATCAACCCAATTGGTTGTCACATGTTATGAACCATGATACCACGTTCATCCATGAGCTGAACTTTCTTTGTACGCCCGTACATAATTCAACATGATTCGCGAGTGAAACCATACTAGATATAGTGCGGATCAATGCAGGCGCTTCTTCCATCGTGAAATAATGGCTTCCATACCACTTGCCATTAGAGTCATACATGAGGACTCTTGGTAACCAGGTAAGGGGTCCATGAATCCCCTTGACGAAAACTATGGACAAAATATGTTTTGCAGTTGGGCTAACAAACAATTTGAGTTGATAACTAGCGGTTGTAATTAGTAGAATAGCAAAGATAAGGGTAGCTCACCCGGCTTGTAGATAGAACTTCTTCTTTCTTGATAGTAGGATGCGCCATCCTAGGCTGCTCGCTCATCGGCGGAGGCGGGCTAGAAACCTCATAGCGGTGGCTCTGACATGCGCCATTGGAGCTCGGGATCAGCCATTGGGCAGCAAGCCGCAACAACTTGGCGGAAGTCAAATGTCGAGCGGATGGAAATCACGCCTAGAGGGTGGATTCCGGCCTTTGGTGCTAGGGAAAGCTGGGAATGGATTTGTGAAATTGGTCGGCATCAGATCCACTTAGCTGCTCGATTTGCCTAAGAGGTTGCAGCGTTGGCGCCCGTCATGGATGAATAACCGACATGTGGGTCCCGATCGTCTACTTCGCAGGCGATTTAACGGAATGTTTGTATTTGGCGGGTGAAGATGAGTTTGCCTTAAAATGGCCCCTCTCATTAGTTGGCGGCTAACTTTTTGGCGTGTTGATTTCAGGCAACATAATGCCGCCATCAAGCCTACCAACTTTGGTACCGCAGACGAACAAGCCCGTGACATGCACCATCAAAGACTTGATCAAAGTATTTGTAAAACATTCAAAGCTGGGATCATAGTACTTCAATCATAACATGAAAGACAAAGTTCTAGCAATAAGACAAAGAAACTATGATGCAACATGAAAAGGCACAAACAAAGATTCATGAATAACAATGCTTTACAAGAGCGTTTGTTTGTTTCACATAAAGAAAACATAGCATAATAGCATTCAGCTTGTCCCTCAATAGGTAGCAAATATAAATGCATGGGACACCTTCAAAGTTCATAGGTGACTAGATACAAATAGTTTAAAACAAGCAATATCAAGTTATGCATCAATCAACTAGTCTTGGGACAGTGCACATAGAACTAAGAATGGCCACTATGCTCTCAAAGTAGGTGCATAAAGGTAGAAGGTGGAGACTCAACATAAAAGTGGAAGAATGGCCTTTATAAAAGGAATTAGAGTTCAAGTCTCATAAAGAGCTTCCAAAAATTATGGTACTTATAGCTTTCAACTCTGATTGCCCTATCATAAGCATCTTGAAGTGATTAAGGTTAAAGTGAACAAACTATGGTGTACATGCTTGACGAAGTATAAGTCAGGAAACTCATGTCCCTTGTATCTGAGGAAGTAGCTCCTCATGCTACTCAAGTTTAGTCCGGTAAGTTCTTGTCATTGTAAGTACATGTGTATCATAGAGAATGTGGCAGGGCCCCCTTGCCCGATAATCTGGAAGAATACCCATATCAAATGACAAGGTGAGCGACAACGAGCATCTCGTGATCTTCTTATTTACGATGGGAATATGGTGCCTTTTCTCTCTTTCCTCTTTTCATAATCTCTTTTTTCTTTTCCTATTTTTTTCTCAATATAGGACTCTTTTTATATAAGAAGAATGCTTCATGAACGACTCATTATGGTTCTGCTGCAGGTTTCCACCATGTCGGCATGGATTAGGGCAAGCGACTAGCGTTTCTCTAACACGTATACATAACTCCATGGACTTACAAGCTCCCCTTTCATTTCTGACGACGACATCCATATACAAAAGAGCATGATATCAACTGATACAAGTACCAGTGCAATGTTAAGCGTTCCCCATGAAAGCATGGTTACGCTAATCCCCAACAAATAAGTGCAACGCATATACAACATAGGCGACACAATGGTTCCAAGTTTATTAAGGGCAAGAAAGTAAAGTGTGCCATCAAGTTCGAGAGCTTTAATCACTAGTTTTCTCATAACAAGTTTAATTTGGAAGGTGGCGAAAGCATGAATATACTTGGAATAGCATAAGCTAATAGGTAGGTATGGTGGACTCTTTGGAATAACTTGGTTTAGGGAGTTGGATGCATGAGTGGAACTCATACTTGGTTGTGGAGGCTAGCAAAAGACTGGGAGCGACAAACTAGGAGAGCAATAATGGCCATAATCATGCGAGCGACAAAACATCATTGATCAAAGCATAAAGTGATACACAAGTTGAAAACTAAAGGATCATAAAGGCTTATGGTGACTTGGGATAGTCATAACATGGTGTGAGCATGCATAAGTCGACCAAATAAAGCATCAAAGGAGAATACCACAATACTATGCTTTAATATGCTAAAACAACACATGATTCATCCAAGGCACATTAAGCAATCTCAATTGTTTATAACAAGCCATGCTACAGCAAAGAATACTAAGAATAAATCCAAAACAATATCAAGCATGGCATGACAGAACATAGGCCACAGTAAAAAGAGCTCTTTTTACCACATAAGAATGAACTTTCTACTCTTTTCAAACCAAACCAAAATATTTGCAAACCAATGTATGAAGAGGGGTCCAACCAATTTATTCAGAAAACTAAGCAAACAAAATAAAATGAAAAATCAAAATGAAAACAAAAAAGAAGACGCTCCAAGAACAACACAACTATGCATGAAACAATAAAAATGAAGCGTTTGGAAGAAACCTGGGATTTTTATTGATGAAGAAGGGGATGCCTTGGGCATCCCCAAGCTTAACTTGTAATTCTTGGATATTTCTTGGGGTGACACGCGTGGAATCCCCAAGCTTAACTTTAGTCCATCCTTCATCTCATTACTCATTCCTTCCATACACCTGAAATTTTTCCTTCATACAAAACTTCACACAATATTTATTAGCAACATTAGTGTACTCAAGATAAATAAGTCTTAAGGTTCAGTTCAAACACCAAATAAACTTCCATTAGAACACTAGCTACTGTAGCACTTCCCTCAAAAATCTCAATTCCCCAAAAGAACTCAAAAAGGAACCAACAAGAAGCAAATGCAGAAAATGGCAGAAATCTGTCAAAACAGACCAGCAAGTAAAGACAAATTTTTTCGAAGACCTTCTGTTGCTCAAATAAAAAATGTTGAACTAACAAAAGTTATATAACAACCTGGGACGAAGCACAAAAATTCACGCCTCAAAAAAGATGTTCAGAGATTTTACGAATTTTTACGGTGAAGCACAGAAATCTGTTTCGGGACAGCAACTTTCCCAATCATTACTTCTCTCTCATTAGAGGTTACTCTTGGCACAAAAAGAAAATAAAAAGGATAAGGAGTGGTTATTACTGAAGTAATAACTTCAGACTCATCTAAAACTTTTGAGTTATCTCCCAATAAGTACTTTTCTTTAGCCTTTAAGTTAGGCATAAGAAGCAAGAAGAATCAAGTGTTCTCAAATGAAGAAGCATTAAGACCAAATTTCCTTACCTCTCTTACTTTTATTCTTAACCTTGGGGAAAATATGATTGCTTGGTGGAGAAGAAAGGTGCATGGTCTTTCCCACATCTATTATTGCTCCAAGGAGTTCTAATAAGGACCTTCCAAGTGTAATTTGTCCTTTTCTGTACATTCAATAACAAGATAATCGGTAGAAATCATTTTCCCAAGGATCTTTGTAAACACTCCTTCAGATATTCAAGAGGTAATATGGTAGCATTATTAGCAAGAAATATCTCTTTTCCTCCTTCAGTAAGCCCCAAGTATTCAAAGATTCATAAATATCTTTGGGCATAAGACAAAATTCAGACATGATATCACATGAGCTTGAAAAGTTTAGAGTGTTTATCTCAA
Organism: Avena insularis; assembly: GCA_023614405.1. NCBI lineage: Eukaryota > Viridiplantae > Streptophyta > Magnoliopsida > Poales > Poaceae > Avena > Avena insularis. The sequence continues at coordinate 78,802,067 of CM042695.1, read as the reverse complement.
TCTTTACTGTAGGGAGCCACTTTGATTGTTGAATTTATTGGAACATAGTGTGATGCTCCCTAAGCGTATTATAGCAATCTTTTAAGCTAGCATTGCAGTCTCAAGAGTGTTCAATCTAGCAAATATTTTGCGAAAGAAATATCGGTTTAGCTAGAGCAAGTTGTAAGTGAGGATCAATTTCTTTATAGAATTTATAGAATCATCCTCATTACATTGGAGAAATCTCCTCCCACAACAGCATCTAAAGCATATCTATAGAAATAATTCAAGGTAAAAAGCGCTGAGGAACAAGCTTTGAGTCATTTTAGGCTCAATTTTTTCATGTAGATTAGAGATTCTAGACCAAGCTTCCTTGAAACTCTCTTCCATTCCTTGTTTAAAAGTGAAAATCATTTCCTCGGGTGACATAGTGATTGGAGCAAGGCTGAACATAAAGCGACTTAGGATAGGAACTAATTTCTTTGTGTTTTCAAATAAGAAAGCAAACTAGTAAAACTAATTTTTGTGTTTTGATAAAGAAACAAACAAACAAAGCAAAAAGAAACTAAGCAAAACAAAATAACAAAGTAAAGAGATTGGTTATGAGGACTCCTTGTGAAGATGTCCTTGACTCCCGACAGCGCGCCGAAAAATGCTTGATGGCTCAATGTACGGCGCCAGAAAAGTGCTGGTGCGGTATTGATGTAGAGCTCGTTGGGAACCCAAGAGGAAGGTATGATGAGCACAACAGCAAGTTTGCCTTAGTTATGAAACCAAGGTTTAATCGAACCAGTAGGAGCAAGGAAACACCCCAAAGGTGTTGCTAGCTGAGCCTTGGCAGGGTGCACTAGGTGCTAGTAACAACGTGGAGACACTGCACAGCACAACCACGAACTTTGTCCCCAACTTGCGATGAGGTTGTCAATCTCACCGTGTTTTGCTGAAAACAAAGTTAAGCGTGTCGAATGGAAAGAAGTAATAGTTTGCGAGAAGTAAACACAAAGCAGAAACAGTTTATAGATTGTATGTAAAGAAAAAGGATCGGGATCCATAGTTCACTAGAGGTGGCTCTCCTTAGATAGATAACATGCTGGGTGAACAAATTACAGCGGGGCAATTGACAAACATCGCGAAAGCAATACATGCATATACTAATCATCTTGACTCCTTTGAGACTTGATTGGGCATTACAAAATTATACATGAACGCCATCCAAGCTGCATCTATGACTAATAATCCACCTTGGTTATCATCAGAACCCCTCAGTATTAAGTTGCAAACAGCAGTTATTGCTTTACAAACTGCATGTAAAGTAAACAATATGATTGTTCTATGAACAAAGGATTGTTGTTTTCTCCTAGTAGCAACAACACATCTAGTACCTGTAGAGATTTGTCACTTCCCAGTTACGAGGCATGAACCCACTATCGAGCATAAATACTAACTCTTGGAGTTGGTAGCATCTACTTGGCCAAGATAGCTACTAACAACGGAAAGCATGCAAGATCACAAATAACAAAGACATGATAGGATCAATAATCAATCTGAAATAGCATCTCAATATCCATCGGATCCCATAAACACAACATGTATGATTACAAATAGATGATCTTGATCATGAGCAGAGCTCACAAGATCTAAACATGAAAGCACAAAGGAGGAGAACCAGCCATCTAGCTACTACATGGATGCATGGTCCAAGGATGAACTACTCACGCATCACCGGAGGCTTGCATGGTGATGAAGAAGGCCTCTAGGGTGAATTCCCTCTCCGGTGGGGTGCTGGGGAAGAGCTTAAATCCCTCGATCTAGGGATGGAGATGGCGACTCTGAGACTCTTCGTGGATTTTGATGGGGCCCTTAGGGTTTTCGTCGAGGGCATCTTATAGGCGGAAGGGAGGCCGCGGTGCGGTGGCCAGACCACCTGGCAGCTGGGCTGGGCTGGGCCTGACCAGGTGGTGTGGTGGCCCCCTAGCCCCTCTCGTCTCGTACTGCATCTAATGACTTAGGAAAAATAGGCACTTTGGTTTTGTCCCATCAATTCGAGAATATTCATTTTCTGACTTTCCTGGAACCAAAAACAGCAGAAAACAGGTAACTAGCACTATAGCTCTTGTTAATAGGTTAGTCCAAGAAATCATATGAAAAGTACTCCAAAGTGTGGACAAAACACAAGAAAGTGGATAAAACCAAGCATGGAACATCAAAAATTATGAATACATTTGCATTGTATCCGCCTCTATTATCGACTATCATTTCATGATCAGCCGTACAAGCCCTCATGAGATGTTAGTGCTTGCCTTGCGGTAATAAAGGCGAGAACACCTCCATCAATCAAGACCTGGCCAGCCAGGACGTTGGACATCACTGGTGAGACTAGTAACAGGGAGTCTCCCGTCGTTCCTTCCTACCTTGGACGATCCAACTTCAAGAACATGATCGTGGGAATACACACACTCAGTTGATGGGGCAAAGGTCTTGACACGAGTGCGGCCCGATGCATAGCCTTTATACGTATAAGGTCACGGAGAGCTTCTTCTCCCCTTGACGTGTGAGACCTCTCGGCGTCTAGAAATAGTCGTTGAGAGGTAATCTGTCTAGTGACTGTCTCGCGAGTGGCAGTACTCTCTAAAGGCCACCTTTGATGATGAAGGTCCTTCCCAGAGTTGCTCCTTGGCGGGAACCATCAACGGAGGTCTCTTGTAGATCTGATCTACATGACATGGGCTCCCTGCACAGCCAGCTGACGAAGGATAAGTTTCACGATCCCTCACGGTCTCTCTCAGAGATGGAAGAAAGTTTATTTGTTCGGCAATCGGCTTGAATTAAACAGGACCCAGTTGGATCTCTCAAGGACAAAAGAAACCCGAAGGTATATGTGTAATGGGGAGGATTTCATTAGACTTTATTCATAGGGTGTTAGGGAGATGCTTGCAGGGTGTTTACAAGATGTCTGGAGGGTTTATAATGATACCGTTGAGAGAAGCTAGAGCTATGACTAAGGCTAATGGTAAATCTGAAATCTATGGGTTGTCCTTCTTGGTGAATATTCTTCACTACTTATAGATGTTGATGGTGGTGGAGTCTTCCTTAGTCCCGTTAGGACTTCATATTGTCTTGTGTAATCTTGATCTCAAATGTCCCTAGATGTCGTACGGTATCCAGATCTCGGAGGGTCCTCTTACAGCCTACAAGTCGGTCGGTTGAGGTTAGGTCATTTAAGAGTTTCTAGATGTAGGCCTCTGGGTCCTTTATTGTAGAGGTAGGTGTGGGTAGGAATCTTGGGTTTAGGACCATGTAAAGGTACATGCCTAAGTCCACCCATCACCACAAATATACCTGGCCAAACTCCTCATCGAGGGGCATGCAGGATAAATTCTTTTTCCTTGCCAACTCGGATGAGCTAGAACCGAACCTACATAGCCAACAAAGTAGCTTGACTTGGTATGACACCTCAATATAGGAGGAGGATCCAGATCGTCTACCACTGCTGCCTCCACCCAAGGGAGGTTAGGGTGGTCTTGTTTCCTTGTGATCTAAGGTGGAAACCTCAATAGGGAGGTCATGCTCGGATCGATCTTCGATGTCTTCAGCCCGAGGGTGTTAGTGACTAGGTGGGCGTGATGTATAGCCCGACATCTTGCTAGATCCCACATTGATGAAGCGGATGAAGATGTGGATACCACCGAACACAAGCGATGGTGTAGCTGGTGAAGTAATCGTTAATGGTTGTGGGTAATGGTGTCGTCATTGGGGATGATAGGATCTTTGTCGATTGTAAGAAGGGGCGCTTCGATGGTGACGTATGTTGTGATGCCCATGGAAGCGAGTCCATAACATGTCACAATTCACCAAGTAGATGTCGGTTTCACATCGACATGATGTCTTATAATGGAATGAACTCTATATGATTGAATGCTTTTTTGCTACCATGTTGTAAACACTGGAATCGTGGAAATCATTCTATGTAGTAACCATTAGCTATCATTTGTAAACTTAACATTTACGTATTAAACCTAATATGTGAGTTGAGAACATATGAATAAACAATTTGTATGAATTAATGCATATGTCATTATTGATTGTTTGTGGTTTAATTCTTCTTTATATTTTGGAGGATCTTGTATACTGTTGTGGAACATATGATTTGATTAATTTTTGGCTATCAATTGTCTAAAATACCGTGAACAATGAAAGCCGATCTATGTGGCTGAAAGTCGAGATGGCATTGAGTATCATTCGAACAGTTTAAATGGTCGAAAGCTAATAATGGTGCTAGCGGAAAGTTAGTGGGGAAAAGGTTACGTGGCATCCCAGCGGAAAGTTGGTCTAGAAAAGAAATGTAAATTAAGGAAGATGTATCGTTTGGGAAAACTTGAGCAGTAGTATCGGACCATTGGGTGATAAATATATCTTGGTGGGGAAGGCCTTTCTTGTGGACTCCTGATGCTAATCGAAAAGCGATTCCCGACCAACTTTTACGTTGGTAAGCGGATTTTCGACTAACTTACGATTGGGATATTATGTTGTGGTATCATGTTGGCGGCGATGAAGAGAAATATTGGGGTAGCTCAGGCATTGTTTCCCTCAATCTCGGGATGCTCTCCTTGAAAACTACACCATATGTGTCACCATGTACATCGTATTGGGTGATTGTGATTATGCGTTAATGAGCATGGAAACTTTGCATATATAAGCAAAGAAAAACGGTATCTTAAGGTGTGTTTGGTAGCACTGCATTAGGTGACAAGCACCTTTGGCGTAGAAAAAGCAACCGTTTGGTTACTTAGACTCCTCCGTGTTGTGTCATACAAGTCTCAAAGAAGCCTAAGGGGTGGGCCTTGGGACAACAGCTAATCTGACCCGTTCCGTGGAAACGATCTCGGTGAGAGCACAAATTAATACAACGGCCTATGATTTGCACGCTGTGATTTGGAAAATTAGAGAAGGCCTAGGGAAAATTGCACGCATAGGGGAGAGTGAGAGAGGCGCAAATAACTCCCTCTCTCCTATCTACACTCTTGATGTCATGATCCCTCTACCACTCCCCAGCAACGTCCCGTACTGAGCGGAAGACCCATGGACTCCTCCTATCCTCCTCCACCGCCGCCTCAGCCCAGCCTTCCCTTGCCGGCAAGGTTGTGCCCACCCCATGTCAAGCACACAACTCCCACAAGCAGGTTGGGCAGCACTGCCGTCCCAGCGTTCCTTGGCGAATCTGAGGCGGGGTTTGGGGAAGCGTGTCCAGGTGCAAAAATTCGACCCGCCGTTGTCCCTCTCTATGGTGTTAATCACCTATTTGAGCCGCCAGCAGGCATGCCTTCGTGGGACTATGGCGGTCAGGCGATGGGACCCATAGAGGGATTGCATCCGTTTTCCTGTCGTCAGGCCTGCTTCAACCCTGACCCCTCGCTCGTGCATTGAGGCGGCGGCCCATCACCGTCGTGTTGAGGTCGGCGATTGACGATGCGGTCCAGCAGACCGCCCGGCCTTCCGCAGTGCACTACGTGCCGCCCATTGGTGTAGAACCTGAGGATTCGCTCCATTCTACCCTCACAGGTTACGCTCCAATCATTGAGGGTTTCTTGGCAAGCCCTCGGCCTATACAGACGGATTTGCGGTGCTTGGCGGCTGTTGGTGGTGTCCCCTCCGGTTGATGCACGATACGCTTGATGGGATTCACGGATGTAAGTATAGCTTCTTTTCCCTAGTAGACCTAGGTTTATGAATCCTCGGGAAGCGAATACGCATAGTGAAGTTACTTTAATGGACCTTGAGGAGTTTTACAGAATTCCTTTTGTGTTTCACCCGGACGATGGTTTCGTCTTTTTGGTTTGTTAATAGATGATGGAGAGAGAGGCCTAAGGCAGTTAGGTTTCACCTATAGGCTGCATACGCATGAAACATCTGATGGAATTAAAAGATAGAAATAAAGCATACGTGTACTTGTTAGAGCAAGATAAATTATATGTGGGTAATGCATCCATAATTGCTATTGCCTCACATGATAGCTTATACCAATAACCTATTAGTCTCGTCATCCATAGATGAAGAGAACTAATGATATGCATCGTGATGTCACCGTTAATCCCAAGCAAATCCCTCATCTTGTAAATACTTACTACGTCACTTATCCCTTGCTTGGGATTCCCAACACTGCGGATCGGTCATCACTCCTTACTCCCTATGCTTGGCTCAACTTCCTCGGGTCTTGGGTACCTAACAAATCCTTAGATTGAGGCAAGAGAGGATACCTAATAATCATCATGTCATACAAGCTAACTATTACGATCCCATCTATGATAATTCACATGCACAATTGCTAAGTGGCTAGGCCAAAGCCTTTGGCCCAAGGAGAATTACTCACATGAGAGATGGGATCAACAATCCCCACCAAACATTGTAATGAAAATCATGAGATTGATAGCAATAGTCTTACAATGATCGCCAATCGGAAGATCTCTACTATTACAAGTGGTGGAGTGTGGCTATGGAGATGGAGAAGGGTTTGGAATACACGGGCAGCTTTTGGTAAGTCGCTTCTTGAGGTGGAATTAGCGAGATGGTGCCAGCGAGAGAGAGAGTTTTCCATCATGCTGAGGCTTCTTTATATGAGGGTCATTCCACAGTTGTTCTGTTGTTAGCCTAATGGTGTGGCGGTATCAACTATCTGACAAGAATATATGGTGCAGATTTTGCTCCGACCATATAGTTGGATCATTCGGACAGCGTCTCTGCCTTCATTGGATGGCTCTGGTTTTCTTACGATTGAAGGAAATATCGTATCTTTAGCTTTGAGAATATAGTGATTCCCCTCCTTTAAACATGACATTATACTGCGTAGGAAAAATACAAGAAGAAAGGGGATTGCATACCCATCACGAGATATTAGCATTAGTGGCCGAGGGTTTTAGAATGTTCCATCAAAAATATGACTAATATCTAAAGTTTAAATGTGGACCGTTAGATGGCTATATTTTTAGGTATCAACCATCCCACAAGCTTAAACTTGATGCGTCCCAAACAAGAAAACCAAAATCCAAAGACTTCAACATTTAAAGCTAAAATAACGAGATGGTGATCTTACTCATGATTAATAGTCTCTGTTTCCTTAGCTTCATCAATCTGAAAAACTTCCAGCATAGATAGAGGTAATGTGCAGAAGCATATCATACGGGTTTCATGCCATCGCCTTATAAGCGTTTGACAAAATTAGGTGTATAAGTATGGATGATGCAATTGGTAAATTTTTATTCCATGTCAAATGTAATCAACTCATAGGGCTTGCGATTGAGCGGTAAAGAATTATAATCCCCCTGTAAATTAAAGAGTGTGAGAGTTGTCATGAAAATCATATAAGTATCTCAGATTCTCCCACATCAATGAATAAAGACTGCAAGAACTACTTTTCTGTTCATTTGTCCTTCTAAAATTTCAGTTTTAAGTAATTGAGAACATGCCAAAAAAATATTATGGTTATCAATTTGTGATGGACACTTTCGTGTTTTCATTGGCATCACCTAAGGTTTTGTTCCTTTTGCACAATGATTTCTCATAATATCTGGAAGTGATTCCATCATGATTCATTTCTACAGGGAATGCCAAGAATCTTACCCACTATAGCATTCTTGCTACAGAGTGTTTAATCGACTCATGGCAAAATCTAGGAGTTTCCTCCATTAAAAGATCGTTACGTAGGCGGCGAGAGTTGTTGGCATCCATGAAGTTTGACACGCGTAAAAGCTATATCATTCTTATGATTAACAAGTCAAACTTTGGCATGCTCACAAAAACCACTAAACATTAATTCAATCGAACAAATCCTTTCAAGAGAGCTATCAAGTCGATATTATTTTCAGTATTGAGTAGTCAGTGTCTCTAGAAATAAGCCTTCAAGACTAAGCTTTTCTGACACCCAAGCCATCTTGATTAGCCCAAGACTTTTCTTATTCCAATTGTTTAGCAATTTTTAGGCATGAGACTTGGTTAATTCGAGCTGGAACAAAATGGGCCCAATAAAATACCCATGCAAGCTTGACAATTTTACGACAATACAAAAAGACCCACTCCACCAATATAATGTCTCAACGTTTACTACTAACTAGCATAGGTTTCTCAAACTTCAAAAGTGGTAGGGAGTCATAAAGGCATACCTCTCATGTTTGGTTCCACTTCTCTCTTCCTTTTAATTCGATTCTTGGAAGCTGGAAGTGATCACTCTTCTACAAATATACAAAGACCTCGGTGGAAAGAAAAGAAAAGGAAATAAGGAAAATGGAGAAATCTTTTTTGTGATTTTAAAGAGAGAGGAAAATAGAGAATAGAAAATTAGGCGGCAAATCTAAAGCTAGAAAATTTTTGAAAAGCAAATAGAAAGAACTAAATATAAAGTCTTTGGGGGAAACCAACCACAGTGCTTATAAACTCAAATAAAATGTAACCTCGAAATAAATAAAAGCAAATAAACACCAAATAAAGATACATGAGGAGACTTCCCCAAGCTTAGGATTTTTGCAAGCCGCTTCAAATCATTATGGTGGCGGGGAAAAAGTCGTTACTCCGATTCGCAAATTGAGTTAATATAGGTTGCTTGTTGATTCTCGGAGAGTTCAACAGAGGTTGTGTATCCTCTCCATAGTCCCTCAGAGTCCTTGATGACAATCTTGGTATGTGGCGAACCGGGTTTGCTGGCTGCTCCTCTTGATGAGGAACCTCTTGCTCCTCTTCTTGGTCCTCATCCTCTTCCGAGAATATCCTCCTCCCAGGTTGAGTTCTTTGCTCAACGCACATCATATAACAAAAGCGTCCTTCCTCGATAGAAAAGACCATTAGACATAGGGAATGCGGGAGTAGATACGCCCGGCTCGGCCAATATGTGGTAATGAAACACCACCTCTCTAGTAGGCATTCCACCGCTCTCAAGGTGGAGAAACCAACCGTGTCTCACCCGATGCAGGTTGCAACTCACCTAGGTGAGGCCTAGAGCGTTAATGCTCACGATGGCTTGGCTGCGGTGGCTGCAGTGATGATGATGCCTCCTCATGTGATTGGCCCTTGGCTTGGGAGGCTTGGTTCTCGAATTAGCGCCTGAGATGGCACCCAAATTGGTGACAGAGTTGCTTGGTTGATGTATGCTGCCTTTGCGAGGACTAAGATGTCCTCCTCGTTGAGTCTCGTGAACTCATTCGTGCACTGCAAAGGTGTTAGTAATAACATAGAACAAATAGCGAGGTTACAAGATGTTGAATATTCTTCCGCTTTGTTCACTCTACTAGTGAAAATCATTCCATTATAGTATTGATCCAGAGGAAGGACTATCCGGATTAAAGATGCGTGTAAAAGCATGAATATCATTGTTTGGAAAGAATTAAAGCATACACCATTCATCTAATGTTAAAGTGGCAATTTGATTTGTTTGTTCATCAGTAGGAAAGAAATAGTATCCTCTCCTTGCCACGAGTTTAACGGTGCTTTGCAATGAACTTAGGAATTCAATGGTTAAGCAGCGGCCATAAGTAGGTATTTATCATTGTACCTACGAAAGTTTTGCAGGCCAGCTCTATTGCAAAGTAAATTAAAGTCATCAAAAATACCTAGTTGGTTTCAATATAATGGGTCAATCCGATCCTTGGTGGCCTTCACTTCATGGTTCTTGATCATTTGAAGCATTCACGATGGTCCTCATCACTGAACCGTATCCCCATCGTTCCCCAAGCGGCCATTGGCTTGAGAAGTGCTAAGCGATGTAGCACGGAAACGATTTAGGCTCCTTGTGTTCATCTTCTAAAACATTAAAGAAAGGCAAAATAAAACTTTTGACCCAACAACGATGAAGTATAATATATTCCTCAACTAATCACTAAAGAATCTCCTCAAGATAATAATCTAGGTAAAGAAAATCATGGAAATAAGTTCATAGTAGGTCTCACCCTAGATTTATAATGACAATAGATCGAGAATGAATGAATTGCAAAAAGTAATTGGAGGATCGGAGGAAACATCTAATAGATCACTTGTGTGTTGAGGAAATCGAGGAGAAATTGAGTAGAGATGAAGATCCTTGAGGTTTTGAGAGAGTTTGGAAGTATAAGAAAGTAAAAGGTTGAAGTTTTGGGTTAGAATTACCTTCAGCAAAGTGCGATTTTTGTGGTCAAGACCTTAACTATCTGAGGCGGAACATGTGTTAAAGCCATAATTCAATGAATTACATCAAAATATTAGAGTCTTCCTCCTAAGCGAGCGCAACTATCACAGACGCCCATAACTATCACAGAGCGGAACAAAATATTTTAATACGGCAGATTTGGTGTAGTTGGTGCGTTAATACTATTCATCGCGAAGAAAATTTGCAAAACATAGATATCTATCACGACCAGAACTATCTCTGACCAGAATTTTTATTCTCACCGTATGCTTGGTCATCTGATAAACTCTCGATATATGAAAAGAAATTGTACAAAGGCATTGATATCTATCACGATCAGAAATATATATCGGGAATATTTGTTCCAGCACCATATAGTTGGTTGTTAAACTCTCGGTACATATTGCACACAAAATTCGATGGCAAAGATAACTATCATTTGGCCCAAGACTACTCTTGTACAGTGAATTTTTATTCCGCTTCGTATAGTTGAGTAAGCTAAACCCTACGTATGCATCAAAATTTTCCTATTTCTTAACGTAAACTATTTATTTTCACCTGTAACTTAGTGATATACCTTGTTTTTGAAGAGAAAATTTCCCCACGATGATAAACATTGTTATGCGAGCCAACAATAGTATGAATAAAGCAGAATTTTAAGTACTACCAAATTTCTTCTCCTCAAATAGAGTTTTCTAGCACTTTATTAAACAAAAACTTTAACAAAAGCAAACTTAACTCAAACCTTTATTTAACATGGGTTTCTCCCTTGGGCGCTCTTTGTAATTGATAGCTTGACCTTGATGATACTCACTTGGGCCATATGGTGGAACACCCACTCCAAGTAATTGGCCTTCAAAGTGATGGCCTCCTTTTAAATCATGTTTGGCTTTCTTCTTCACAGAAATGAATAACAAAGGATCCGTGAAGGCAATTGCAACTTCCGTTCCTTTCATCTGATTAATCAAATCCTTAATAGTTCTTAGAAAGGACAGCTGCCTAAATTATAGACAGCAAGCTGTATCTTGAGCATGTCAATAATAACGAAATCAATTAGATGCAGGCGCCTTTGATGTAAACTAAAGTGTTCTCCTTAATCCCTATAACTTGTTTTGTGGTAGAATCTGCTAGATGCAATTTTAACTTTCCAGTAATTTCAAAGGAGCCAATATTTAACTTGTTAAAAGGATCTTTTGAATTGTTGAAGACAGCTTTGCACCTAGATCACAAAGTCGACTATCTCATTGGTTCCAATTTTTATCTTAATAATAGGCTCAAATATGTCATCTAGTTTAACGAGGTAACTTTTGAGTGATTTTCTTGTATTCTTCTTCAAGCTCACATTACCCATAATTGCAACCAATTGATCAACAAAGTGTTGATACATGGCTTCATCATTACCTTCACTTCACAGAGATTTTGGCGTTGATCCTTTTCTACGTGATCTTGATGGTGCTTAGCTTGGTGAAGGGGGGCATGTTACTATAATCAAGTTCTTGAGGCTCCTCCTTTGGATCCTCATCATTTGGGTTCCTCAGCGAGTTAGGCTCAGCTTTTCCACCGCAAACTTAGCTAGAATAGAGAGTTTGACTCTCGGTTATCTTACCTAAATTTGTGCCTCCATGATCCTAGTTATTTCTTGAAGGCACACTTATAAAATCATTTCTCGAACTAACGACTTGGTTAGATAGTTTACCAGCGTAGCATAGCATCATGTGGTTCTCCTTAATTTTAACTAGAATATTATTTTGCTCATTTGTGAGTCTATGAAGAAGACTTGTTGGTGTTTCTTGGAGACTACCATTACTATTACCCATATTATTATTAGAGTTTCCTGCGGGGACTAGCATAGTGTTTCTAAATTTAGGGGTTGTAACTCTTCTTCCAAGCGGATTGTAATCATTATGAGCTATGAAATCTATTTCTTCAATATTTGTTTAGAGGTGGCTCTTACCTAAGTTTCTTTACCTTTTTACTGGCTAGTATGAGCTCATCAACTTAGCATTGAGATCTTCGTTCTCTTGTGAGTGCAGGAGTTCACCTTCTTAGCCGTGTTTGATCTTTCTACATGCCGAATTGGGCCATGGTTTGTCTTACATATTGTTTAGTAGCTTCTTTGCTTGATAATATGTTTACCCATAAATGTTCCTCCATTTACAATATCAACGCATAAACTTGAATCTTGAGGATTCACGAGCATTGTAAAATAAATGGAGGATTAACCAATCTTCCATCCATGACTCAAGGACGAGTTTCTTAAGGCATTCTTTCATCCTCTCCCATGCAAGCGCTAGTGGCTCCACGCTCTTTCTGTCTAAAGCCGGTAGTATTAGAATGAAGTTGCATAGTCTTTCGCTGGTACAGGAAAAATTTAGTCATAAATAAAGAGGGTAGACCATCCCACCCATGATGTAATAGTATTTTTTAGGCAAAGATAGCAACCATTCTTTAGCTCTTCCTCTTAGAGAGAAAAGAGAAATAGGAAAGCGTGGTTTGACCGCGCCGGGGTCCAGAATTGACATCTTTATCGCATCATATCACATATTTTAGTAGAAAGTATTTAAGTGCATACTGTGTCTTCAACAATGAGCCTCCAAATTGATTCTATTGAACCAAACTTAAATAATGGGGAACTTAATTTCATAATCATCGATAGCCAGACAATTGTTGCATTTGGTAAATGTAATAGGAAGTATGCAAATAATCATTGTTGGGGAGTATGTGAAACTCCCCAAGCTTCTTTTCAATATACCCTATGTTTTTTGGGTTTTCTTAGATAAAAAGAATTCTAGCATGTAAAACAAAATTTAAAGACTAACTAATTTTATTGGTTTATCAAATAAAAAGAAAAGCAAATAACAAAATTAAAAACAAGAATTAAAATAGCAAAAGATTCTAATAATAGCTCACAGGGTAGCTATTGCTTCCCTGACTTAGCAGGCGGAAAAAGGGTTGATACGCTTTGATCCAGGATTATGGATGTAGTATAGCTTCTTTTCCTAGTAGATCTAGAGTTATCGAATCCTCGGGGAATCGAATCGTTAAGTAAGTTACTTCTGGATCTTGAGGAGTTTTAGAATTCCTTTTTAATGTTTTCAGGACTAGTAGTTTCTGCGTCTTTTTAGGTTGTTATGTCGATGATGGAGAGAGGGTCTAGAGGCGTTCGGTTTCACCTATAAGCATGCAAAACATCTCCCTGATAGAAATAGAAATAAAGCATGCGTGTACTTATTAGAGGCAAACAGATATTTCTACAAATTATATGTAGGCGGTCGTCCATAATTGCTATTGCCTCGCATAACCTCTCTAGAGGAAGAACTAATGATATGCATCGTGATGTCACCCGTTAATCCCAAGCAAATCCCTCACATAAGCCGTACTACCACTTCTATCCTTTGAGGGCAGATGGTCAGTCATCACTCATCTCCTATACACGGCTCAACCCTCGGGGTCTTGGGTACTGACAAGTCCTTAGATTGAGGTGAGAGAAAGATACAATAATCATCATGTCATATAAAACTAATACGATCCCATCTATGATAATTAGCGTACCTGAATTGCTACATGGCTAGGCTGAAGCCTTTAGCCCAAGGATAATTACTCACACATAGAGATGAGATCAACAATCACAAACCATGTTGTAATGAAAATCATGAGATTGATAGCAATAGTCTCTTTAATGTACCAATGTCTGCCAATCGAAGAAGATATCTACTAACCCACAAGTGGTGGAGTATGGCTATGGAGATGGAGAAGGGTTTGGAGATCTACGGCTGACTTTTTGGCGAATTATGTAAGCTTCTTCGAGAATTATGGAAGGCGAGAGATGGTGCCAGTGAGAGAGAGTTTTCCCATTGCGCTGAGGCTTCTTTATATGAGGTCAGCTTCATGAAAGTTGTTACTGTTTGAACAATAAATTGCGTGTTGGCGTGACTATCGACGACCGGAGCTATACATTAAAATTTTGCTCAGTAGTATGAATTCAATCGTCGTGTTACATCTGCCTTTGTTGAGATGGCTCGAGGTTTCTATACGGGTGGAAGGAAATACTCTTATGCTTTGACTTTAATGTAGTGATTCCCTCCTTTCCAACGACATTATCTGTAGCGCGGGAGAAAATACAAGAAGAAGGTTGCATACCCATCTGAATAATAGCATTAGTGGCGGGGTTTAGGAGAGGAGGAGATATTTCATCAAAAATATGACCTAATATCCAGTTTAAATATGGATGTTAGATGGCTATATTTTAGAGCCATCCCAGCTGACCATGAAACCAAGCCTCCGACCCACCGCCATGATGGTTAAACAAGTCATATAAACCGCCCATAGCTCGGCGATTATTGACCCATCCCGATCGCACCGTAGGTAAGGGTTCTATTTTCCGATCTCTGTTCTTGTGGTGCATTGTAGATTAGCTGCAAAATGTTAGGCCCTATTACTTTGATTAACATCATTTTGTAAGCTTGATATATTGTACATTTGGTGAATTAGCTTATATATTTTGCTTCAAATGTTGCTGGTGTATATTAACATCTTATGGAAGGGTTTGCATGTATGTAGATCAAATGGCATGAGCCATTATGCATGTCTAGATCGATGCCACTTGCTTCCTCATTGCCATTTCCTTGATCATTAGCATCAACATCGGACATACACGTATATTTGCTTGCCCGATTATATTTGTTACGACCACTAACATTCGCCATTTGTATGTTGCTTAATCAATGTCATTTGCTAGTTCACTGAGAGCATCACCATTTGTATGTTCTATACTCAATGCCATTTGCTTGATCAGCGATACATTGCAAATGTATCTATAATTACGATGTTTCATACTTGGTTTATCTCTCTTTCTTGTGTTTTGTCCGCACTGGAGTACTTTTCATATGATTTCTTGGACTAACCTGCTAACAAGAGCTGCAGTGCGTTGCCAGTACATTTTTCTGCTGCAAACTTTACTACTTTATTTTTTGGTTCCGGAAAGTCAAAAAATAGATATTCGGAATTGGAAAGACCAAAAGCCAAAGTGCCTATTTTTCAAAAAGACTCCGGGGCAGAATACGAGGCGGGAGGAGGCGAGGGCTGGCCACACACCACCCGAGGCGCTTAAGTGGCTGTTGCATACGCTTGCTCCAGGCATGGTGTGGAGTGGCCCCAGGCACCCCTCGGTCTCCTAACACTTCTAAGCGGCGTTGATTCTACAAATCTCCGAGGGTTTAGCGTTTTTCTAGAAAGGAGTTCTGCTTTCACTTGCCCGCCGCCCACTAGATTCCACGAAGGCTTGACACGGAAACTCCGTTCGGCACCTATAGGGACGGGGAATGAAGGGTGAGAGGAGATCATCGCCCGTCATCATCTCATCTCTTATCCTTGACCATCCATGTTTCCCCATCTATGGTGAGTAATCCCCCCCTTTGTAGGCTATGGGATTGGTAGAGTTGGATGAGATGCGTTCATGGAGATGGCATCGAGATTGTTATAAGCATGGTGCCTAGTATCTTTATTAGTGCTTTTATGACTTTGTTATGACTTGACATTGTGTTTTAATGCCTTTGTCACTAGAGGCCCAGTGCCATGATTTCAGATCTGAACATGTTATTGATTCATTATGATAGTATTTTTGCTGGTCTTGTCGCAGGATTGTATACACCACGTTATTGTCCGGAACCAATGGCCTTTTGACGAGAAATCGGGATAACTTGAGGAGGGAATGGCTTTTGATGTGAGGATTCACATGTGTTCGCAGGTGTTAATGCTTTAACTTTCGATTGCTATATTAAAAGGAGCACCTGTAATTGCCAAATAGTTTCCTAGAGGCCCGCATTGCTAAGCAGGGTGGCGGGGACAAAGATGTTGTGCAAGTTCTCCATTCGCGAGCACCGCGTGCTGACTATATATGGAACACATGCCTTCGATTATCCTAGTACTTGGATGTTTTTATCTTGTTGCTCTTGCCAATTGCCCTATATTACTAGTTGCTATGTGAATTGTATTGTCCATACATACGGCCTTGAGTCATCATCCCTAATACCTTCACCTTTTCGAAGATCCCCACTTGTTCTCTTGCTATTGTTCTCTGTCTTTGCTACAGGCTTCTTCTTTACTTTTACTATTCCTACTACAAAGCTTGTTGCTTTCATGATAACTTTCTTGTGAGGCAAAGATATTTCCAGGTGCAGACTGAATTGAAAGCTTCAGGTTATTAAGGCTTATAAAATATTCTTTTGGCTCCCTTTGTGTAGAGATCAATAAATTGGGTTTCACTTCCTGAAAATACTCACGATACACCCCTATACTTGTTGGGTCCTCAAGGAGCCTAATTCTGATCTTGAATTAGATTGCCCAGGGGAACATAGCTTTATTTATCAAGTCACACGTTTGGATTCCTATTGTTTCAAGATTCAAGTTTATTTTCTCCTTGTTTGTGTGTTTCTTTATCAAAATACAAAAAGTAGTTCCTACTCTAGTTGTTAGCTTTTTCGTTGAGTACTGTTATTGGCTCTTGCCTTATCATGCTTGTTGTCGATGGTTGGTTTCTTTTAAAAGCTGAAGCTTATTGGCAAGGTGGAGTTCCGCGAGATCAAAAATATTATTATAAGGAACATCGTTTGTCCTGAAAGGGGAAACACTTATGGGAACAAGTTGATAGATTGTATACTATTGCTTTAGAAAGCGTGTGCTCTACTTATAATGTTACTTATATCTTTGTGATATGAATCTCGAATTAACGAAAGAGAGTATAAACACCTCCCTTTTGAATGTGAGTATAATGATAATGATACCATATCTTCTTATATATAAAAGATTTATGACTTTTATGATGCGGAACACAATTGAAGGAATTTATTGCTTGGAAGGGTGCTTTTGAACTTGCTTCTAGTTTGCTTGAAAATATTGATGATTCACCTTACAAATATGAGGTTTATGGTATACTTAGAATTTTGCTTTGATAATTACAAGGATGAAAATGGTTATATTCTTGAATATTTTTACAATAGATGCTTTCCACAAATGGAAGAGATAATGCCTTATAGCGGATCCATGGAAGAAGGTTTTGATGAACCTTTGAAATCTCATATAGATGAAAAGAGGAGAGAGTGATGAACAAAAGGAGGAAGAATGGATTAACTACCCATGCCTACCTAACCTGAAAGTGAGTTACTCTTTATCACTACATTATTTGATTGTCCTCCATAACTTACTAAGGAGGATGAATGTTATGTTCCTGAGGATTCTTTTGAAAGTGTTTATAATAAAGCTCTAGTGCTTGTAACAGATCATGAAAAGCATGCTTTTATGTGATGAATTATATTGTTGAGAGTTTCTTCATGTAGAGGCTACTTTGAGAGAATTATTATGAGATAGAGAGGAAAATATGGTTGTGGAAGTTTTTCATTGGTATTGAGAACACCTTTCTACCTGTGTTGAAAGGATTTTGGAAATTACTCTTGTTTTATCTTCCTATAATACATCACTTTGTTCTTTCTTGAATTTATTTGCATACGATTCTATGCATAGGAAGATGAGTTGAACTTAAATAATCATTTGTGAATTTGCTTCTTGATGCTCTCTTTTACTTAGTTCATATTATATGTGAGCATCCTCTCAAACTATTATGCCTGAAGATGATAATATTGCTATTATTCTTGGGAGACCTTTTCTTAATACTCACGAGGGCTGTTGACATTAATTGTAATCAAGGGAAGGTGACCTTCAATGTTAATGACAAGGAACATCTGTCTAACCTTTCCCCAAAGAAGATTGATAGGACTTATGGTTTAATGGTCAATTGAACATGTTGAGGGTATTCAAGTTGGGAGAAAATATAGTCCCATACCAAGAGAAAAATTTGAAATTATGTATGATTGGGATACCATTGCTGTCAGAGTTGATCAACACCAATCATTAGTGGTGGAATACAAAGTTTTGTCTCTGTATGGAAATTGTTTTTGCTATGAAGACCTGATCCAACCTTGTTAACAAAAGGTTTCATTGAACAAAACTAAATGTTTTCCACATGATTATCTCGGCTCACGTCTATACATCCATTTTTAGTTTTTTGCTTTTGCCTAACTTAAAGGCGTTAAAAGAAAAGTACTTATTGAGGAGATAACCCAAGAAGTTTTAGATGAGTCTTGGAAGTTATTACTTCAGTAACTAACCACTCCTTATCCTTTTATTTGCTTTTTTGTGCCAAGAAGTAACCTCTAATGAGAGAAAGTAATGACTGGGAAAGTTGCTGTCCCAAAACAGATTTCTACTGCTTCCGCATAGTAAAAGTTAAGTATACAAATCTCTGAACGTCTTTTTTTTAAGGCGTGAATTTTTTAATTCTGCCCCAGGTTGTTATCTAACTTTCGTTAGTTCAACCTTTTACATTTGAGCAACAGAAGGACTTCAAAAAATTCGTCTTTACCTGCTGGTCTGTTTGACAGATTTCTGCCATTTCTGCATTTGCTTCTTGTTGGTTCCTTTTGAGTTCTTTTGGGAATTGAGCTTTTTTGAGGGAAGTGCTACAGTAGCTAGATTTCTAATGGAAGTTTTCTTGGGTGTTGTTAAAACTGAACCTTAAGACTTATTATCTTGAGTGCACTAATGTTTGCTAATAAAAGATTGTGAAGTTTTGTATGAAGGAAAGAATTTTAGGTGTATGGAAGGAATGAGTATTAATGAAGATGGAAGGATGGACTAAACCTCAAGCTTGGGGATGCTTGCAACGTGTCACCCCAAAAAGAAATATCCAAGAAGTACAAAGCGTCAAAGCTTGGGGATGCCAAGGCATCCCCTTCTTCATCAATAAAAATCCCAGGTTTCTTCAAAGCGCTTCATTTTTATTTGTTTCATGCCTGATTGTGTTGTTCTTGGAGCATCTTCTTTTTTCGTTTTCATTTTGGTTTTTGTTTAATTTGTTTTCTTAGTTTGCTGAATAAATTGGTTTGGACCCCCCTCTTTCATACATTGTCTTTCAAATAGTTTGGTTTGGATTGGAAAAAGAGTAGGAAAAGTTCATGCTTAGAGTGGTAAAGAGAGTTTGTTTTTTGTTTGTGGCCTATGCTTTTTGTCATGTCATGCTTGATATTGTTTTGGCTTTATGCTTAGTATTCTTTGTTGTAGCATGACTTGTTATAAACAATTGATATTTCTTAATGTCCCTTGGATGAATCATCTTATTTGTTTTAGCTATGTTAAAGCATAGTATAGTGGTATTCTCCTTTGATGCTTTATTTGGGTTGACTTGGCATGCTATACACTACATGTTATGACTATCTCAGAAGTCACCATAAGCCTTTTTGATCCTTCAGTTTCAACTTGTAGTATCACTTTATGCTTTGATCAATGATGTTTTGTACGCTCTGCATGATTATGGCCATTATTGCTCTCCCATGTTTGTCGCTCCTTACCGCCTATGGCTAGCCTTCGCTTTCACTTGAAGGTATGTTTTTACTCATGTTTCCAACTCCTAAAACCAAATATTGCCAAAGTGTCCACCATACCTACCTATTAGCATCATTTGCTACTTGGGTACATATTCAATATGCCTTGTTTTCTTCCGAATAAAATGTTTGCTTGTTATGAGAAAGTTAGTTAGTAAAGCTCTCACGAACTTGATGGCACACTTTATTTTCTTGCATTTAATAAACCTGAACCATTGCATCCTTCTTTGTTGTGTATATGCTTGCTCTTTATAAGTTGAAGTTAGCAGAACCATGTATCATGGGGAACGTTTTCAACATTTCATTGAGTACTTAGTACCTCGTTGATATCATGTTCTTTTGCTTATGGATCGAGCGTGATTGTGAAATAAAGTGGAACTTGTAAAGATCTGTGGGTTTGTATGTATGTTAGAGAAAGCAGCCTCGGCTTCAACTAAGCCATGCCTAATCATGGTGAAACTTGCTGACATAACCATAATGAGCATTCTATAAACATCCTCAATAAAAATCTATGCACATAGTAAATAAAAGATAGCTTGAGATGCTCATTGTCTGCCTTGCCTTGTCATTTTGATTATGGGATAGCTCATGTGTCATGTGCAAGGGGTACCCAGATTGGCGGTTCTCTATGGGAAGGCGATATATACTTATGACAGAGCTTACACTTGCCATGACTGAAGTTTAAATAGCATGAGATGGTCTTGCCGTAAGTAAAGGGGCATGAGACTTGATTTTATAACTTATTGACATATCCTCTTAGTTATGTCCTTTAACCTTAACCATTTAAAGATGCTTATGATAGGGGGGCAATGAGGCTCAAAGCTAATAGTTACCATACTTTCAGCATTTGGGAAGCCTCAAACTTTTCAAAACCTGTTCATTTCCTTGTTGAGTCTCCACACATTCTATGAGCACCTTCTTGAGACGCATAGTGGCCATTCTTAGCTCTATACTTTGCATTGTCCCAGAGACTTGTTGATTGATACATACCTTTATATTGCTTATTTTAAACTATTTTGTATCTAGTCACTCTTGTGCAAAATTAGAGGTGTCCTATGCAATTATATTTGCTACTCTATGAAGGGAATGACTGCTGAATGCCATTATGCTATGTTTTCTTTATATGTGAAACAAACAAGCGTCTTACGCAAAGCATTATTATTCATTGAATCTTTTGTTTGTGCCTTTTCATTTGCATCATAGTTTCTTTGTCTTATTGCTAGAACTTTGTCTTTTCATGTTGCCAGATTGGTACTATGATCCCAGCTTTGAATGTTTACAAATACATTGATCAGAAGTTTATGATGGTGCATGTCACCTCAAAATTATTCTTTCTTTTATCCTTACCTACCTCGAGGCCAAGCCGGGAGTTGAGCTTGGGGATGTTTATACATTGCAAATGTATCTATAATTTTGATGTTCCATGATTGATTTTATCTCCTTTCTTGTGTTTTGTGTCCACACTTTGGAGTACTTTTCATATGATTTCTTGGACTAACCTATGTAACATGACCCACAGTGCCCAGTATATGTTTTTCTGTACTGTTTTTGGTTCCGGAAAGTCCCGAGAGAAAATGAATATTCTCGGAATTGGGCGGGACAAAAGCCAAAGTGCCTATTTTTTCTAGAAGACTTCAGGCCCGAGAGTCTGAAGCAGGGCAGGAGGAGGGCGGTGGCCACCCCCGAGTGTGGCAGGATGGGCTGGCCGTGCCGAGGCATGGTGTGGTGGCCCAGGCACCTCCTCTCGGTCTCCCTCTTGCGCCTATAAGAAGCCTTGGGACCTAAAAACTCCGGAGTTCGGCGTTTTTTCGAGAAGGAGTTACGCTCGCTTCGCCATGCCACCAATTCAGCCATGAAGCGGCACGAAACTCCGTTACGGCACCTAGCCGGGATGGGGAATTGGAGCCAGAGATCGCATCGCCATCATCATCACCATAAACTATCCATCGACTTCATCCATGTTTCCATCTATGAGTGGTAATCCCCGCTGTGGCTATGGGGATGGTAGGGATGGATAGAGATACGTTCATGGAATGGCATCAGTTATTAGGGCATGGTGCCTAGTATCTTTTATTAGTGCTTTATGACTTTGTTGCGACTTGTTGTGGCTTAATGCTTGTCACTAGGGCCCGTAGTATGATTTCGAATCTGAACATGTTATTGATTCATTATGATAGTATTGTTTTGGTCTTGTCTGCCAAGTTGTATACACACGTTGTTGTCGTTTATGGAACCAATGGCCCAGAAGTAGCAGAAATCGGGATAACAAAGGGAATAAGCTTTGATGTGGAATCACATGTGTTAGGAAGGTGTGAATGCTTTGCTTTCGGTGCTCTATTAAAAAGGAGCACCTTAATTTCGATTCAATTCCTAGGTCATACATAAGCGGGCAGACTAAGGACAAAAGATGTTGTGCAAGATTCTCATTCTGACGCACGTGTGACTATATATGGAACACATGCCTAGGATTATCTAGTACTTGGATGCTTTATCTTATTTATGCTGCCAATTGCCCTATGTTCTGATTGCTTCCATCCATCCCTAATACCTACACTCGAATCCTTTATTTCTTTACTTGCTATTATTCTTCTTGTCTTTTGCTTCCTCTCTTGCTTTGCTACTTTACTATTCCTACTACAAAACTATTTTCTGATAACTGCTTTGAGTAAGATTGTTTCGAGTGCAGCTGAATTGACAACTCAGTTGTTAAGGCTTATAAATACTGTCTTCTTTGGTTCCCCTTGTGTAGAATCAATAAATTGGGTTTCTTCCCTCGAAAATCTGCGATACACCCCTATACTTGTGGGTCATCGATCACTAGCATCACATCTGTATGTTGGTTGATCGATGGCATTTTCTAGTTCACTAGATCATCACCATATGTGTTGCATCCTCAATGTCATTTTGCTAGTTCACTGAGCATCACCATCTACATGTTGCTTGCTCAATGCCATTTGGTAGTATGCAATGTAGCTAGTTGTTTTGCCATCTGATCGGCAAGGTACCCATGCGAGTGGTACACCTTGTGAAGAACACAATTCCTCCTATCAGGATGCGAGGACTTCATAGGGACCTCCCTCCCTCAACAACTAGACCAGCCCTCAACAACTTCTTTGGCGGAAGTGAGACAAAGAAGAAGAATGATGCATTCGAGGAACGCAAACCTCATTGGTCACTACAACAAAGATGGCCTCCCTCGCCCTTCTATGTCGAGATCAAGGCCACGGACATGTGCACTCCATCTCTTGTATAGCATGAGCGGTAGTGCTAAGCGGCTGTAGATAAGGCATCCACTCTCCCACGAAGACTTCACTCATACTTGAGTATAGTGTGCTACAAGCTGATGTTGGAGGAAGATGCACTACCATGAAGGGCTAGAAGGAGTTTGCGTTGAAGATCAAGTTGTGGGTTGGTGGCGTCCTGTAGCCTTCAGAGTACATGAACAAGCGGAAGGGCTTCAAGGTGACTCTCTTTAGGGTTCAACAACAACGAGGAGTTGATCCTCACGACATAGTGTCTCCAGGGCCCTCTGTTGTTTTGTTGTACATATTAGTAGTCTCCATTACATGCTTGGTGGATGCGGTATGGAACCACTATCTTTTAGCTCGGGGTGTGTACCCAGCAGCGTGAACAACTTATCGGGTAGCATAGGATGCCTGACTGAACTACCTAACTAGTATCAGTGCTATGTTATTATATGCTCTATTCATATGAATGTGGTGTGTTTGATGTGCTATGGTAAGATAACCACATTTGAATGTGGTGAGTGTATTAACTTGTGTATGCAAAGAGAGAACACATTGGGCACCAAACACTCTTTTTTGCATACATTGGAAAAAATGAACCAAAGCGGGCTGCAATTGAGTCCAGCAGATCAACCTATTTTACCAAATGAAATTTGCTGCGAAGTTGTTAAAGGTCTGTATGAGGCTGGCGGTGCCACTTCCAACCTTCTTTGGGCGGGCGAGAATCGGATGCGAGCTACAAAGCATTCTCCTTAGGGTTTTCTTTTGCTAGTGTAGTTCAGTATGAGTATAAGATCGACATTTTACGATGCTATGAGCCAAAATGGGACATGAACTTCCTGATGAGCTAATACCCGGTACAGTTCCTTGTGTTATGACATACATGACAAAGATTATAACCACATTCAGGCCCTGTTTGGGTGCAGGATAGAGCAGGGAATAGAAAGAAAAACTGTTAGGAATTGAGGTGTCATACCTCTCAAATCCATGGAAATTGAAAACGTAGGAAAGATGCTGAAGTAGCTATTTGGATTGTAGGATGGAAAAACATATAAAACTTTTGAGTTTCAAATTGTAGTGTTGCATGTCTCTTTTTATTGAGGAGGCATTTGAAAAGGTTCAAAACACGTGAAAGCGATTATTGGACTGTTCACAATAAGCCTACTAAATCAATCGGCCGTGTACAGATACCCACACAAATTACCCGATGAAGATGTTTATCTGACCAAGAAAATTGGAACCAATTTAATTAGCCAATACATCGGCAAAAAAATCAGCTAATCTGCTGGGATTAGCCATGCTATCGTAGCCTGGCTTGGTACGCATCTAGGATTGGAGGAAATCGTCAATATCCTTACGTGAGCTAGTACTACCGGTGCTATGTTTTTTTGTTGCTCGTGGGATTAGACGGAGTTTTTCTTTGGCGCGTCACGATAGCGGGAGGCAGAAGAAAGACAAGCGCTGAAAGAGGCTCAGCTCTCAGCTTGCGCCAGAAATTTTTCTATCCGATCAGACTGGATGTTATTTTCCTACGTAATGTAGGCGAGAGAAAATCATTCCTATACAAGCCCTTTCCTATTCCTCCATTCCAAAGGGCCAAGAAACTTTTCAGCAAAACCTATCCTATGAAATTCCTGTACACACACAAGAATGGGTCGAGGCTCCGACGGTCGGGCGCTTCACCGGCGGTCAAACATCAGGACCGTCCAGCGTGGAGCCGCGTCGAGGCCAGCTCCTGGCGTTTGTCGGCGATATAACAGCCGTCGGCGTGGGACCCGACTACGCCCGGCGGCTACCCTCGGCGTACCAAGACCGTCGGCGTGGCGGTAGGCGTGGCCTGAAGGCTAGGCCGTAACGACGTACTCACAGCGTCGCTATCGCGATGACCACCCTCGGTAGCACCTTCCATTTTCTTTTTATTCCTAATTTTGCTGCTGTCGCCCGACGGTGGCCCCTCGGCGTAACTCCTTCCTTTTATTTTGCAGCTAATAAATAAGGCCCTGATATATTCGCCGATGGTGGCCCTCGGTAAAATGATGAACAATTTACTTTGCAGCTAGTAACTCGGTCTTGATCTAATGCTTATTTTCTCCTTCTTCACGAATTCACGGATGAACAGTGAGTGAGAACGACAGATCTATCTCCGTGGAGTTGTACACTCTACTGAAAAAGGGTGCTCCGGAAATAAAAAATTGTGTATTGGTTCATGGAAAAAGTAATTTCTAACTTGTCCCTCTTACCTTGTAATATGTGACTTGTCCTCTTATTCCACGTAACTAATGAACACAACAAATTGTGAGGAGCCGATCCCAGCGTTGAGAAATCAAATGAGTTGAGATGTATTTCCCAAAGGTTTTAACCGTGGCGTCATGAAGTATGAGAAGTATGATGTGAATGGATTTCCCTTCCATACGAGCGCATCGGAAGGGCCGACCAAATGCAAGCGTGAAATACTAGGGTCTTTACCTAGGAGATGATACCCTTGATTACTACGAAAGGTTAGAGAATGTCACGAGCTGATCTTCAATCATTGCGAGCGTACAACTCAATCTCGTCATGTTCAAGTACCCTTTGGTTTGATCCAAGGATGGTGATACCTTCCATTGGGTTAGTTGAAGTTATGCAGCTTCAACCACCTATAGTGGTAAGCGTCTTTGTTGTGACTCACCAAGCCAGCCAAATTTATTGTTTGCTCTACCCATACCAGACGGAACTCAAGGGCTTGGGAAGTCGTGTTTCAGGTATACATGGTAACCTACCAATTCCCTCGAGGCCGATTACAACAACATTGAACTGTAACATACGAGGGAATTTTCTATCAGAGCAAGAGGACTTGGGCACTTTGAGTTAGAACCTGTTGATCTTGAGGACCTCCAAAAACGATGCAGAAACTTCGGGGTGATTAGGTGGTGAATCTACATGACATAGATGTGCTCAAGAAATTCCATGCGGAGAATGACAATGATGATGAGCCTCCACACTTGACGAGGCTCCAGCTTTCTACTCAAAAGATAGTGATAGTGTGAATGAGAATGGGAATTGGAATGAGAATGAGAACCATAGTGGTATTTATTTTCAATGCATTCTATTATGTCTTTGTTCTTAATTGTTTTCTTATTACATTGTGTCTTTATGCTTAGTGTCTATATTTTATTATGCCTTTGTGCTTAGCAGTGTTTCTCTTACTCAATCTGGTGATTGAACAATATGAGCAACAGCAAGGCAAGCTCGGCGTCCTTATGTCGCTGAAACAATGTAAGAAAATGCTACATGGAGCTCTCAATCCACGTTACCCGATCTTGGCTGCGGGAGCAGGGCGAATGGTCGAGGACAAAATCGAGGAGGGCGAGGTGGCGGGGAGGCGTGGACTTTGACCACCACCCTCCGCTTGGCGATGTGGCTCCTGAGTTGTTCACAGAAGGAGGGAGGTGCGTCTGAGGCAAGAGGCTGGCGGAGACAGGCGGAGTCTAGAGTGAGGTGGACCCAAAGACACGATTAGGTGGAGCAGGTGTCGCCAAAGAAATTGTGGAATGGTAGGGAATCGGGAGTTCTTGATGAGAGAGTTTGAGCCTAGGACCCGGGGGAAGCCCTTATTATGTCAGATGGCCTTGAGTAAGTGTACTAATTTGGAATTTTAAACATGTAATTTCATGTTGGTCATAAATAATGTGGCATGTGTACTAATGTTTGATTATTGTGCAACAATTGAGACATTTAAGTGAGGACCAAACCCCGCCTTCCTAACAACATGGTTGGAGCCTACGATTAGAAAGTTCTGGCCAGGCTATTACACTTCTCCGAGGCGTTAGGAAACTAGCCACTACTTGGGCGGACTATCGGGCTACCGTGTCACAGGCTTTCGACAGCTCTGAGGCTGTGATCGCCAAGGGCAGACTACTCGGCGTGGGCACATCCCGATCGAGGCTGGGGCCGTCGGCCCATCTCACGCGAGGGACAGGCGCCTGCCACTTGCGTGGCTAAACTTCGCCGAGGCGGGTCGTCGACATGTCGAAGCGCACCGTTATCCGGCCGTGTGGCCAGCGCCATCGTTGCCGGTTTTTCTCGCGGCAGTAGCACCTTGGCCCGTCGGCATCTTCATCACGCCAGCGATGCGTGTTTGCTGCGCCCGAGGCTCCGCCGAGGAGGCTACACCAAGGGCAGCCGTCGGCGTAAGAATCGCCAACGGTTTTTACAGCCCTCGCCAACAGTTTTGGCCCTCAGCATAGCGCTTGCATCCTGTAGTGACAATTCCGTGTTCTAAATGACCCCTCAACTGGCACACAAGTGTATATGATGGCTCCCCACAAACAAAAAGTATATGATACCTGCATAAAAGATGGTACTCCTGCCAAAGGAGTTGTTGCACAATAGAAACCAAAAAAAACCGTGAGAAGGACACCGTGGCTTGGATACTAGAGGACAACCGTGATCGTAGGATTAATTTTGTTGTTTGTGTAGTTCCGTATATTATAAGACCACCATTTCACATGATGCTACCTGACTAATGGCCTGTATAATCAAGATCGTGATGGGTATGATCTGATGGGATAAGATGCTGTTGATCTTCAGGGACAGGAACCCCTGTGAATGGTATTCGCTCAGAATTACTACGGTGAAAACATCTGACAGGAATCGACTGACACCTTCAGCGCGAATTAAGCCGATCATGTCTTGATCACTTGATTTCCTATTTCCTTGTCCGTTGTGCACCAGTCTAAAGCGAGCCATTACTCTGATAATAATGTTCCTGGAATCATTTGTTGTCTGATGATGCCTTCTCAACGAGCTGAATTAACCTGCCAGTGTAACATCATAGGGTCGACAGGGTATAAGGAAATGTGCTGTGATAAGTGATAACAATGTTCTTGAAATCGATCATCTGCTGTGGTGCCTGCTCCTCAGTTAAGCTAAACCAGACATTACTACGATAACAATGTTCTTGGGGTCGATAGTCACCCATTTTGAAGCCTACTCCTCCGTTTTAAAATATAAGATGTTTTAGTTTTTGTGAAGCAGATGTATCCTAGCCATCTTCTAGTGTATTTAACTTTTTGTGAAGCAGGGCCTACTCAATTAACTAAACCAGCCGTTGGAAAATATCGTAGAGTCGGCACTCGACAGGAAATCTGATCCTTCAGCCCATCCCATCGAAAAAGGAAGTCAGTGTTCAGCCAGGCAGCTGTTGCAATGATTTTATACCATTTTTTATTTCCAAGGTTCCAAAAATATATAATCAACGGTAGAGTATTACGCAGCCTCTTTACCCTGTGAAAGCTTAACGCCAACCGGCCTGCATAATGTACCCCTGCACTTTATTTTCGGCTGCTCACTCTATCTCATCTCCTTGCTATTTTCGTTTTGCAAGCAACAGAAGCATGGCCTTTCTTGTGTACTATAAATTGTGCAATCTGTTCTCAGCACACTTACCTTTCGCTTTCAGCTTAACCGATCGAGTTCACAGCTAGACGTAGCCATCTGGTATATCGAGATATCATCTATTGTTTCAGTTCATGCGTATGTGGTCAGTGCCCTTACTGTTTGTGACTCGGAGATGGAAAGCCAGGCCTGCCTTGCTGCTTCTGTGGCAGATATTGGACAGTATGAACCCACACAGCGTTCAACATCTGTCGGGTGGCGCATCGCTAGAAGCTTCCAACTACAATCCTATCCTAGATGTATTCCGGGTAAATATTGTCCATCTATCTGCGTGCTAAAAGGAAAGCAGAGGTTCATGGTCTAAAACAGATGCTGCGTAACACAGAATAACACAGAGAGGCACTTTTTGAGCAAAATATAATGGTCCACAATACATATACCATCCATTTGAAAAAAGATGAGATTTAGACTTTGCATCGTCTCAAATGACCAGTATTAGTAGACTGGTAGTCACTATTTGTATAAACATATAAACTGAAAGTACTCCATCCGTTTCAAATAAATAGTTTTTTAGAATTGGGCACGAGAATTAAGTGTGCCCATGAAATCTCCATGTTGCACATATCTTTTACCTCTCGAGGGCATTAACATATTTTCCTCCCAAGGTGTTCGCTCACTGGCAGGAGTTCAAGATGCTGAACCCGGTCACCCGTGTTTGAGTCTTAAACGACGTGCGGACCCGTATTATGCCGCATTAATTCCCGGAAGAGTCTCGTCTCTCTAACAATGGACAGATAAATGAGGGACTCTTCCCCCCTTTTGTAAACATTTTTTTAGGTGCTAATTAGTTTTTTATGACTTTGAAGAAGGAATAAGGCGGGAAAAGTGTATTATAAGTGCATAAAGACAAGTGTTTCAAGAAAAAAATAAAGAAGCTATAAGGACATTGATATGCTTTGAAATGCAATAAGAAATAAGTCATGAAACTATATATTTTCTGTAAAAGTTGACACTGTGATCTTTCCCAAATTAATCTGGATAACTTTATATTGGCAAATGGTCAAAGCTTGAAAAACAAGTTGGGTTTCACTTTTTTATGATGTTCATCATATTTTAGAACATGTATATTGTTTTGCAAATATATGGTGTTCTGGAAGTTAATACTCCCTCCGATCCATATTACTTGTCGTAGAAATGGATGCATCTAGACATGTTTTAGTACTAGATACATCCGTTTCAATGACAATATGAATCGGAATATGACATCAATATGCATCTTTGCCCGTTATCTCATGGTAGTGGAAAATATGAATTTTCTCTTACAAAATATTTTGATGGCAATATAATTTTAAATATCAAATGTCATGATTAAATAGAAAGTATATTTTATGAACAAGGAAGTAATAAACTGTCTAGAACATGTAAGTATATGCAAACTTCAACAATACATATTTACTTGCATTAGCTCGGAGCCGGTGTGGCGCTACTAAAACACAATATATTTAGTTGAAAACTTACTTGATAAAGAAAGTGAGGATATATCATACTCCTCCGTCTCAAAATAGATGTCGTGTTTATTAAAATTTGAATGAGTCTATATAGTAAATAGTGTCTAGATTCATTTCAAATTTTGACAAACCTGTGACATCTATTTTGAACGGATAACTAAGTTTACTCAGTTTACCGTAGTTGTGGAAGAAAAAAAATGCTTGCATTACTTTTGTAGAAAGGCCTTTTTGCAGGGGAGCTTTGGGATTTTATTACATCATAACAGAGTTAGAATAAGCTAAAGCAAGTTCTTCGACAAATCAGGCGTATGGCAGAACCAACAACTGGTCCCCCCTCCACACACACACCACCCCACCCCAAATTCCATAATTAGGTAACAATGTGTTGCTCTATTTTGTTCCCTAGAAAATTTCATAAAATTGCAATCCCGAAGACTAAGTAGACGCTTCGCCAGAGCAATCAAATGCGCATGCATTGATCAATTTGCACTAGTGGAAGCGGAGCCTCTTGTCCCGGTTTGTATGGGGATTTAGTCTGTTTGCCCAACAGGACGGGCAATGGGACTAAAGCTCCAACCCTTTGAGTCGGTTGGGCTCGAACCGGGGCGTAAGGGCAATCCGTGGCCGCTGGCTGGGCGAGAGAAGGACATTACGTCGATTCGTGTCTGAACGGAATCTATGTGTCCCATGATAGCATTTTGGGCACTTTTGTGCCCGGAGAATAAGTTTT
The DNA here is from genome assembly GCA_023614405.1 of Avena insularis. Taxonomy (NCBI): domain Eukaryota; kingdom Viridiplantae; phylum Streptophyta; class Magnoliopsida; order Poales; family Poaceae; genus Avena; species Avena insularis. The sequence goes on along the minus strand of CM042695.1, from coordinate 78,771,651 downwards.
GTATATTTTCATTTATTTATTTCCCTTTTATCCATTTCCTTTTATTTTATTTTGCACTCAGTAATGAAGGAACCATTATATTACACAACATCTCCCGATTATATTACAGCAAGTATCGAACATATTACATAAAGTACGAGTTTAATGCATATATACAATATAAAGTTTTAACTATCCTATTATATTATCATCATCTTCTGATAATATTCTCCATTTGGATCTAGAACCTCTACATCTAATAATCATAATTTTCTCTTGGATTGTATGCGCTATTATTTGGTAGAAGATGGTCCATACAATTCGATCTAATTTAAAAAAGATTCAATATATCTAAATGAAACTAAACACAATTGATGGTAACAAAACAAAATTGTGAATATTGTTTCACGTAATCGAAGTTGTTCTAAATTTCTTCCCTTCACACAGGTAGATCTAAGAATGAACTCATGGAACATAGTATCCATAAATTATTTTCGTGTTCTGCCTCGGGCACTTTATGAAACGAGTTCAATCAAAATAATAATAATCAAGCATGATAAGGAGTATCGAAATTAGAATCAAAGAGATCGTGGATCTAGCTAGTAGAACTTAAATGTAGTGATTTAAATGTAAGCTCCTCTTTCCGGACACCTTAGCCTTGTTGGTGAACCGTTTCCAAGCGATGTAAAGCAAAGAAAATGAATAAAAGGTTATTAATTACTTGATATTAGGAAATGAATGATTGCCCGATATAGTGTCATAATGACTGAAATTATCGCTGGAAGCGGTTCCTGCATGTTCGCCCACTTTGCAAGGGGTTTAAGTTTGAGTCCATGACTTGTACTACTCCATTGTTAGGTTGAATGATTAGCGAGAATAAAGTGGAAGTTGCGCGCATAACTCATCAATTATACACTTAACATCGAGTAAGCGAAATAGAATGTGTACAAGACAATAACACTCACTCAAGTTGTAAGGAAATAGTATTTATCTTTTGGTTTCTTGAAACCTTAACACCATTACAACTTTATCCTTTGTTTCCTTGGGATTAAATTTCGAAGTAAGTTCATGAACCCAATATGGGTCAATAAACCCAATGTCATAGATCCGTCCTCTTTTTGCATTTGAGAATCTTGATCTGCATAATATAGTGAGTATGATTATACATGCAATAAATGAGGTGAGCTAACTAGAGACCTAATTACAGAAATAATTTTCGGACAATGAAGCGATGATCGATTTAGCCGATGGCGTCTTGATTGTAAAACTGAAATAGTTAGAAATTCAATCAGTATCTAGGCATCTCTTGCCCATAATGCTTGTTTCTAACTCCAGCACTATCCGGTTTGCCTTCCTTTGTCCCCTTGCATGTACCAATTATGCAATCTTTGCATTTTATTTGGTAGATGCCGGACCTCATCGAGTTTGACGAGAGATTTCCCATACTAGTATTTGTATGCTTCCTCAACCACGAGAACTCTAACTGGGCTACATACTCAGCAATAGTCAAACCATGAATAGCGGCCTTCTCCGTCTGATTCAACAATTACGGATCATCTTGCTCGTCGCTTTGCTTGACCCTACCGGTATAGGAAATCACCTTGGTAGCGGGCATGATTGGTTTGTAAACCGAGCTAGGGAACTGATTTCTTGCTTCCTACTACTCTTTGACCGCACCATTGGTGATGTGACTTGAGAATAGAAGCGGTCATAGTCTCATGACAGCTTTGGCTCGGGTTGATGAAGAGTCTTCAACATTTTTTGCACTTTGCCTTTTTTCTTCTTTGGTGCTAGGGAACTACGACTCTTTTCGGTATACGGTTATCAAACCAACATTGCGTTTGGGCCTTTGCGATCATCGTATTCTCCTCTTGATATAGTCGTAAGGTCTCATGGGAGGAACCTCGTACTTTTGGGAGGATCGATCGACGTTTGGTGATCGATTACTCTTCGCGTTTGGCCTTGATCCTTAGTGGGCTGAGGCGGCACGGCGGTAACAAAAGGCGGTGGCGCTAGAGAAAGGGCCTATTTTCGCGGAGGCGATCTTTGGAAAAAGGGCCTATTGTGGTGGAGCAGCGCCCTAATGAGGCAGCGGCAAAAGATGACTAATCTGTTGGAGAGCGGTGAGGCTATAGCGAAGATGGAGTGCTCGAGGAGTCGATGGCATTGGTGTTCAATTTGGAAGCGCGATGTGTTCCTTTGCCATAGAATGGTGATGTTTTTGCTTCTCCCAGTTGAGTCACATCCCTTCACGCAAGGTAGTCGAGCTTGAGATCGCTAATCGTTCATAACTTCATCCACCCGATAATGGCGTAGCCCTATGAGCAGACAACAATGGTAAGTTGGTACCGGTCCAACTAATGGCAAGGCATAGCGATCGCCACCTTCATGGTTATATTCACAACTTTCATGTAGCTCACAATGTGTTATCTTTGTGATATCATCCCTTTGGTTAGTGAAGAGGAGCCATCACTGGTGCATCATCAGCTTCATCACGGGAGCTCTGTGGAAGCCACGCTTCTTTTGATTAGTGGATGGGCGGTAGCATCGAGCAAATACCATGTGGCTGAGATGGGCGGTAGTACCTTGATGGCTAAGTCGTCAAGTTGATCTGCTGCCCGCTTTAATTGTTCTTCTATGTTAGCATCCGATCTTCACCTTCCTTCAATTTCCTACCTTCGTTTCTCCTCGTGACTTCTATCGGGATATTTCTTCCATGCGACGAAACCCAAGTTTCTATGGTTTGGATCATACATGCCTCGTGTTAGTCCCTCGTGTTTCCTTGTTCCCAAGGGCGGTGTGAGCTTGTCATTCTCTCTATGGGAATAGGCCCCCTCTTCAACATCCTTTCTGCATTTCTAATTTCTTCAATGGCTGTGGGGTTTCTTTATATCTTATGTTATATATGCACTTCCTTTGAGTCAATGTGCCCCCATGCCCATAAAACTAATTCCTTACCTATTAGATCCAATTGTATGGCTCTAGAGTGATCCCTTTGTAAGCAAGTCAGCCTCGAGTTTCTCCCTTAGCCATGCTAGCCTTATAGCCACCTTACCCCATAGTATGGTGATACTACTTTTATGGCAACATTTTCTTATTCATTTCAGACCTTTTCTTAGATGGCTCCGATGTCTTGTATGCACAAACTCAGCCCTAGTAGTCTTTTAGCTTTTCATACGCTCCAGTGAATTTGAGTCTTCTCTTGCATGACATAGTCAATGTCTTGATCTTTTCTTCAGTTGTTGAATTGCTAGGCCATCTTCTTAGATCCTCCTTGACTTTTTGCTCCATGATTTTCTTTAGTTCCTCCTCACTTAGAATCTCCTCATTTGGATCCACCTCTAGCTTGAGGGTGAAATTAACCATGAGCTTTTCCAAAACATATATTTGGCTAAGTCGAGACACATTGAACTCCATCTCCTTTGGCTTATTCCATTCTACGATGGTGATCGAGATGTAGTCCCTAACAATAACTCACATTGCCTTACAAATTTATTTGCAGCATCAATAGAGGAGTCTTGATTAAATCGTCTAGAGTGACTTCTTGATCGATACCTTTCATAGCACTGCCAACTTTACGGCTGGGCCTCGTTTATTCTTTAGAAGATTTTCTCGATTCGGAGGGCTAAAGAAGAAAAGCGTTAATATATGTATATAGATAGCGAGATGCTTAATTAATTAAAATATATATATATACCTCGCTAAAGTTTGTATTATTTAATGTTTGGCCAGGGTTGTTGGCTTCTCCTCCAAGGGGTGTCGATTCTTCCTTCTGGGCCGTCTCTTGATCGAAATCCAATCTCCCTCACGGAGTTGTTGAGATCTGATGGCGACATCATTGTCGATATGTCCTCCTTAATTGATCATATCACAAGAGCACCATTTCCTTTTCTTCTTCTCTACCATGTGGTTTCATAGTTTACGCAAAGGGAAAAAGCGAGATGAGTTAGGCGGCCAAGAGAGGAGTTTAGGTAGGCAATATTTGAGGGCTAGAATTAATAGTGGTTTGACGAGATCACCTTAAATGCTTGACAATTTAAAGCGAGGTCAGGGGTATATAAACCCTAATTCAAGCGAAATCACGGATGCATAAGAGAGGGTTCATTTGGTTCTTCCAACAAACTTGTTAATTCAAGTTTGCTTAACAATGTATTAGTACTGTAAAAACGGATCTCGTTTTTACGAATATTTTGATATATTATTCATATTTTCTGACTTATATATAATTAGTTATTGATTTTATAATATTTAAACAATTTCTGAAATTATTAAACCAATTTTAAATAATTTATGGCGTCGAATTTAGCGTTAGCCTGGGTGAGGTTATTTCTCACGAGGCTGAGCCAGCCACAGGCTGATAGCTAGGGCGAGGACCGCGTAAAGCCACCAAGGTTGAGCCAGCCATAGAGTCGGGGCGCCACCTCGGCGCCACGTCCGAGGCCATGCCGACACTAGAGCAGCGGAACGTGAGCGACAAAACTGATGCTAAGGGTGATCGCTGGGCTCGTGGAGGCATCATTGATGCAGGATCCAGGCGAACCAAGCAGGCGGCGCCCGGTTTGGTTGCGGGCGGCGTCCCACGGCAATGGCGGCGGCGGTGGTGGTTGCAGAACCTACGATGTACCAGTGGCTTGTAGGCGAGCGGGGCGGGAGGAGGTTACGGAGGCGAAGAGCTACGCTTGACCGTGTAGCCTCGGCGAGATGGAGGAGAGTCGGAAGAAGCGGTGATAGCGGCGGCGGCGGCGTCGGTGTTGAGAAAACGCGATCGATTCGATCGCATGGCTTCGATTCCTTGGTGGCGAGATCAACACAATGGCGGCCAGCGTGGAAGCGGCGGCGAAGCGGCGGTTGGCAGCGTGGCGGCGTTCGGCGCTTGTCCTCGCGGACGATGGCGCGATCTGTTTGGTGAGTGTGAATGGGGAAGAAAGGGTTGTGGTGGTTAAGTACTAAACGCTCATTACGTCCCATTGGTGGCTCAAACTGGGACAAAAAAGGTCATACGTCGGTTAGTGGCTCCAAAGGGCGAAGACAAACATCGTCTCGGTTGGAGCCACCAACCGAGATGTATTCTTTCTGGCAACAAAGCGGCGAGAGGATCTTTAGTTTGATTGTTAGCATAAGCGGGACTAAAAGTCCTTTTCAAATGTTTTCAAATTTTTCAAATGTTCTAAGCCTTATTTCTTATTTTGGTGTTTAAATTTGAAATGGTTTGAATTTAAAAAACTTTCTGTTTTCTAAAATAATTATTCTAACTATTCAAACTATTAAATTTGAAATGGTTTAAATTTGAAATTTCTAAAATGGTTTGAATTTGAAATAGTTTAAATTTGAACTTGAAAAACTTTGGAATTTGAATAACTAATTTCAGAACCATTTTCTTTTTTTAAATAATTGTTGAACTATTAACCATTTTGCCATTTTCAAATAAAATGCATTAACTAATAATTATTGCATACTTTTGAATTTGAAAAACTTTCAACATGAAAAGTGTTTTGAATTTGAGCTGACAAGAGAAGCGGGGTAAAGGTAGGCGGCAATACAGAATAAAAGCAGTGGATCTCGACAATCTTGGGTACAGAGACGAACCATTCGTCCTAGCCAATTGCTTAGCCATAACCATGTCCAGCCCTATAATACACAGTTTCAGGGTCATCTTCCGAATGGTCTTTGTCGTCGTTGCTATGGCATATTCCGGGGATTCTTAGCCCTTCCCCGGCTTGTGCACGTGGGAACCGGGGACCGTCGACCATGGCATATTAAGGGCACCTTCCACTCCGGTCTCGGATTCATGACCGTGGGGAGGATGCTCCCGGATTCTTGAGGAGGGGCTGGCTGGGGTGAAAGCTGATTTATTAAGCGGAACTAGCGTCATGGATTCGTATTACGAACTAGGACTAAGGTCTGGCGACTTGACCGATAATACGGCCTTGCGACCTTTAGTCCCGTTAAATATCTGAACCAGACAAATAGTACCTAGCAAAGGGCGTATGCCCCGGCTCTGTGCGATGCTTTCGGGCTTTCGAACCAGGACAAATCGAGCGATGCGTCCCGGTTGATGGCCGAATCGGGACAAAAGATCTGGTAGCTCAGAAGGAAGAGACAGCTTTTCTACTAGTGTTGTACTATGTTCCTTCTTGCATCAATGGAAAATGCAGTCCGATTGAATAACCATAGTAGTATCACACTATTCTAGTGCTAGAGATATGCATTCCATGATCACACCAATCTCTGCTTTCATAGCATCATTCTGATGAAATAGGTGTCTATATCTTGCCAAAATTACTTCACCTTTGAAGTTCCGAGGATAATCCCAATACCGGCGTTGTTATCGGCGTCAAGGAACCATCAAGTGATAGAGCTTAAACTTCAGGTTTAGGACTTGGCCACACTATATTGATCATTACGCATTAATTTGCAAGATGGCTTTGGAACTATCACGCCTGAGCTTTACCCTTGACTATTTTGAACTCGGACTATTGTGGTTTGGAGCAGTGTACCAAAAGTAGCTACTAAGGTATATGTTTGTAATGCTAGGAGGAACCACTTTAGCATGGGTTAAATCATTCTGAGAAGTCAAATTCTCCATATCATCATGAAAATCATAATCCTAGTTTGTTCCCCTTGTGAGTCAAGAAGATCAAACAACCGTTCATATCTACAATTCCTAATGGTTAGCTTTGTAGGATCATTCATACTTCACTCATACACTCCAAATATTTATAGCATAGGTGCATGCTTCTAATGCATGAAAATGAATCCTCAATAGTGGAACTTGATCGTTGCTAACATATCCATAATTTTGATGTTCTATGCTTGGTTTTATCTACTTTCTTATGTTTTGTCCACACTTTGGAGTACTTTTCATATGATTTCTTGGACTAACCTATTAACAAGAGCCACAATACATTTTTCTTGTTTCTGCTGTTTTTGGTTCCAAGAAAGTCAGAAAATGAATATTCTCGGAATTGGATGGGACAAAAAGCCAAGTCCGTTTTCACGAGGGACACAGGAGCAGAATACGAGGCGGAGAGGGCTGGGGCCGGCCACCACCTAACCCAGCGTGGTATAAGCGGCATGTGCTAGGGGGTGAGTGCAGGCACCCTCGGCCTCTCCTTACGCCTATATATTGCCTCCGATCAGAAACTCTAAGTACGGATCAAAATTCCACGAAAGAGTACATTCGTCATCTCCATCCCTAGATCGGGAGGATCTAGCTCTTCGGCACCCTTCAGGAGGAATTCACCACAGGCCTTCTTCATCGACATGCAAGCCTCCGGTGATCTTGAGTAGTTCATCTGGACTACGGGTCCATGTAGTAGCTAGATGGCTGGTTCTCCTCCTTTGTGCTATCATGTTTAGATCTTGTGAGCTCCGTTCATGATCAGATCATCTATTGTAATTCTGCATGTTGTGTTTGCGAGGATCCGATGGATATTGAGATCTATTTCAGATTGATTATTGATTATCATGTCTTTGTTATTTGTGATCTTACATGTTTCCATTGTTAGTAGCTATCTTGGCCAAGGAGATGCTAGCAACTCCAAGAAGTTAGTATTTATGCTCGATAGTGGGTTCATGCCTACAGTAATGAGGAAGTGACATAAATCTCTAAGGTACTAGATGTGTTGTTACTACTAGGAGAAAACAACAATCCTTGTTTATAGAACAAACGTATTGTTTACTTTACATGATTAGTAATGCAATTATCCGTTGCTTGCAACAATCTTGGAGGGGTTGGGATGATAACACGAAGGTGGATTATTAGTCATAGATGCAGTTGGATGGCGGTCTATGTATAATGTTGTAATGCCCAATCGAATCTCAAAGGTCAAGATGAGTAGTATATGCTTGTATGCTTTCTCGATGTTTTGTCAATTGCCGCTGTAATTTGTTCACCCAACATGTCATCTATCTTAAGGAGAGCCACCTCTAGTGAACTATGGACCCTGGTCCTTTCTTTTACTATCAATCTACAATCAGCATTTCTTGCTTTGTGTTTACTTTTTGCAAACTATTACTTTCTTCCACTCGATACATTTAATCCTTTGTTTTCAGCAAAATCGGTGAGATTAGCAACCTCGCCATAAGTTAGGACGAGTTATGTGGTTGTGTTGTGCAGGTCTCCACGTTCTGCTGCCACCAGGTAGCGATGATCATACCTTAAAGTTCAACTAGCTACACCTTTGGGGTGTTTCCTTGCTCCCTCTTGGATTGATAACCTTGGTTTGATAACTGAGAGAAAACATACTCTGTGCTCATCATACCTTCCTCTTGGGGTTCCCCAATGAGCTTTCGATTAATACCTTTTTCTTTTGCTTGTTTGCTTGTTTCTTTATCAAAAACACAAAAAATTAGTTTGACAAGTTTTTCTTTATTAAAAACACAAAAAAATTGAAGTCTTTCAATAGTTGTTACCTCTTTGTTAGCTCACCATGTTTGGTCCTAAATTCACCCTGAAAGACCTTTCAATAGGTAGTGGCTCTATAATTGGAAGAGATAATATTGAAGAATTCTTCAATCATGTTAGTAAACATGAGGATATTGAGGATAGATCCTTACGAACTTACTTCAAACTATGAAATTGCTACTCTGGGGTTCTTTAGTTCACATGTTGGAAGCTAGGTTTGTTAACCTTAACCTTATAATGCAAGTAATGTTTCTTAAATATAAAGAGAATTGAGGACCCAGAAAGAGGATTTTATACGAAACTGCTTTGTAGGAATTCTATGATGTTGCTAAGGAAGCTAGAAAAGTGTTTGATCATTTTTAATATGTTAGGCTCATGTGTAGATGTTATTGGTACCGAGAAAAGATGAACAAAACCGAACCTAATTGGGAGAAATTAAGATACCAATACCTTTCAAACTTGTAGCAATGCATGAAGCCATAGAAAAGAATCTTGATTGGATTGTTCGAAAACCGTTTGATGAAAATAGTGAACAAAAAGAGCATTGAGAGGATCCTCTAGAACTTATTTGGATGAGATACCTTGCCTTGTTGAAGATATTTCTGGTGTTAATCTTAATGCTTCTTCATTTGAGAACCTTGATTCTTTTTTGCTTCTTATACCTAACTTAAAGGCGTTAAAGAAAAGTACTATTGGGAATAACCTAAAAGTTTTAGATGAGTCTTGAGTTATTACTTCAGTAATAACCGCTCATTATCCTTTTGTTTGCTTTTTTGTGCCAAATAACCTCTAATGAGAGAAGTAATGATTGGGAAAGTTGTTGTCGAAACAGATTACGTGCTTCATCGTAAAAATTAGTGTAAAATCTTTATGCGTCCTTTTGAGACGTGAATTTTGTGCTTCTGACCCAGGCTGTTATCTAACTTTTGATTCAACACTTTTCGATTTGAGTAACAAAGGTCTTCGAAAAAATCGACTTTACACCTGGTCTGTTTTGACGATTTCTAGCATTTACGCATTTGCTTCTTGTTGGTTCCTTTTTAGTTCTTTTGGAATTGAGCTTTTTGAGGAAGAGATACAGTAGCTAGTGTCTTAATGGAAGTTTATTGGTGTTATAACTGAACCTAAAGACTTATTATCTTAAGTGCACTAATGTTGCTAATAAAGATTGTGTGAAGTTTTGTATGAAGGAAAAATTTCAGGTGTATGGGAAGGAATGAGTAATGAAATGGAGAATGGACTAAAGCTCAAGCTTGGGGATGCCACAGCGTGTCACCCAAAATATCCAAGTACAGCGTCAAAGCTTGGGGATGCCCAGGCATCACCCTCTTCATCAATAAAAATCCCAGGTTTCTTCCAATGCCATTTTATTAGCTTGTTTCATGCGATTGTGTTGTTCTTGGAGTGTCTTCTTTTCGTTTCGTTTGGTTTTCGTTTCTTGGTTTTGTAGTTTGCTTAATAAATTGGTTGGACCCCTCTTTCATACATTGGCTTTCAAATAGTTTGGTTTGGATTGGAAAAGAGTAGGAAAAGTTCATGCTTAAGTGGTAAAGAGAGCTTGTTTTAACGGTGGCCCTGTCTTTTGTCATGCCATGCTCGATATTATTTTGGCTTTATGCTTATTATTCTTTGTTGTAGCATGACTTGTTATAAACAATTGAGATTACTTAATGTACTTGGAAGGATCATCGTTGTTTTAGCGTGTTAAAGCATAGTATTGTGGTATTCTCCTTTGATGCTTTATTTGGGTTGACTTGGCACATACTCACACCATGTTATGACTATCCCAAGTCACCGTGCCTTTATGATCCTTTAGTTTTCAACATGGTATCACTTTGTTCTTTGATCAATGATGTTTTTCGTTTCTACATGATTACAGAACTCCACAGGTCTTTTCTAGCCTCCACCAAGTATAGGTTCTACTCATGCATCAACTCCTAAAACCAAGTTATTCCAAAGAGTCCACCATACCTACCTACTAACATATGCTATTCCAAGTATATTCATGTTTTGTCTACCAAATTAAACTTGTTGTGAGAAAACTAGTGATTAAAGCTCACGAACTTGATGGCACAATTTAGTTTTCTTGCCTTAATAAACGAACCATTGTGTCGTCTATGTTGTATATACTTGCACTTATTTATTTAGGGAACCATGTTGTCATGGGGGCGCTTTCAACATTGCACTTGTACTTTGTACCTAGTTGATATCATGCCCTTTTATATGGATGTAAAATGGAATTGTGAAATGAAAGGGGCTTGTAAGTCATGGAGTTATGTATATGTGTTAGAAAGCACAGTAGCTGGTCTAAGTCCGTCCATGCCGTCATGGTGGAAACCTGCAACCATAATGAGTTGTTTATGAAGCATTCTTCTTATAAAAAGGTGGATATTGAGAAAAAAGAAAAGGAGAAAAAAGATTATGAAAGGGAAGAGAGAAAGCACCATATTCCCATGGTAAATAAGAAGATTGTTGAATGCTCATTATGCTTGCCTCATTTTGATATGATTCTTCGTATCGCTGGGCAAGGTACCCGTTAGTGGTTCTCTATGATACACATGTACTTACGATGGCAGAACTTGCGGTGGCTAAACTTGAGTATGAGGAGTGACCTCGTATTCAAGGGACATGAGATTTCCAACATACTTGGTCAAGATATACACCATGGTTTGTTCACTTTAACCTTAATCACTTCAAGATGCTTATGATAGAGGCAATGAGGGGCTGAAAGCTATTCAGTACCATAATTTTGGAAGATCTTTTAAACTTGAATCCCTACTTCCTTCTATGAAGGCCTTTCTTTTACTTTTTATGTTGAGTCTCCACCTTTATCTTTATGCACCTACTTTGAAACATAGTGGCCATTCTTAGTTCTATGTACATGTCCCAAACTTGTTGATTGATGCATAGCTTTGATATAGCTTGTTTTAAACTATTTGTATCTAGTCACTCTTATGAACTTTGAAGGTGTCCTATGCATTTTATGTTTGCTACTCTATGAGGGACAAGCTGAATGCCACTATGCTATGTTTTTCTATATGAAACAAACAAGCGTTTTGCAAAGCATTGTTATTCATAGATAGTTTTGTTTGTGCCTTTTCATGTTGCAACATAATTTCTTTGTCCTATTCTGGAACTTTGTCTTTCATGTTATGATTGAAGTACTATGATCCCAACTTTGAATGTTTTACAAATACTTTGATCAAGTTTATGATGGTGCATATGTCACCTTAAAAATTATTCTTTCTTTTATCACTTACCTACTTTCGAGGGCGAAGGCAGGGAGTTAAGCTTAAGAGGGTGTTGATCGTTCTTCTAAATGTATTCTATAATTTTGATGTTCCATGCTTGGTTTTATATACTTTTTCTTATGTTTTTGTCCACACTTTGGAGTACTTTTCATATGATTTCTTGGACTAACCTATTAACAAGAACCACGATGCAGTACTTTGAACATTTTACCTGGCATATTTGTTTTGGTTCTAGGAAGAATCAGAGAAAATGAATATTCTCACAATTAGGCAGAATGGGGGACAAAGCCAAAAGTCAGATTTTTCTTAGGGGACTTTTTGGGCAGAATACTGAAGAGCGGATGAGTCCAATTTGGAGCCGGTCACACCACCTGGCCGCATTGGCCAGTGCCACAGCCCTGGCCTTGACGCCAGTAGTCTGGCAGCTGCAGGCACCCTCGGCCTCTCCTTTACGCCTATATATTGCCTCCGTATACAGAAACCCCTAAGTACCCGATCAAGAAATTTGATCACAAAAGAGTTGGTAGCGCCCGTCATCTCCATCCCCTGCTAGATGGGAGGATCTAAAGCTCTTCGGCACCACTGCCGGAGAGAATTCACCTGGAGGCCTTCTTCATCGGCATGCAAGCCTCCGGTGTGATGCGTGAGTAGTTCATCTACGGACTACAGGTCCTAATATAGTAGCTAGATGGCTGGTTCTCCTCTCTTTGTGCTATCATGTTTAGATCTTGTGAGCTCCGTTCATGATCAAGATCATCTATTTGTAATTCTACATGTTGTGTTTGCGGGGATCCGATAGATATTGAGATGTTATTTCAGATTCATTATTGATTCTATCATGTCTTTTGTTATTTGTGATCTCTTGCATGTGCTTTTTAAGATTTGTTTAAGTAGCTATCTTGGCCAAGTAGATGCTAACAACTCCAAGATTAAAATATTTATGCTTTCGATAGTTAGGTTCATGCCTGCACGGTAATCACAGGGAAGTGACATAAATCTCTAAGGTACTAGATGTGATGTTGCTACTAGGAGAAAATAACAATCCTTTGTTCATAGAACAATACGTTATTATTTACTTTACATATTCGTAATGCAATTGTCTCCGTTGCTTGCTGACTTAATCTTTGGAGGGGTTAGGATGATAACTTTGAAGGAGGACTATTAGTCATAGATCACGATTGGATGGCGGTCTATGTATAATGTTGTAATGCCCAATCCAGATCTCAAAGGAGTCAAGATAGGCTGAAGTATATGCTTGTATGCTTTCTCGATGTTTGTCAATTTCCCATATAATTTGTTCACCCAACATGTCATCTATCTTAAGGAGAGCCACCTCTAGTGAACTTCTGGACTGATCCTTTCTTTTACATCAATCTACAATCAATATGTTCTTTGCTTTGTATGTTTACCCTTTCTACGCAAACTATTACTTTCTTCCACTCGATATATGTTTAATCCTTTGTTTTCGGCCAAAACTTGCAGGGTGAGATTGACAACCTCGCCATGAAGTTGAGAGCCATGAGTTACGTGGATTTTATGTTGTTGCGAAGGTCTCCGTAATGTTTACCATATGGCACGGTTAGTGCACCCTGCAAAAGTTCAGCTAGCTACACCTTGGGTGTTCCTTGCTCCTCTTGGATTGATAACCTTGGTTTTTCATAGCGAGGAGAAAGGCTTTACTCATGCTCATCGCATACCTTCCTCTGGGTTCCCAACAAACTCGTTGATACAGTGTGAAACCATAGTGGACATGCTCGATTCATCAAAATTATGTTAGTTCATGCACACTTATTATTAGGCGGTGCACCTGCAATTATCTTCTATAGCAATCTTTATCTTTTGTGTACCCGGAACCTTCCACCATGCACGAGCATGCCTCTCTCCGGTGGTCTCAAGCTAGATTCTCCTCCCTTCTAACATCTACGATGTTTGACTTCTTTGCCAATGTGATAAGAACATATGTACGTAAATTGCCAATTCTTAGATTTACCTGCCTTCAGAAAATCTTGATATCTACGTTGATGTGTGAATTTTAAATAACTCTGTGTCTAAAGCTAAGACAAACTTTGTGGTCAGCGCTTTGTTCCATACAACTTTATCATCCAAAATTAGATACTCTCTTGAATCACGCACTTTACTATGCTCCAAGTAGGGGTGGCCTAATATTGCTGGCCTTTACAGGAATCCATGGGTCTCCTCTAGACCATATTTTTGTATTAGTGACAACTATCCATATCATTCTTTTAGTAATTCCAAATCCTCATTAGCACTTTCAATCAATAGATGTTGGGGATACCCCGGGTAGGGTCACTCCGGGTATGAAGGAGTTAGCGAGGTTGAAAGCTCAAAGCGATCTGTGGCCGGTCACCTCAAGGCAGGCGGATCACGGAGTAACCCGGACCAGGGGGTCGCTTAACATTGTCTGAAACCGACTTAAGAAGTAGTCGGAAGTGCTTGTCTAACTTATATGCAGAACAGGTATAGCGGATCTACTATTATCCGGGTCCCGTTTCGGGAGGAAGGAATCTCTCGGTCGAAGGCACGGTCTTGAGATAAAGCATGTGTGTGAGAGGAGGCATATTCCTAATATGCCTCCACATATGCCCTAGGTCGAGACCAGCCTCTATATAAGGGGGCTAGGGTTTCAGAGAGGGGTGGGGTTTTCTTGATACCGATTTGCTAACATTCTAGGAGTGAACTATAGTTGAGAGTAAGAGCTTCTTCTTCCTCCTCTTGCCAATACAGCTCTAGGAGCACTTGTAAACTTGAAAGGAATACAATCTTATGTGTGGAGAATCACTCCGCTATCCTCCTCGATTCCCCTAGCGTGTGTTAGTCCCCACCTTTAGCCTATCCATGGCATCTGCCGTGACACCCGCCATCGATTAGGCGCCCACTGGTTAGCTACGCTTAGTTGGGGAGAAGATCTGACGGGAAACCTCATCGACCGCAACGATCGCCTCGTGCTCGCTTGTTTTGCTGACTTGGACGACAACGCTGCTGCTTGACGCTCACTTCACAAGAACGGCCTCTTTGTCAAGTTGGGTGCACACAAGGTCTCTATGGACGATTATGCTCATCCGCGCCATTGAGGCAGGGAACCACCTTAGCATGGTTCACGGGCGCATCACTGCTCCCGGACCGTAAGTGATGATGATCCAAGGATCCAGGGTAACACCTAAGGCACCAAGGAAAGGTAGAGGGCCTCCACTAGAGAGGCTTGAAAACGTACTAAGAGAAGTTATGGATAGCTTGGCAAACCCGGTAGCAGCGGTGGTAGATCCGGCTCAAGAACAGGCCGAGCTAGAGGAAACTAGGCAAAAGATACTAGAAGGCGCAAACAAAATAGCGCGACTCAGCGTCGCTGAACATGGCAGCAAAGGCAAACAAAGTTGATGCGGTAAAAGTAAAGGAGACTCGCGGGTCCTGGAGTGCCCGAGTCGGAGTGCTCGGGTCTAACCTGCGAGTCACGTGATTGCGCAAAGAAAAAGAAAAATCCAAGAGAATTGACATTAGCTCAGTCATAGCGACAATATGTCGTTGAGTAACCCGCGTAGTAGCGTTTCATTCAAACATAAAGGACACCAAGAAGGTTCGAGTTGATGACATGTATAGAAATTAGCATATAACGAACGGGTGTCGGTTGGCGGTAAATGAGCGAGCTCGTCAACTTCTACCGTGAGAATTCGGGACGTTTTTGCTTGGTCACACGAGGATTTGCAAGGTGTTAAGAGGGAGTTGGCGGAAAACGCTCTCTTTAACGTAGACCGAACAAGGCGATGACAACCTCTCCGCCCGGCAAATGGGGATAGGAGAAAGGTCATTGGAGCGAGATAGCTCTGAGTGCTAGCAGCGATATTTATCATGGAAATCTTGTATCCGGATTAGCTCTCTAATCCCAGGTCTTTAGTGAAAAGAAGAAGGATAATCCAAAGAACATGGCGGTGGTTTAGGCGTATGTGTATCGATTACGAAGACCTACCACCTGGGCAAAAGCGTCAAAAGGTATTTCCCACTTTTGCCGAGGATGAATCGAGGTCGCCAGAACTCAACCTGCGGATATGAACTATTGTCGTTCATTGATGCATATTCTGGTTCTGCCGGATACCTCGAATCAGATGATCAAATAAAGACACAGCGTTTATCTTTGCGTCTGGGAGCTTATTGCTATACTTGCCAGTTGGTTTGCGTGTGCAGGTGCAACGCGTACCAAGATGTATGCAAAATGTTGCCCGCATTCAAATGGTCAAACATACATATGCGTGGATGATGTGGTTATCAGACCAAGGAAAGCAAGGCGGCTCTGGCGACGTAGGCGAGACGTCGCGAACTTGAAGGTTCGGATGAAACAACAGAAAATGTCTTACGCCCGGTGTCGGCTGGAAAATTACTCGGTTCTCGTCTCGGTAGAGGATATTGAAAGTTAATCAGCAACTAAGATTCGGGCCATTGAGCGAATGGGGCGCTGCCGAAATATACTGTGATGTCGGCGAGAAATTCACGGGTGCCTAGCATCGTTGGGTCAGTTTGTATGTAGGTTGGGAGAAAGGCATTTCCTCTATACCAACTCATGAAAAAGTTGGATAAGTTGGTTTGGACACCACGGGCAGAGTGACCTTTGCCCGCATAAAAGATGTTGGCCCTTTGCAGTGTTAGCCTCTCCACTATCAAAAGACCAATGTTGCTCATAGCCGCCAACCAACGAGTTGTAAGTGCAGTAATTGTAGTAAGCGCAATGAAGGGTGAGAAATCCGGTCTGCGAGGAAGGCGGTGTATCACCGAAAGAGGTATTGTCGCCTCAAACAGAACTACCCGCACTTTCAAAAGGTAGCATATGGTGTCTATATGTGACAAAGAGTTAAAGCATTACTTTGAGCACCCCATCAAAGTGATATGAAGCTCCATATCCGAGATAATGGGTAACAAGGATCACAGTGGCGAATTGCAAAATGGGCAATTGATCTAGCCTATGCTTGTCTGACGGAAGAAATGATCAAGTCATGGTGTGGCGGACTTTTTGGGTGAAAAGAACCTGTCTGAACCACACTTTGATCAGAACTCTTGGAGGATGCACTTTGTGGTCGAAAATAAGCAGTTCGGCGTCGGGGACAACACCTGTAAAGAAGGATGGCTAAATACATATTCTGCGAGATCATTTGTGACATCGAACAGTAATAAAGCTGAGTATCAGAGCTCTTGTGCATGGGCTCAAAGGTGGCAAAAGAAGATTAGCATATATGGGATGATATGCTTTGGAGACTGGTTGGTGGTGGCAAATTCATCAAATTGGGCATACGGATCTAAACATGGCTGTACAAGTTTCATGTCTGAAGATATCTGGATTTTTGAGGGTGTAATTTCACCATGTACCCACAAGTGGAAAATAAGGCTACCGACATGCTATGACTGGATCAACCCGAGGCAATTCCATAGGGTGTGGCATTGGAACTACTCGAAGGAAACCATCTATCGGTAGTCCCGAGGCAAACTTGATCTGTCTGGGAAGATCTGGAATCGGAGCTGAGCCCATGGACATTGACCGCAGGAGGAGTAATCTGGCAGACCCGGGGACTACCTCGCTTGACCGAGGGACTCTTTCGGCGTGGTCCGGCTGAAGTTATGCGATCGTCGAGATACTGGAAATTGATGAGGGCGTGTTCAATACCACGGCGATACTAAGCAGAACGCGCCTATATTCAAATCACGAAAGGACGGAATGTTACCCGGGAGGTGTGCTTGAATGAAACTGGGGAGGAGGCAAAAAGCATACCAATTATCAATTCCGAGCGCTATATACAAAGCGGAGTTTAACCAATGTCCTCAGGTGATGCGTTGAGCCAGGAAGAAGGGCTGACATCCTCCGAGATATACACCCAAGAATCACCGGGCATCATGCTTCATCCAACGAGCCTTAGTGGCAAAAGCATTCCGGCATTGGTTCCTCTTGACCAGTGCCTTAGAACAAGCGAGAAGAATCTAATGAGAAAATGCAATGGTTGTCAAAGATATGCTACTAAGACACATATGCCAATGTCGGAACTCAAAGACCATACCAATTACGTGGCCATTTGCCGTATGGTGCTTAGACGCAGATGGTTGGCCGATTCAAACCAGCGAGGAAACATGACACACATTTTGGTCATGTGGTGGATAAAAGTTTACAAAATATGATTGAAGTAAGCCTATATAAGAAAATGCTGGCGGCGAACTACGGCCGTAACATTTCTCAAAAGACATTATCTTGAGATACGGTTATCCTCACGGTATCATAGCCCGATAATGGCACAAATTTTTACTAAAGGAGCATTTGCGATTACTGGCAGAGATAAGAAGATCCAGGAGTGGGGCGTACCCTGTTAGCCCACCGCATCGAGCAGAGCAAACTGGAAGAGATCAGCAAGATTAGTATTATCGAGGATAAAACCCGCCTCATTGAGCGCATTTTACCCAAAGAATCTAGCGGGAATAACGCTGGATAGAAGAAGCTACCGGTGATCTTTGTGGTTTAAGAGGCAACTCCAGAATCGATCCAACGAGCTATCGCTGTTTTTTCTGGTATATGGGGGAAGAAGCTGTATTTTACCAAGCGGGCATAGAGCATGATCGCCTAGGGTCCACCCAATACCACGAAGCCAAAGTGCAAGAAGCCCGGCAAAATGATGTTGATCTCTTTGCGAAGAAAGCGGGAAGAACTAGCACTGTCGGATCCACCTATATGTCGGCAAAATCTCCGATGCTTTACCATAAGTAGGAGAAAGTGTAGCTTTTGAGTCTTCCGGGAAGAAGCGTCTGCAGTGCTCCGGTTGGTACAGCGATACTCTTTTGGCATGCATAAATTATCCCCCACTCATGGGAAGGGCCATTCATTATGAGCTGAAAGCATTGCACAATGATTCTTACTATCTTATAGATGCAAGCCACGAAGGGGAAAGAACAAGGCGGACGAGGTCAGGAGAGGAATCTAAGCGGCTTAGTGAAATGTAGCACTACTTTTCATCCCTTCTACATAGCTAAAATTGGCATGTATCCAGGAGAATCATCTCTATATGTCGGGTATGTATGTCAGCGTGAGGCTTATCAATGAAACTAGTAAGCGCCTCGGCGATAACTGAGGAATTTGCCTTAATAATGGTATTGTTGTTGTCTCTCGTCTACGTTAAATGGAATAAGTTGTTACTACTTAACCCCGGATTAGTAATGTGTGAGCACCAAAGCCCAACTCTTCGACTTTAACTGGCTGTCCAACAAAATTGGCTTCATGGCAAGCAAAGAGAACAAGTTCGGATTGCATTAGCTTTATGAAAAGCGACTAAGGAAAGCGAATTTATTGAGCTACGCGTTTGTTTTGGACTAACCTGTATTTATTTTCAAGTTATTATGCAGCTTTATTTTTTGAGCTAAGTTTGAAAGTTTCTTTAAGTATTGTTAAGGCGATTTTTGAAGCTCGGATTAAGTAAATCATAAAAACCCGAATCAAGGTAGACGATTGAGCCAAAAGATTCAGGAACCCGAACAAAAGAAAAAGCGAAACTGGGGACTACACCAAAGTTAACTTCGGCATAGAACTTTAGTAGCAAAATATCACATATCTGACCTCTGATGCTTCCCGACATTTCCAAGGGGATCGATAAATTTTCAAGTTTTTTGACCTAAGGAGCAGCGTGACGGGAGGAGGGAGTTGATTGTGCGTCTTGTTGTCTTCAATATCCCGAAGGCATCACCTTAGCCGTCCTCATCCGGCCGTCTTGGCGTTCTCAGTTCTCTGCGTCTCCAGTATAAGTTCAGGGAAGCTTCGGTCCTTCAACCCAGTCATGGATAGGAGAATATTCGAAAGCTGAGGCAGTATGCGGCCAAAGCACAGCATCATACTTCTTCACTACTCAGGTCATCGGTCCATCTGGATCCGGTCTGTGGCATACTCTAACCAAGAGGAGAGCTGAGTCGATCTTCTCATACCATGTGGTATGTATCAGTGAAGAATAGTATCAAATGCTGCCACCGCCAGCCGGACTCCTCCGGAAGGTCGAGTTGGGTCTCAATATCGGCAAGCTTTTCAGCAAGTGTGATTCTCTTCGGAGAAGCGCTCTCCTTTGGGCGGAATGTGTTGAAGACTTCGGACTGAAGCGTCGAGAGATCCTTATCGTAATTCTTGATGATTTCCACCCTTGAGATGTGAGGCTGACCAATAGGTCCTCCATGTCTACAGGGATGCTCTCCTGCGTCCAGAGCGGCAGGAGTACCCTCTCTGGCCCGGAAATGTTGACCATGACAGACGCTCACAATAGGAGTACCCTCTGGAAAGTGTCCTGCGGAAACAAGGCAAAGGAAGAAGGTGAAGAAAGGACATATGAAGTAACCCGGATTGGGTCGGATAAGGGAAAATTTACGCTAGAAATGTGGTTGTGAATCCGGAGTCTGACTCCTTGATACGATCATCACGTCTCTTGCGAAAGATGCTCAAGCTCGCGTTTACCGACCCAAGCTGGATGTCGGATTCTTTGAAGTAGGTCCTGGTCCTTGGAGATGCCCCGAAGATTAAAGGCGGCTCGTGCTATTACCTGAGATTACTGGCCGACCTTTTGGAGCTCGATTTGGTGCTGGGCCTTCATCTACATCCATCTCAGCGCGAGCACAGCAATCTCGTTGTCCTTATGTCAGGGAGGAGGCGAGCTCATCATCTTTTTCTTCAGCTCGGCTTGATGCTGCCTGCTTGTTCAAGAAAATCAGCATCATGTCAGACGCAGGCACTATCCTCAGCGATGCTGAAATAGTATGTTGACACGGCGAGAGCGAAGAGTGAATGTTTGACCAAGGAGAAAAGGAAATGGAAAACACTACAAGGTCGGGACAAAAAGGACATACCCTTGATTTCCTCCAGGATTCTTAGCATGATCTTGTTCTCAGCCTCCACCCTAGCTACAGAAACCGAATGAGGAGATTAGTTCGGCAGAAGAAGGTGAAGAAACATGGAGAAGTGCCAAGGGAGAAACTTACCCCGTTTTTCATGGTCTATAATAAGTGCAACATGCTTTGCATGTAGCATCTTGTGGGTATCCAACAGGCGTTGGAATTC
This sequence comes from Avena insularis, assembly GCA_023614405.1. Taxonomy (NCBI): domain Eukaryota; kingdom Viridiplantae; phylum Streptophyta; class Magnoliopsida; order Poales; family Poaceae; genus Avena; species Avena insularis. The sequence goes on along the minus strand of CM042695.1, from coordinate 78,750,941 downwards.
AGCACTCCGGCGATTGGTGGTTACACGAAAAAAAGAAATCTCGAGGAGGCGTAAAATTAGCTTCTTGCATATTGAAGTGCAAAGATCCGGGCCAAGTGGAACTTAACCCGGCTCTAGGTGTGTGCATGTTAAAGTGTACAAGATCGAGCCAAGTAGGAACCTAACCCGGCTCTAGGTGTGTGCATATTGAACTGTACAAGATCCGGGCCAAGTGGAACTTAATCGGCTCTAGGTGTGTGCATATTAGTGTACAGATCCAGGCCAAGTGGAACTTAACTTGGCTCTAGGTGTGTGCATATTAAAGTGTATACAAGATCCGACCAAGTGGAACTTAACGGCTCTAGGTGTGTGCATATTCGAAGTAGACAAGATCCGGGCCAAGTGGAACTTAACCCGGCTCTAGAGTGCGTGCATATTGAAGTATACAAGTTCCGGGCCAAGTGGAACTTAACTTGACTCTAGGTGTGTGCATATTGAAGTTCATGGAGCTACGTCGGTTTCCTAATGAGCATCCCGAGTAACAAGTTACTCCACGGAGCTCGAGGGACTAATAGTTATTATCTACAACATGTAAAGGAGAAAGCAGCATACCTCCATCATCAGCCCAGCAATTAATTGCCTTAGCGGTGGTATTCATTTAGGCGAAAAATTCTCGAGGCTGAACTTTTACGGGAGATCGTCGTTGTGGATGAACTCTGCCTTGTTCCGATTCATGTGAACTCAATCAGGCTCGGAGGTACCGCTCACCGGTGGGCATATGGGTGCCACCAAGCCCTTCGTCGCTTCTTTCCTCTCAACCAAGGCAAGTCTTGGGCTGGTATGCAGAACCATCTGCTGCATCGATTAGTTCGGCGGGAGCATCCTTTCTTCTTGGAGCTTTCTTGGGAAGCATCGGCGCTAGGGTTTTGCCCAGCCTCCTGAATCTTGAACTTGGTAGCATCAAGACCTTTTGACCTTAGCTTCTTTGGGAAGAAATGTGCATGGATTTCCCCTTAGAAGCTTTCTGGAGTAGTTCCTCGCCGAGGTTGAGATGACTCGGACGAGGCGGAAGAACTAGGTGCTGGAGCTCTTATAGCTGGACTTGGAGCGGTTGTTGATTTTCTTGGTGCCGGAACAGGTGCTGGTGCTGATTCGGTCGCTGGTACTTGAACTGCTGCCGGTGCTGGGGGAGGTGCTGGTGTTGAGGTAGACTCGGTGGCTGCTGGTTGCGGCGATGCCGAAGTTGTGGATGCCGTCGCCTCGGCTGGACCGACCCCTCCCGCTCCGAGGTTGCATTCCTCTCGACGAGGTAGTGCGGAACCCGACAGCCGAGAACCCTCCCTCGGAATAGGGCTCAGTGGACGTGACTCGTCGTCACGAGGAGGAGAAGGGCCAGATCGAAGTGGTGAAGAGATGATAGATCCGCTCTGAGGGACCTCCACCGGAGCCCTGAAGAAGAGAATAATGTCAGAAGAGAAATTACCACGATGCAAGGAGAAGTGAGTTACGCAACGAAAAATGACTTACGCATTCAAGGTTTGGGCCTCCTTGGATTTCTGGGCCCTTCGTGCCGGGCTTTGGGCTGGCGGCTTGGGCGATCTTGTCTCCGACCTTCTTTAGCCTTTTGTGGGCTGAGAAGGTTCGGAGGAGGAACAGTCTGACTCAGGCGCCTCTTCTTGACGCCACAAGAACGGTTCACCGTAGCAATGAGGATCCTCGTGGATATGTCCACGAGGTTAGCTGATGCGGAAAGGCAAAGAAAAGGGACAACGCAATAGGTTCAATCCGTCGACATCGAGTCATCCTCATCATCGGGCGATCTCTAAGAAGAGAATTTACCGTTGGGTTGTTTTGTAGCGTCGGTCATGGGAGAAACATCTCTGGTCCGGCTCCTCCTCATCCGGGATTTCTTGGTCGCGCCCACTTAAGGGTCGGATCCGTACCATCCTCAAGAGTTTGCTGAAGGAATAGCTGAGAAAGCATGAAGAAGAGTCAAAAACACAACAAAACCGACACATATTTGATCCGAAGTAAGTTTGCCTACTGAAGCTTACGCGGGAGGAGCACACGACGAAGTGCTCAATTCCCCACGTCCATTCAGCGGAGAAATCCTTGTGGGTGGTGAAGAGCCTTAACCGGCGAAAAATCTCCGTGTTGCTCAGCTCGAAGGAGGAGGTCGGTTGAAATCATGGCGAAACTCATGTAGCACACCTTGTGGGTGCGCTTACGGAGGAGAGATTCGGTTGCGCATGAGCGTGATCATAGCATCCTCGTTCGCATAATCCGAGTTTCTTCAGTTCATGAACCTCTTGTTAACCTGATTGGCGAGCCGTGGGCTTCTTGGAGACCTCCTCCTAGAATTCGGATCAGGTGGACCCGAAGTATAGAGAACAGAATCAAATCTTGATTGCCGTGTTGGACATAGAAAAGGTCCGGGCCCATCCTTTGCGAGTCAAGCCCGGTGACCGGGGGCAAAGCGGAAGTCCTCGAGGGTGAGATGGGCGCAACTCTGAATTGGGTGAGCTGCTTATCCTCAACTCAACTTGGATATTGGGGATGGCGTTCTGACGAAGGCGAAGAACGGATCCTGACTGCTTATCCTCGAAGAACTTGGACAGTCGGTGTAGCCCTCGTTCGTAGAGGCAAAGGCATCTGAGAGGTGATAGCGTTGGCTGGAAGATGGTGCGGCTAGGTGGTAGAGTGCTAAAGCCAATCCGGAAGAAGTCGCTCACCCGGCAAGCGAACCCCATTGGAAGTGGGACAAGAACACGAACTCACGGATTGGGTGAGGCCAGGTCGGCGGAGGGAGAACGGCGGCAGCGCCCGGCGAGGGATCGTCTGGTCGTAGAGCAGTCAAGGTCATCTTGACAGACCCATGACCGGCCCATGCGCCACGTCCGTCGTCAGCGGCGTCCTCCTCCATTTCTTGCTTTCGGACGACGAGCTCCTCCTCAAATCATCGTACTCGCTACCCTCGCTGGCGCTAAGCGGCGGGAGGATCTGAGGCCTGGATTGGCAGGACCCGTGGCGAGGAAGTTGTAGTGAGTGGCTCTGACAGCACGCAGGGAAAAGTGCGGCGGCGGCACTCTGCTAGGAGCCTTTGGCGTGGCCCTTGATGAGGGAAGATGAGGAAGAAGAACTAGCAGGCGGAGGTGAAGAGGAAAAAAATTCTAAGGGTGTGCCCCTCCGCTGTAACCACCCCTAAGAGGGTGAGTGGGATCGCTATGCCAATGAGCCACATAGTGTGGCCGTGTATCACTGCATCGGCCAATGGGAGAGGAGCCACACAAGGGCCCTGAGCCGAGAGGCAATCCGTGGCGTGTGTGACGTCACGGTAAACAAGGAGGCAGGCGTGGCGTGACCCTCGCCACAGTGATGGCCCGGCAATTACTGCGGCGATTACTGTGCAGGCCCTTAAAATAAGACGACGTAATGATTAGCCTCCATGTGGGTTGGCGTATGAAAGAAGGAAACAAGGCCCGGATCGAACCGTGGTAACCCGGACGGCGAGTGAAAACTTAGAATGTGCAGAGGGAAAGTAAAACCATGAGATCTGAGTCAAAGTTGTAACCCGGTCAGCAAGTGAAAACTTGGAACGTGCGAAGGGAACGTAAATCCACATAATCGGAGATAAAGGGCTAAATCGGAAATAACGTCCAAGGCTCGAACATAAATGAACCTGATGTGGCCTTAGCGGCCAAGGCAGCTAAGACCGCACCAACCGAGGACTAATGTTGGGGATACCCCGGGTAGAATCACTCCAGGGTATGAAGGCCGAGTTAGCGAGGTTCGAAAGCTCAGCGGATCTTGGCGGGTCACCTCAAGGCAGGCGGATCACGAAGTAACCCGGACCAGAAGTCGCTAACATTGTCCCAAGCCGACTTAAGAAGTAAGTCGGAAGTGCTTCATCTAACATATGTAGGAACAAGTATGGCGGATCTACTATGATCCGGGTCATTTAACCAGGAGAAGGAAGGAATCTCTCTAGTCAAAAGAAGGCCTGATACGCACTGCATGGCCGAAGCAAGCAAGGGCAGGACCATAGGTCTTGGCGAACAAGGGTGGCGGCATACGTGTCGGTATGTGGCGCCAGAGAGCTCACGTGGTTAAAGCATGTGTGTGTGAGGAAAAGCACCCAGTCGGGTTACCACTTTGAGAGAGGCATATTCCTAGAATATGCCTCCACGTATCTCCCCTAGGCTGAGACCAGGCCACCTCTATATAAGGGGGCTAGGGTTTGATAGAGGGGTAGGGTTTTTCTTTGATACCGATTTAAGCTAAGGTTCTAGGAGTGAACTGTAGTTGAGAGTAAGAGAGCTTCTTCTTCCTCCTCTAGCCAATACAGCTCTAGGAGCACTTGTAAACTTGAAAGGAATACAATCTTACTGTGGAGAATCACTCCGCTATCCCTCCCTGGATGCCCCTAGCGTGTATTAGTTCCCACCTTTAGCCTATCCATGGCATCTGCCGTGACACCACCACGACAGCCGAAGAATTTCCTATAAAGACTTTGTCCACAAGATTTCCAGTAGGGCAATATTTGGCCTACCACAAGCACACAAACTCTTTGGATTGTTTAGCAGCCTCCATGGTTGCTTTTCTAGGAAACTTTTTGAAGCATCTCATGTCTCTAAACCCCATGCCCCATGTGACTTAGCTAGTACCATTTATCCCACGCCAACAATGCCATTTCCTATTCCCTTGTTCTACACCTCACCAATATTGCCTTACTAATTTTGTAAGTTCATCAACAATCGATAACGGAAGTTCACATTTCATATGTTGGTATCGCTTGGGATATTGCTTTGATAAATATTCTTTAGCTCCTACAAACATGTACCTTTTCCCCATCCACTATCTTAATGCAAATCCTAGATTGCATGGATTCCAACCTCCCCTTATTCATACGACTTTCAGGCACTGGTAATCCAAGATACTTGGGATCAAATACCTCTTGGGTACTTGAATAATACCCTTTACTTCATTCACAACATTTGTTGGACATCTTTATCTTGAATAGAATGGAGCACTTCACCAGATTCATGAGTTGCCCAGTTGGGGAAGCCTAAGTGTTCAGAACATCCTTAACATAGAATCTTGACTTGTTCTTTCTTTAAAGAAGAGTAGAGTGTCATGTGCAAACAACATGTGAGATATCAGCTACATCGACAAATTATGATCGGCTCCATTACGTTGTGGTGGGACACAATATGGTGTTTGGAGGCTCAAACATGTTTGGGTTGGCTCAAACTTGGTGAGCTGTCCCTTACTTTGATTACTTAGATCTGATTAGATGGCTTGAGATTTGGGCCAGTGTAGCATTAGATTTGGAAGCAGTTTAGTCAGTTCGGACTGCTGTAGTTTTAGCATAGAAGTTTTGGTAGATGAATAGTTTGGATAGACAAATAGTGTCTAATTGAGCTGAAATTTGGTTTCTATATTTGGGAACTCATTGTATATCAGGTTTGGTGTTGATTGGATCTATGGTTTAAAATCATTTTGTTGATTACCGAAGAGGACATAAACTGTGACATCTCTACTTTGCTATAATCTTTCTTTCAAGTGATTATTATTGCCGTTGCCGATTGACAGCGTGTTGAGTGTTCTCTACATCTTTAGATGTTCTAGAGACAACTCTATACCGAGGTTGCTCATATTGAATCTCAGCGTGGATCGGTTTGTCCACACCCATGGCTTTTTCCTCCTCACCTTGAAAAGATTTTCCACATAAAACCTTGTGTTACTTATGCGGTTTCGTTGCTTTATTTTAGCTGCATATCTGTTGATTGAAGCTATCCTTGAGTTCTGGAAGAAGAAAAATGGGCCAATGTTCTCCAGGCATCCTTCGTATCCTACATGACCTACTTTGTTCCTTACAAGAAGAATGAGATAAAAAATTTGATTATTGTGCCAGATCATCAGAGTTATTTAAGCTGACGCTCTCAACATGCGTTCGCCGAGTTGATAGAATTTTGGTACCACATTGATGCCAAATTTTACTGTTTAGTACCACTTTGTGTCTTGCCGGCCAAAATTTACCACTTCTACGCACTTTTTTGCAGTTCATGCAAATAACCGTCTGAGGGCAAATTGACACTAAAACTCACAATGGGATCCACATGCCAGGATGACGTGGCACCACAGTGATAGACAGGGGCTCAAAGATTTTAAATTTGGACCTTTTTGTAATTTCTCCATGGCACATAAAAATCTAAGTACATAAAAAAAGTCAAAGAGATCGTGCCTAGCCCGTCCCTGCCGCCTCGAGAGAGGGCGACCTCGTCAGCGCCGGCTACTAGGAGGGCAGGGGCTTAGGTCGACGGAGGCGATGGACTCGTGGTGCAGGCCCTTGTCATGGAGGGGAGAAGTCGATGGTAGGGACACCTCCAGCACGCCGCACTGAGTTCTCCTACCTTGCCGCTCATGTCGATGCTCCCCGTCGGCCTGCACTGCCTCGCCGTCGTCGCCCTTGCTGTCTGCAGCGCCAACGATTCTTGTCTGACATGATCACCCTTCTGTCGAGTTAGAGACCCTCATGTGCCATATGCGAGAACTCCATCCGCATCTAGAGCATGCTGACGCCAGCAGCGCTCACCATCCCATCACCCTAGACCTCCCCACGCCCAACCACCATGTGCAACAGACATGGGTCTCCCTTCTAGATCGTTCTGCAAAAGGAATCGAAGCGGGGACCTATCTCCCACTCGTCTTCCTCCGCTCTAGCGTTGAGCCACCGCGTCGTCGATCTCCTACACCACCTTGCCCCGGACCTCCTAGTCTGCTTTGTCTTTATCCCGAGGCCTTCTTGAAGCTTCTGCACATCTGCTCTCTCTCCCTCCTTCCTATCATGCCCAGCAGGTCGCTGTCATCCTGTCTGCCGTGGTGGCTCACCGTCAGCATCCATCCAGCCACCCCTAGGTCCACACGCTGCCAACGGGGTTCCCCAAGAACCCCTCCTTGAAAACAGACCAGCTAGAATGGGAGGCCATCGGCTCGCATGAGCTAAATGATGTCATACGACCTCCCGTTCATGTGCCGGCCTGGCCCCAAAAGTTTTTCAAAAAACCCCAGAATTTACAACCATCTCACATATGCACATGTGTCTATTTGTACGGTGCCATGTCAATCCGACATATGGGTCCCACTATCAGTTTGCATGTCAATTCACCCTCAGACGGTGATTTGCATGAATTGCAAAAAATATAACTTTAATATAACTTTGGGTGGTAGATTTTGGTCGCCAGGACACAAAGTGGTATTAAATGGTAAATTTCGCCGTCATGTGGTACTAAGATGCTATTAACTCTGCATTCACCATATTGTTTTGCCCAAAACAAAACCGAGATCATGCATTTTCAGGCCCAAACCCCTCACATATATTTGTGTGATTTGTAAAGAGTCACACACTAAGTATATCAATTATAATAAATGATTACCAACAGACCTGTAGTTGTTTGCTCAGGAGAAACAGATCCGGAGGCGACACATCTGCCCCCAACCACATCGGTGAGCCGGGTCCTTGCCTCCTCCGTCGGCCGCTCCGGCAGCGGGAGGGTAGGGACCTCGGTGCTCGGCTCAAATCTTGTGATTAAGTTTGGCCTCATGCTTCCTTGGGCGTTGCTTCTATGGAGAAACGCGTTGCATCAGAATAATTTGTCTCTGCTATTCCTCCATCTCGGCACCCTCGAACCCGGTGGTGTCGAGGCTGAGTGACCTGGTCGTCTCGCCGATCTCTAGATCTGGCGAGATTCGTGTCTGGCGATTGACGATCGACACTCTAGTGGATGTTGTGTTTGTTGTCTTGCAATTGGGCGTGTGGATAATGGACGGCGGCGGCATTTTCTTCTTCGACGCATCGGATGAAGTTGTGGCGTTGTGATCTGGTGACCATGGGAAGATCCTGGTCGGCGTGCCACAAAGTCTCGGTCTCAAATAAACTGCGACAGCCAGTTCATCAACGAAAAGCATCGATTTATCTTGAAGGTGCTCTCCTAGATCTATGTATGGCGGATGTTTGTTTGTTTTTGGCGCTGCCATGGTGGCGGAGGAGGGCGATGGTGGAAGGCGTTCGGCGAGGCACAAGTTTCTCAATAGTAAAATTGTAATTTTTCTACTTGTGGAATACTTTGTGCAAAGCTGGAGTATATATAATCTTTATAAAAGGACTGTCTAATAAAATATATGGTTGCGTCAAAAAAATTATAAAAAATGATTTATCAAGTTTTATTAAATCTTATAGAAAGAAAGAGGTTTTTTCTCACGGATTTCAGGAAAAAGACTCTTGTCATTACTTGTTCTATCATTGGACAGAATGCGAAGACAAGATTAGTTATTCTTCGTCTACGAATATCCAAATTTTTACAGTTCAAATTGGATTGCAGCAATAATCAATTTCAGTGCAAATTTTTGATGCAATTTGCAACTGCAATTTCTTTTCCTCAATTTTGACTTTGACTCCCCTTATACGGAAACATGCCAGGTTGACGTGGCAGTTCAGTACTACTACAGCTGATTGGCGAGTCCAACTGAACTCTCTGGCGTCGGACAAATGATGTCGGTTTTTCAGTTTATGTCATGGAACGAATCGCAAGATCACTGAACACTGTACTACTCCTAGTAGTGAAAGATGCAGAGCGGAAATTAAATGAATGAATTTTCCATTACGATCTTGTTTATGTACTACTACAAAGATTGGATACGATTTATAATCTGTACAGAAATAAATGAAAGAATAAACATGAATCTCTCGAAGGAAAAAATATATCTTCGATGAGGATCATGAGCAGCCGGCCAGTGAATCGAAGTTAATTCTTTCGGTTAATTTAGTTGTCAGATTAATCCGAGAGTCTGCACGAGGCCGCCCATCTGCAGAGCCGCGTCCTGCCATGGCGGCATTACGCTGGCGCGCTGCCGGTCGACGAACGCGAGCACCCTGCCGATCACGCCGCCGTCGTCCGCTCTGGCCTCTGCTGGCTGCTTCCTGAGCAGCGCGATGTAGGTGTCCATGTCGTGCACGGAGACGATGTCGCCGACACTGGAGAGATCGTCCAGGGGGAGCTGGACGCCGACGTGCGTGTAGCACGAGCCGCGCAACGGCGGAGCACCGTTGTCCCCCGTGGTTGCCTCGTTGAGTAAGACGCCAGGGAGCTTGGGGACGGGGTCGTGGACGTTGGCGACGCGCAGCGCCTTCACGCCGAGCTCGTCGCACCGCGCCTTGAACGCCGGGTTGCCCACCCTCGGCCCGCCGAAGGAGAAGACAGTGACGGGGGCCCCGCGGTTAAGGCCTAGCTCGGCGAGGTCATAGGCGAAGAGCAACGCCAGTGCGCTGCCCATGCTGTGCCCGGCAGGCGTGACGCTGGTGTCCTCGCGGGAGTACGAGTCGATCAGGCGTGACACCTCGCGGAGGAGCTGCTGGCGGCAAGTCCAGCGCCGCCGAAGCGGCAGGTCTTGTCCGCGGGCTGTAGATGCTCAAGAATCCGGACTCGACCTTGACTTCCGAGCGTGGGTCGCACGGGTCGAAGCGCGCCGGCTCGAGGGACGTCTTGAGGTTGGCCAGCCACTCGGGCGGGGTGACGGTGCCACGGAACGAGACGAGCACGTCCCGCCGCCCGAGACGCCGTGTCATCTCGTCGGTGGACACTGCGACGTAGCCGATCCACCGGCCGCAGCCGCTGGTGGAGTCTTCCATGGTGGGCAAGGCGGTCACCTCTGGGGCCGCGTAGATGTACTTGGTGACCTCGTAGCCGGCGCCGGCCATGCCCACCTCCTCAAGCATCCGATGCTTGCCGTACTTACAGTTATGGTACCGCCGCGATGTCGGTCGAGGTCAAAGGCCTTGTAGCAGGCGTCCACCAGCTCGCCGTACCGGGCGACCTCGCGCCGCAGCACCGGGTGCTCCAGCAGGCCCTCCCAGTCGTCGCTGCCCTGCACCTGCCTCCACATGCGCGCAACGGACGACGGCGCCGGCGTCCTCCACGCGCTACGTCTCGGCGCCGACGTCGAGGCGCTACCGCCGTCACCGTCGCAGCGGCGCTGCATATTGCTGCTCGTGTCCTGGACTGTCTTGTCGCGCCGGGGAGCGTGGCGCATTGCGGCGTGAGCGCCATTGATGCAGATCCTGCTGCCGCTGCTATCGTGGCGGTCGCGAAGGCCATGAGCTAGCTAGCTGGTGCGCTGCGATCGAGGCCGTGGGAAGAAGGTAATGGCAGTGATGCATGGGGCGCGCGCGGGGAGGGCATATAAAGGGCGGGACGGACAACTCTGCAAATATCTAAGAGCTAGCAAATGCAATTCTTCAATAGTGTTCGGAGGGTCCACGTTCTTCCATGTTAACATACCGCTGAGAAGTGCACGTTGCAATCATCCATCCAGAAGTGCATCGTCGACGTCACATCGAACACCGTCTTGAGGAAGAGAAGTGCAATGCAAGATTGGCGGTGATGTTGGAGAAGTAAAGGCGTCAAGATCGACCTCAAAAACCAAGGTTGCGGTGAAGAAGAGGAAGGAGGACTTGCCTCTCTTGACAGGTCGACACGCCTATGATGCATGAAGAGGTGAAGGCGTGGTACAAGGTGCAACGCGTCTTCGTCATGCAGAAAAAATGAGGGCACCATCAGCGAGTTCTACCCTAGAGGCAACATCGATACACCCGAGGTGCTGTCTACCCAGATGAAGATGATCCTACCATTTAAACTTCATGGCTTTGTAATATGTTGTCAGACTTGCCGCTATGTTGTAAGCTGAGACCGTGAATTTTACGGTATTTTGGTGATGAGAATATCTTGTTTGCAATTTCAAATATGGGCCAAAAAATAACGTAACACCATGTGTCGGTGTCCCCCATACGGCCCATTCAAAGCGAGTGTTACATCATATGGGGAGATGGCTAGAGATGCTCTCAAATCTCTTGAAAATATAAACTTCTACAAGGACCATCAACCATTAGTTGCCGAACAGTTAATCAAAGTTAATCAGTTGCACATAGAGATTTGGAATTTTTCTGGTGTGGTTAGGGTTTTGACGGCGCTCTAGCGATCCGCTATCCTAACCTCAAGCGACCATGTTTGGTGCTCTCGATCTCTAGATCGTGACCACCCCATCTCCCACCCATCCTCACGCCGGCCTTGGCATCTCTATGGCTTCTCCTCTCTAGTTCGGACCTCTCCACGGGTTTGGGGTGATAAAGAGGAAGCCTTGCCTTTGTGCCTACCCTGGGCTTTATGTTGGTGATCGGTTAGAGTTAGCAATGATTAGCGCGCACAAGGGAATCCTGGTGGCGGCTATGTCGGTGGCTATGGAGAAAGGATCTCATAACCTACTGACGATGATTGGCGATTTGGCGAAAGGGAAGTCCTTAGATACAGGTTCATCATCCAATGGCTTCGGGAGCGAAGAAACTATTGTTGAGATGATGCAGCAATTGAATCTTTGAAGGGCATGTATACTTCCCGTGTGGTTTTGCTCTATGGACTAATGTATAAATTGAGTTTCACTTGTATGTTTGTCCATTGGCATGGCTTCAGACCATGTGTTGGTTTAAAGGTTGAAAAGAAGAAGCAATGTCAAGGGATGCATGCCTATTGGAATCATGTAGAAGAAGAAGATTAAGAGTGTCTTGAAGAAGAAGATGGAGTTCATCATATCCATCTTAAGACATCATCAAGAAATAAAGTGCAAGCTCAAGATGCATCATCTCTAGAAGATCTCATCGTGAAGCTTGTCATCCTCGACGATCATGTAGTGATGAAGAAGTGTTCAAAGAAGAGGTTTCCCCATGAAATATGGGGGAGCATTTCACAAGTCTTCATGAATCAAGAGCAAGCAAGAGCAATCAAGAAAGGTGATCCATATTGAGAAGGACAAGAAGGTCTACATCAGGCTCAAGTGGAATGCTCAAGGAAAAGGTATGATCTTGATAGATTTTCTATTTTACCGGTCTCTTGTAGTGTTGGGAGACCGGGTTTAGGATAGATAGCCATACTATCAAGAGGGGCTCTCGAGTGAGTAGCTCGATCGTATATTTCTGAGAGAGCTCAAAGCTTTGCATACATAGCATCATCTTTCTTGGTTGTTATTTGGTTTTTGTTCATGTGAGGATCTAGAGCTTGTGGTTATCTTCAGAAGAAGTTCTAGTTTATCAAAAACATATTTCCCTTGCATATCTTATTGCGTTTTTTGATCTTACGGGTTTTCCGGCTCCACATCTTGGATTCTACACGTTGTTATCTTTTCAACAAAATTGGTTTTGTCTCGTTTGGAGTTCGGATGCGGAAGTTATTGCATTTCTGGTTTCTGAAGTTTCCCTGGCTGGAAGTTCCGGCTCGCCGCCAGTAGTACCGCTAGGGAATGTTTTCTGCCGGTAGTACCGGTTGAAGTACCGGGGCTACTTCCGCTCACCCTATTTTCAGTTCAGTACCCTCTCTACTTTAGTCGGAAGTTCAGGCGGTAGTACCGCTCGGGCATGTTTGCCACCGGTAGTACTGGCTCTATTACCGGCCGAAGTTCCGGTCATGTTCAGTATATCATCTGTCTAGAGTGTGCTATTTGACAGAACTTTGATCGGAAGTTCTGGCGGCAGTACCGTCCCCGCCAGAAGTACCAGTGGTCCGGTGGTAGTACCAGCCAGGATAGTTTTTCGTTCTTTCGCATCGCCATTTTGTGACCGTTGGTTGGGTGCCAGCGATAGTACCAACCGCCCACCGGTACTACCGGCCGTGCACGAATATGTGCATAACGAGAAGATTGGGGAGCCCTTTAAAATGAGCTCCTCTTCCCCTTCATGGGGAACTTGCTTTTCTTGGTTCTTGGCTTTCTCACTCTCCTCCATTATTGACCTTGAAGAGCTTGCCCTCTCCCCTTCCCCCTCCTATGATTCTTGCATCTTTTTGAGGGATTTTAGAGAGAAGATCTAGATCTACAACCCCCACCAAATCAAATCCCTTCTTTGTGAAGGAATCCTTGGGATCTAGATCTTGGAGAGTTTTGTGTTCTCTTCTTGTGTTTTTTCCTCTCTTATTACCCCAATAGCTTTTGTAGCTGTGGTGGAATTTGAGAGTGAAGGACTTGCCTCTTTCATTTCGTGCATAGGTTTGAGTTCTCCTTGGAGATTCGGCGAGTTCAAGCTCTTAGGCTTGTTTCTCTTAGGTTCTTGGAATCCTAGACGGTTGTGTGGATTTTCCTCAAGCTTGTGGCATTGTTCTTGGGGGCTCCAATTGTTGTGGAGTTTTCTCAAGCTTGTAGCCTTTGTGATGTTTCTTGCGAGCCCTCGAATTGAGTTGTGGATATTGCCCCAAGCCTTGTACGGGTTCGGGGACCGCCTCAAGTGTCCCATAGTAGATCGTGAGTAGGCCTTTGTGGCGAGATCACGGGAGAATAGGGTGATCCTTTGTGGCGTCACTGTGTTGCGCACCTTCGCATCTTGAGGTGAGGCCTTGTGTGGCGTTGGGTGAGCATCGAGCCACCACACCTCAAGGTGACCCATTTGTGGCGTTCGAAGTACATTGCCCCATCGCACCTCTCCAACAGAGATGTAGCTTCTTTGGAAGTGAACTTCGGGATAAAAATCATCGTCTCCGTGTCCATCGGTTATCTCTCAACCGAGCCCGAGCCCCTTACTTATGCATTTTACATTGTGATAGCCTTTGTGCTTGAAGTATTTTATCTTTCTATCACCTTGTTGCTTGTCTTGCTTAGCATAGGTGGTTGGTGCACTTAGTTGAATCTAGTGGATATAGGTTTTGGCTTAATAAATTAAACGTTAGTTTTATTCCGCATTTATTAGAGCCTAAACCGTAATAATTTTAAAACGCATATTCACCCCCCTCTAGGCGACATTCGTTACCCTTTCAACCTTACGTCAAAGGAGGCGGACCCTTTAGGCTTGTATGCAGAAGGAGACGATGAGCTCACGTGCCTGAAGTGGACGCTCGTGGGAAAGGTAATGGCGCTAAACACACTACATATTAACGCCATTAGGTATGTTGTGCGGACGTGGTAATCCATGGGTCGATTTCCTAGCAGAATTTGGGTCGAAGTCGACAGTCGAGGTGGACAAAGATGGGCCATGGAAACTTAGCAATGATGTTATATTCATGAAGAACTTTGATGTGGACATTAAACCAGAAGAGGTTGTTTTTTGACGAGCTGATGGTATGGGATCGCATTATGAAGTTGGGTTTTGAGTTGATGAATTCAGAGTAGGGTACTCTACTTGCATCTCGGTTGGGTAAAATTGATCGCCTCGATGTGGGGCTCCTACCTACGGGTTTGAGTTGCCATCAACCCAACTGAGTCGATTATGTGTTGAATCACTGTGTTCTCAAAGAAGAAAATTTGACAGTGCATTATGATGTCATGTATGAACGCCTTCCTATGTTTTGTTTTTTGTGTGGTCTGCTAGGGAATTCTTCACTGGCCTGTCCAAATCCCGCAACACGGGATTCAGAGGGGAAACTTCCCTACTTATGACTGCAAGAGCACAAATCATTTGTAACTAGTTTCGAATATCGAACCATGAAGAGCTATTGGTAAAGATCTTAATGGACATCATTACTATTTACCAAAGATTGCTTAGGAGTTATCTTTGATTTCAAGTAGGGTTGTTTCAGAGTGTTTGACTGTGTGTATGAACAAATCAATAATAAGTAATACAAGTAAACAAAGAGAGGTTCGTGATGTAAGGTAATTGGAACTACAATAGGACTAAAGTGTTCTTAGGGGATGTTGGATCCACCACTAGCAATTATGTTTAGTCATGATTAGGTGTATCTATGTTGTCATTCATGTATATGTATGTGAGATGCTCCAAAGTAGATGATCAAAAGACCAGCCATCTTATATTTCATCTCTTATAACCACATGATAACCTTAGGCAAGTCACATGTCATCCCCTACTATTAAGGGTTAGCCCCATGGTCATGGAATAGGATTTGTGAGTCTTCTCTTATCCCCTTAAACACATAGTAATGATCCAATTCAATATGTCACTTAGCACCTTCACACCACCACATGCCCAAGGGTAGTTTTCTCAATTTTCCGGAAGAAAATGTTATTTGGTAGACTTCACGCAACATCAAGAAGAAAACTAATACATATTCATGAAAAAAATTATAGATCATCTTTATTTGAATTCATAACCATGATAGGGTTTCTCCATATCCACAAGAACAAGGTAAATTACTCACACATGGAGGCAATCAACATCATAGTAATATGAATGGAATACAAATGGATCATTAAATACTCATGCAAATCCACAACAAAGTCTAGGAAATACAACAAGATGAATGTAATGGAGCTAGGAGGATTTATGGTGATGGTGGAGGCAAGAGTTGATGAGGATCGAAGACTCTATGCAAATTTCCACTTCAAATCCCTTCCAGAGGTGAGGTTTCTGTGAACTATGGTGTTTCGGAATGTCGAATCTTAGATCTGTTTACACGGGGTGAAACTATGTGAAGAGGCGGCTTCGACATCGTCGTATGGGCATGTCCTACCCGACGGATGCTCACTAAAGCCTCTAACTACGGATATGCAAGGGGTTTAAGCCCTTCTTTCCAAGTGTATGGATATTTATTTTGGAGTCATTAATGTCCTCCAAATAGCATATGTATGCCCATAGTTGACTTCTGCAATTGATTTATTCATCCACACCTTCAATTCCAGGATCCTGGTAAAACCACCATAAAAGGGCACGCAGCGTAGTAAAATGCCAAAATCCTATCACTACTCATTCAAAAGGCAGTAACTATGCTACAAAATGCACTCATCAACATCCCTAATCTTAGATATTGCTCGTCATGAGGAATATAGGATCTTAATGGACAAGATTATGATGTTCATGAAGCGTGAATCGATAAAATAGAATAAGGTGTTGCACATATAGTTAAAGTAAGAGATATTGAACCATCTTCTGAGTTCCATCACACTTCTACATAGCAAGATGAATTAGAAGACTTCCACACCTTTAATATTATCATCAATGAGAATAGTAAATGATAGGTAATATAAAACTATTATTTCAACCGAACGAGCAACATGCGTGGAGATCTCAAGAATGTTTATTTCTTCGCACATACACTTCGAGTTAAACTTTTTAATGGTCTTTTTCATTTCCTCTCATATTCTTGACTTCTTTGTCTATTTTCCATTTGCACATTCGTTTTGAATTACACATACCTCTTTATAAAAATTAGTGTCATGCAAGAGACTATTATTCAATCTTATGGGAAGACTTAAAATAGATCAAGACTTTTTAATAAAACTCCTAAACAGAGTATGAATTAATTCACGTTGGTTGTTTGAGCTTCTACCACAACTTGTACTCATTCTAAATCTTTGGTAGTATCGAAGCTTTTGATGTTCTCAACTTCTCTCTTTTCTCTTTTCATTATTTTCTGTTTTAAGAATAAAACCATTGTTTTATATTATCAAAGTTCCTTCAAATTTGTGAACGGTACTAATGGTGTAGAAGATTTCAAAGTCATCAAAAAGTATAAGTGCAATAGAGATCATCCTAGTTCATACATCTAATAGGATAACCACAAACTGATATACGTCATATATAATAAAAACTCGCAACCATATGATATAAATCATTTATTCCTACAAGGGAGATAAAGTTGCAACTTATTATGCAAAACTCGAAAAAGTAAACTAAGATGCATGCAGAAAAGTAGTCATGCTAAAATTTATAAGATAGATTACAAGGTCACATAGACCCCCCTAATCTTGGAGTCAAGCCAAGTGGGATCAAATAATCCCTTGCGATTATTTGATATACTGGTATCGGTACTTAAGGGATTATTTGATATACTGGTATTGGTACTTAAGGCGGCGGTACTCTAGTAGCACGGCAGAGTGTGGCAATAAGAACTTGATTTGCCTCCTCGAGAGCAAGAATGCAGCTCTTGTGTCCTTCATTGATCTTTTCTAAGTGTTCAATGTAACACTTATGAAGCTCAATGGTCTCCATTTGAGTTTTTGTTACTCGAAAGCTGATGTTGAGATTGGTCTCTAAACCTTTCATGATCTTCTTATCCATCTGATCAAGATAGCTATGCAGCAAATCAATGTGTTTAGAAGATCTAAGGGGTTTTACCTTGACCTTTTTTATGCGGTGATCAAGATAATCTAGAGAACCTTGGATCTTGCCATCTTTAGCTTAATTTTCTCAAGCGAGATCTCTCCTTCCTTCCTTGCAGACTCATTCTCTCCATCATCCGCCTTTTTCCCATGCAATAGTTGATCGTACACCTCGCGTACTTCCCCCATGATCTCTATCATCTTTGCTTGTTCATCTGGTCAAAATTGATTGAACCAAGATGACTCGATCCTTCTCACAACTTCTAAGTGTCCAGCATGTTGAGAGTGGTCCCTGGTCTCCTAGCTGATCCTTTCAGCAAGTTTCTTATTCTCGTGGTCGTTGAGCCGTGTCATGGCCTCGGAGTTGGTGGAGAAGACTTGTAGATTGGATCTGTTGAATAACATAAGATCAATACCCTCAGGAGAATATATGAGGAGGTTAGAGATCATAAAATCCCTTTATAAGAGTTCTTAAGTCGATCAAGAAAAGAATCTCAATAAATCTAGAACGAAATCAATAATTTATGGAAAATCGGTGGCATAGCGATAATTGATAGGATGCCGTAATAATAGGATATTTGTCAATTACTATCCAAGAGTCTATATTTAGTTCTTTAGGTAGAGGTTTTAGTTCAGTGGTGGAGGCCTTCATCTCCTTTCCTCTCGACACCTTGTAGGTTTCATTCCACGGATACTCTATTATAGGAATCGTCTCAAGATATTCAATTAGTTCTTCCTTAGTGGTGTCTTCGGGGGTATTATCATAATTTACTAAGCTTCTTTCTAGCTCATGAGTTGGAGTGCCATAATATATGGATACTAGCTCAGCATGTTGGAAATATGCCCTAGAGACAAATAATAATAAGGATTATTATCATATTTCATAAAGTTTATAATTAAGTTTTATATCATGCTATAACTGTATTGAGAGGAAACATCAATACACGTGTGATATATAAACAACTGTGGGGTTCAGTGAAACTCTGGTCATTGGTTCATTGGTCAACAAATGATCAAGTTTCCTGATCATGTGGCATTTATGCCAGTTGGAAATGGAGTCAAGTCATTCTGAGAATGAGATGATGAACCAATACCCAACCTAAACATCGTGACCCGATCATGTCACGAAGTTCAAGTTACGATGATTAGAAATGGATCCTCATAGACTATTCCTTAGACCGTGAGGCTATATCAATCACTGTCTCCCGAGAATGCTTAGATACCATCAAACGTCACTTGGTAATACAGTGACAATAAAGGTGTTTTCAGGTATTCAGAGGAACCATAGAGGCAATATATGTCAAGAGCAGGATTTGTCCGTCCACGTGACGGAAAGATACTCAAGGCCCACTCAGAGAAGTTATATCCAATAGCTGCACAGCATGTGAATTGATCATAGGGATATCACTTGTCAGAACGAGTCAAGTAGCATTGTTTGGTAACAAGATCGAACACGACATGCTGATGTCATTGATTGGATCTCGGGCAATGCGAGTGTCGAGAGACAAAGGGAATAAGACACGATTGTCCCAGTTCAGACAACGAAAGATCTTCGTGGAATGCATAGGGGTCACATGGCCATCCAGGTCCCTCTGTCGATCATTGGTCTGGGAGTGTCTCAACCATGTCTAGAGTTTTCCCGAACCGTGGGGTATCACGCTTAAGGGTTTGATGATGCTTAGAGAGTGTTTATAGGATCGGTAGAATCACTAAAGAATAGAAGAGAGAAAATCGGAAGGGTTTAGGAAAGCAGAGGATGTCCGGAGTGGAGGTGCAAGGTGTTCTATAGCCACGGAGATTGAATAATATGTGAATGAATGTTAAAAATTGATTTAACCATTTATTCATAATTATTTAATAAAAGATAAAATCAATTTAAAGGTCAAAAGGCTTAATGGGCCAATTCCGGAGGGAAGAGGGCCTATTAGGGAAAGGCAAGAGGGGAGAAGGGGCAAGGGGGTGGCCGGCTGGCTAAGCCCCCCTGCGTGGGGCCCACTAGGGCTGGCCAGCTCCCCCCCTCCCTCCCCTCTCCTTTAGTCCCACCCCGGGACTTTGAGGGAGGTAGTACCTCCCCTCCCCCTATATATAGTGGGGGTATTTGGCCAGATAAATACACATAATATTCAATAAAGGTTTCTACTTTTGTGAGACCTCCAATTGATATTCTCTCTCTCTCTCTCTCTCTCTCTCTCTCTCTCTCTCTCGTGACCGTGGTCCCAAGTTCGGACTGCGCGAACGAGAGACATCTTCACCAAGGAGCACCTCGTGCTGCAGGATTCGGATCCAGGAGCTCTACTTCCACAACTGTTGCTGGATCGGGGAAGCGGGAGTCATCGTTAGGAGCCGGACGTGTGTAACTCCCCGCGAGGTGTCCCACTTGAGGCACTCAAGTCGTTGGAGCCACAGGAGCGCAAGGACTTCATCACGGCCTTGAGGTCGGCTTCAGCTCGTCTACATCAGCCACGTTCTCCTGAGCATTGACAACGCTTTTCGGTCTTCAAGGGTAAGTTCGCGAAAATCCCCTCCCGTTACTTCATTACTGATAGATAGGTCCTAGCAACATCAGGGGTTCAGGGGCGCAGGATAAAATTTTATTGTTTTCATATGCGGAACCCCTACACAGCAATGGTCTTCCCTACTTTTTTCTTTTTCTTCTTCTTGCTTCTTATAGTTAGGCCTATCCTCAAATTTGGAAAAGTTGAATTGCATTTCCTCTTCCCTAAACTTAAGAAGAATGATCTCTTTCGTACAATAAATCTTTACCCTGTTGTATTCAAAAAGGATCTTCCAAAAATAGTTGGGCAACAATAATCAGTCGGCATATCAACTACTAGTAAATCGATAGGGAACTCAAAAGGACCAACTTTAATGGAATTTTTTTAACTATTTCCATTGGAATTCTAAGAGTTTTATCATCTAGCATAATTGTCATATATGTATCATCGTACTCATCTAGTTTTAACTCATGTTTTATTTCTCTATAGAACTCATATGGAATAACATTAACAGTGGTTCCTATGTCACACAAACCATAATGTGAAGTTATTCCAAAAGTACAAGGCAGAATAGGTTTACCTATATTTTAAGCTTTTACCTTTCCTTGAACAAAAATAGAGGTTTCAGTATCAAGTTCAATAACATTTGAGTGTGCAAACATGGACATTACTTCTTCCATAATATCTTATTCTATGAACTCCATATCAAATTCTTATTCATGCTTCTTTGATTCCTCTAGTATTTTCTCATGTGCCTCTAAGCGACTAGCTTCTTGTTGTGCTATCATGTGCTTCCGTAGAGTCCTTGTGAAGGGAATGGTTTCCACATCTGGTGGCATTTCCTTCCTTGGCTCTAACGGTGCTTCAGTAATAGTGTGTACCTTCTTCACTAGAGGTGGTACATATTGAATCCAATCATTCTTGGGTGGTTTGATATGTTCTGTAAAAGATTTAAAAACATGCAAAAACATCTAAATTGAGTTGAAGTTTGTTGGCCAAATCATCTACTTGTCCATTTTTTTAGAACGCATGAAGATAATCATGATCAATTTCTATGCCTCCTTTGCTCCCTATATTAAAAGCCCAAGTTTCTCTATTATGGCGAAATCTTTCTAGGAAAGCCCATGCTCCTGATATTAGACTATCCATAAAAGCTCATCCTGAGGCTAAATCAAGTTCAATTATATTATCTTCCTTTAAGCCACCATAGAAAACATGTAAAACATACCAAGGTGGTAAATCATGATCGACACACCATAATGAAACCACGAAATCTTATATAAGATCTTACTATACTTTCCCTTGGACGGTTTTTGAAGTTCATGATCATTCGTCTTTCTTCAAACGATATTATCTTTGGGTAGAAACGAGACAAGAATTCTTCAGATAGTGTGCCCCATGTGGTTGTGCTTTCTTCAAGACAAGTTCTATACCAAGCAAGAGATGTACATGTTAGAGTTTAGTTAAATAACATTAACTTTACCTCATCATCAGTAACATTTTTTAATCTGAATGTCCTATAGATATCATTGAAGAAGTCCAAATGTGCATGTGGATCTTCTGAGCTATCATCTCCTGCAAATCTTCTTTTGTGTAGGAGTGAGATAAAATGAGGATTAACCTCAAATTCAACACTTTCTCTTGTGTTTCTCCTTGCATGAGAAACATTAAACCGCTCAGGATAATCAATGTCATTGAGACCTCTCAAGTCTTTAGACTTAGGCATGGTGTTTATCTGAAAATAATAAACAACTTTAGCACAACGATAATAAGTTAATGACTAAGAACAAAGACCAAAATTTCTTAGGTCCCTAGAAACGACACCAAAAAATATCTTGATGACTGCAAGTACATAAGTCATGTGTAGCTAGTTTCGAAATAAGAGTATCGAACCACCAAGAGCTATTGGTAAAGGTCATAATGTCCCTCGCCACTATTTACCAAAGAGTGCTTGGAAGTTGTCTTTGATTACAAGTAGGGGTGTTTAAGAGTGTTTGAGTGTATGTGAACAAAGCAATAATAAGTAATGCAAGTAAAAAGAGAGAGGTTCGCGATGTAAGGTAACTAGAATTGCAATATGACTAAAGCGCTCTTAGGGAGTGTTGGATCCACCACTAGCAATTATGTTTAGTCATGATTAGGATGTATCTATGTTGTCATTCATGTATATGTATGGGAGAAGCTCCAAAGTATATGATCAAAGACCAGCCATCTTATATTTCATCTCTCAAAATCACAACAGTAATCTTAGGAAAACCACCTGCGATCCCCTGCTATTAAGGGTTAACCCCTTGGTCATGGACTAAGATTTGTGAGTCTTCTCTTATCCCCCTTGAACGCATGAATAATGATCCGATACAATATGTCACTTAGCACCTTCGCACCACCACATGCCCAAGAGTAGTTGCCTCAATTGTCCCGAAGGAAAATGTTACATGGTCGACTTCACACAACATCAAGAAAAAAAACTAATACATAATCATTAAAAAAATATAGATCATCTTTATTTCAATTCATAACCATGATAGGGTTTATCTATCTCCCCAAGAACAAGGTAAAATACTCACACATGGATGCAATCAACATCATCATAGTAATATGAACGGAATACAAATGGATCAGTAAATACTCGTGCAAATCCATAACAAAGTCTAGGAAATACAATAAGATGAATGTAATGGAGATGGAAGGATTGATGGTGATGGTGGAGTTGCCGCGGTTGATGATGATGATGGTGAATATGATACACATGCCTCCAAGGATCTTCATAGCGATGAGGATTGAACTCTCTATGCGAACTCCCACTCTAGATCCCTTCCACAGGTGAGGTTTCTACGAATTGCGGTGTTTCCGTATATCATATCTCATATCTATTTACACGTGGTGAAACTATTTGAAGAGGCTCTTCGACGCCATGTCGTATGGGCGGGTCCTGCCCGTATGGATGGTCGTTAAAGCCTCTAATCAAGGCTATGCAAGGGGTTTTCTCCCTTCTCCCAAGTGCATATATATTTTTGGAGCCTTTAATGGCTTCCAAATAGCATATTATGCCCATAGGTACCTTCTTCAATTGATTTATTCATCCACACCTTTAATTCTGGGATCCTAGTGAAACAAGCATAAAAGGAGCGCGCGAGCGTGATAAAATACCAAAATCCTATCACTACTCATGCAAAAACGCAAGTTAAAAATGCTGCAAAAATGTACTTATCACCTATCATGGAAATATAATGTGCGTTCTAGAGAGGGAGAAAGGGAAGTTCAATGCCAATGGATCAATCACAGTCCAGTGGATCGTATTGGAGTGGCACATGGATAGGTTATGGATCTCGGGCTTTAGCACCAACAGTAGGGGAGAGATAGAAAGTTGATGGGTCAGGCGAGGTTGATTCCCCAGTCAAGAAGAACCCCCGTGCTCGTAGGCTGACAGTGGCTCGTAAGAAAGATGTTGCAAATCCCATTGCTGTTGGGAAGTATGTGATTTCACCATCGAAGCATGCTTAGAAGAAGAAACGGAAATAGGAGTACCACCCAAAGGTTTTATCTTTGGTTAACGAGGGTACTCTTATCACCATCCCTATTGGGGTTGCACCATCCATGGACACTAGCATCGACAGTCTGGCCATTCACCCTCTTTTTCCAAGGAGACAGTCCAAAATAATAACTGTTTCGAAAACAACTAACACGCCGCACATGGGTGAACTACATGTGTCAGGGCACCATATTAGAGATGGTCAGATATAAAATCCGCAGAAGGAGGTGTCACTGGAATGGCGCGGCCGCTCTCAGAGGATGTGCATGTGTCATAGAGATGGCTAAAATCACGGCCACCTCTAAATTACAAATCTTAGAGACTGTGGTATTCAGAACTGCTCTCAAGGATATCTTGCATTCAGGATTTATTCATGCAGACCGGAGTTCAAAAAATCTTAGAAATTGAAAATTTTGTGGGGGTACGTGCACGTGTTTGGGTAACAAACAGTTGATATGCCACCCACTCGCTTTTCCACCTGCCCACACTCCTGGTTTATCTCATTGATCTGGAAAACAAGTAGTTTCACTCCCCACTTCCCTATTCCTTCGCCGACTGGAAAAACCCTCTCCGCGCTTCCCCTTCCCCATTCCGGCCCATTTATGGAGCACCATCCGACGCCGTTGCCACACAAAGGTGAAGGCGAGAGGCTGGCCTTTTGAGCCGCAGACAAGGCTTGTAGAGCCTTAAACTAGGCGTGCAAGGCCGCAAGGGTGGCTCTCGTCGCAGCAAAGACCAAAGATGAAGCGGAGGCCATTGTCGAAGAGCGCCCGTCGAACTCCTCATCGCCTCCGATGTCGCCGCTAAGTGGGTCTACATGCTTGGGAAGCAGTTGCAGGAGGACGGGAGGAGTTTGAGATCATTATCGAGCCACCCTTGGCGGACTTGACGAGAACATCGTCATTTGAGGAGGACGAGGTAATAAGTTCCTATTCACCCTCTCCCTTATATATTCAACCTAGCACTAGAGTGATTTAGGGTACCATTGATATTCCCTGTTAGTTCAGATTTCTACTTAATATATCTGTTAGGATTGGGGTCTAGGGTTTTCAATTAGAGTCGATTCATTTAATATTTGTTAGTATTGATGTGTATTTAATGGATCTGTGAAATATTTATATCTAGGAGTTCGATTATTAAGTGTTAACTCATAACACTAGCTAGGTCGGGTTTTCAATTATAGGGTTGTTAGTGCTCGATTAGTGCTTTATTGCAAGCCTATTGTTTCATATATATCTGCGGATTAATGAAAGCTTATTGATTCATATTTTTGGATTATCTCGCTTGATCCATTGATTTTACGTTCTATTAATTTGCTAGTTGTGGTTGTGTTATATGCTTTCCTTTGCTAGATATCTATTGTAATTGCTACATATTTGCTTCACATGTAAATTTTTCATGTATTAGGTTGCTACTTTTGATATTGACAGTGATATCGAGTCACACATAGGAAGGCCGTGCTACTTCCTCAACAAGCTTAACGCTGGGAGGTTCGACAACATCGGAGTGAACCTTGGACTGGTACCAAGAACCGCTGTTCTTCTGCAAAAGGAGTGTACAGCTTAGACTTCCAAAGCGCCCTGCAGCATCCCAAAGCCCGTGGATCCGCCATGTAAAAGTTTGGGAAATGAAAACCGCTATATTTCATGGCCAATCACATGGCTTATGTGATCTTCCTAAGGAGGAAATTGAACCGAGCTATCGAGCTTGGTCGTGTGGCTCCTCCCAAGCCTAAGTTGGCGGCGGTTCCTGATATGGGCAGCGTGAAGCAGAAAGCTGGACCGGGAGGAGGCGGCGCAAGGAGATGAAGAATTGTGAATGGAGTTTGTGTGTTTGATGCTCCAAAAGCAGCATATATATTTTATTGAACTCTCTGTTTATGTTGGCTGCTGAGCAGCATTTGCATGTTTAACTAGCTTTTGTTTGTGTGTACACTCTGTGTTGAATCTTTTAATTTGTTGCTTATTATATATATGTGCTGGTGTTTCTAGATTATGGATGTTAAATTATATCTATATTTGTTTTGGTACATGCTTGATGGTGGGATTTATTTTCTATTTGGGAAAGTTTGAAATTAATAATAGGTAAGCAACAGAGAGAAGCTACCTGGATGGTGTGCATATGTTTGTGCATGTGTGTTGTTGCTTAATGCAAAAGCAATATATTATGCTGAACTTTGTTCGTGTTGAACCAGTAGATTAATTAGCTTATGTTGAACTCTATTTATATTGTGAACTGAGTAGCCTTTGTGTTGAACCTCTAGAGGAAGCCATGATAACTAACTACCTCAAGTGTGTTTTCGAGATGGTTCGTTCTATTCAACGCCTAGGTGAAATACTTATTAGATGCGGGAGTAATGCAGCACCGTCTTAGATAAATTTTTAGCAACGGTAACAATTATAAACCGGTTGTGGTGTCAATGTTATTAGAGGCGGACGTAATACCTCTCCACCTCTAAGAAGAGCAGAGACGGGTATTTGGTTTCTACCGTTTGAGGTGACCGATCACAGGCGGGTAATTTTATTATCACGCTTAACCGGCTCTAGGCGCAGTCTCTAAGTAACGAGTTTTACTAGTGACCGCTACGGTAAATTGAGCCGCCACCCACTGTCAATGCCACCCTGGAGCATTGATTCGATCTCTGTTGATCGCCGATTGGAGTTATCGTGACTCACGGTCGGTCGAGAGAGCCATGGTGGTGGGAGTGTTCCTTGTGACCATGACTAGTTGCTTAACAACAGCCACCTCCCTCCACTCTTATGCTTCTCTGCTCCCCCATTGTAACACCCTCTAATCGGCCCTATGCATATTTTAGCGCTTCCCTCCCAACCCGCATAGAAACGATTCAAAGATTCCCACCAGGCACTTGCGTGTCGGTGGAAAATGAAGTAATAACATTACACAATAGTCCACGATGGAACCCACAAGAACATATATACAACAACGACTCAGCGAGTCAAAAATATAGATATACATTACAAATGTCCAAATCATGTTGAAAACGATACAACATCCGAATACGGATAAGAAGAAAATTGGAGAGTCCTGAAGAATAACCGATGGCGTCCATAACCCTGCCTAGGCCAAGCCGTAAAGGATAACCATGCTAACGCCGTCAACTCATGTCAAAGCAAAGGTGCCAATAAACACAAAATAAAAGGGACCGTTAGTACTGTGATAGTACATGGTGAGTCTTATAATTGCCTTTCGCCACATAGGTATGGTGGATCAGCAACAAAGCATGCACTAAACATCCTATAGAGACTCAATACAACTATCGGCTTATGAGACGCTGGATAAGACATACCTATTTGGAACCAATTGATACTAACACCAAACACAACCCATCCCGGAGTTTCTCGAGACCAAACAAGGAAGTCCTTCTAAGGAACTCACAGTTGGTAGTTTTAGTTAACCATTCCATTAAAGTTGTAGCACTTACTAGTCATATATAGATAGCATAAGACATTCCAATATCACTAGCTATTGGCACTTTTTTAACCATTCTGTAGTGAGCTGGTTACTAGTCAAGCCAAAGTCAAATTTATAGCACTACATAGTTTGAGTTGTCTATGGTTTCCAGACACTGTGCTCCAAGTAGTCCACACCGACTCACATGGCTTTTCAAAAGATTTACCTTGTAGGGGGTGCAAATAGCAACACATGATGATGAACCTCGAGAAAAACAAATAAAAGCAACGAGACATCACAACAAAGCATTCACAAGATTCAAAATGATTTCATGGGGCCACCCCACTAAGCTACCCGCTATGAAGTCGGGCGGGCTCCGAGACGGACCAAGGGATTTTCGAGAACGGCTGAAAAATACTGGGAACCCGAAAGTGTGACTGGGCTTGTCCAAACATCATAATAGTGTCACGATCCAAAACATTACAGTAGTAAACCGCTCCTCGAGCAACAATAGTAAATAAAATAGTAAAGTATGACATAAGTATAGGATAGTAGTAAATCCCTAACTAATTTATGGCCCCAAGAAATAAGATGAATCTGCTTGAGAAGCGATAGTCAAGGAACAAGCATCAAGTACTGGTCTTAGGTGGACATAAGTGGTAGATAAAAGCTGGATCTCAATTATTTCACCGTGCCGCTTACTAGTTATATCTACTTCCAACATTGTAATTATCAAGATGTAATTAGAACCATGATCATCTCCACTAGCATGTGCCAACCTCCCAACAACTGTGGAACTTGACAACTCGGCTCACACCGAAAGCAAGAAACTATGACCCACAAGGCCAACTATATACCAAAACAACGGGCAATAGGAAGTGACCAAGGCAATATAGGCTGCAAGGGATATAAATGGTAGGAAAAGTAAAGCATCGCAATATGGATAGCAATAGAGAGGAGTAAAGCCATAAAGCAAAATTAGGTAGAAGAGGGAGGATGCTCCCAGGAACCATAGTCAAGATACATATCTGAAGAACTTGTCCAAGCTCATTGTCCTACCCAGAACATGCAAAGCCTAAAAGGAACAAGCGATTGATACGTCCCATTTTTCATCACTATTCTATGTCATAATTCACTATTATTCATTGATATATTTTATTGAGAGGTGATACTTATGTTATTTCATCTATTTTGCATGGTTGATGACTTTTGGAGCATGGACCGCAAATAGGATTCATGGAAAAGGTGCTGTTTGGAGGCAAAATTAAGATCAGAAAATCCGGGAAAATATACGGAAAATCCTATTTTCCGTAAGATTAAGGAAGCAAGCGGGTGGAGATGGGCAGGGGCCACACCACCTGGGCGGGCCAGCCTAGGCCGCGCCACCGTGTGGTGGTGTGGCCGCCTGTCCACCCTGCACCGGCGATATTATCCTCCAAACCCTAAGACTCGGGAGCAACTATAGACAGATTCGCCGCCTCACGGGTGGAAAACACCGAGAGAGAAAGATCTCTCCGGCAGACAGATTTCTGTTGGGGGAATTCCTTCCCGGAAAGGGGAGATCGTCGCCATCAACACCACCATCAAGCTGGACTTCATCGGGATCATCATCATAATCACCATCAGCACCCTCATCACCATCTCCATATTGTTGTAACAATTGAGTTGAATCTTGCATTAGTTCATAGGGGAAACTTTCCCAGTGTTGATTACTCTATATAGTTGATGCTATTGAGTGAACCATTGAATTATTGTTTATGTTCAGATTGTTATACATCATTATTCCATCTCTGATCATGATCCATATGATGTCTTATGAGTAGTTCGTTTTGTTCTTGAGGACATGGGAGAAGTCATGTTGTTAGTAGTGGAGTTGTGTTGAGAAAGATTCAATAGTTTGATATTTAAGTTGTGGTGTACTTCTTCTAGTGGTGTCATGTGAACATCGACTACATGACACTTCACCTATATGGGCCTAGGGGAATGCATTGTGTATTTGGCTACTAATCATAGGGGTTGTCGGAGGATGTAAACCTGAACCCCGTTAGGGAAACCATTGCATATGGGACGTAAGGGTCTTAGAGTTTAAAGTTGTGGTTAGGTTTCTACCTTAATTACTTTCTTGTACTTATGGATGTTTGCAAGGGTATAATCACAAGTATGTATTAGTCCCAGGAAGGTTGGTACAATAGCACAGGTTCACCCACACAACACTTAGCAAGCTAGAGAAGATTAATCAACTATATGAAGTAAAGCACTTGATGCCTTCCCATGTGTCCTCGAGAACGCTTGGTCATCTTAAGTAATACAATCAGCTTGTCCTTTGCTGCATAAAGGATTGGGCCACTTGCTGCATTTATTCCTACGGCCTTTTATTTACCTGCATTTTGTTTACTTGCTTTATCAAAAACCCTAAAAATCCGCTTTGCTAAGTATTTGCAGAGAATTCCTGATCCATACCACTAGCCAGCACCTTCGCTCCTCAAGGTTCGACACTCTTACTTATCGAAAATACTGCAATACACCCCTATACTTGTGGGTCATCAAGACTATTTTACGCCGTTGATGGGGAGTGAAGCGCTATTGGAGAGTGGAACCGTAAAGGAAACTTCTACGTGAGTATTGTTTACTTCTGCTAGTTGCTTTATTTTCGTTATGGATAATTTGCTGAGTTCTTATTTGGTAATGCTACTACCACTACTAAGGTAGTAGATAAACCACCACCTACTGAGAATGATGTTTTTAAAATACCTACAAGAATTATTGATCGTGTTATGGATAACTACTGTGTTGGGGATGGAACTGTCCATCCCGGTGATCATTTACTCTTTATAAACGAATTATGCGGGTTGTTCAAGTGTGCAAGTATTACTACAAATCAAGTTAAGAAGAAGTTATTCTCATTGTCACTAAAAGGAAGAGCTGAGGAATGGTATAAGCTGCTGAAGAATGGGCAAGCTCTGGAATGGGAGGAAATAGTGCCTCTCTTTATTCAAAGTTTTATCCTCCTAGTGAGATTCATAAAGACTTAATCAAATATACAACTTTGGCCTCTTGATGGAGAGAGTACAGCTCAAGCTTGGGGGAGATTGAAGTTACTAATGCTCAAATGTCCCATTCATGAGCTCCCCAACAATATTATTATCAATAACTTTTATGCAAGACTCCCTCTACATGAAAAGGATTTATTGGATGCTTCTTGTGCTAGATCATTCACTTGCATGGAAGAAGAAGCTAAATGGGATCTTCTGGCTGAATTCAAGACAATGCTGAAGCTTGGGAGAATGACAAAGGAAGAAAGTCAGGTATAAATTATGATTATGAATCCATTGAATCTTTTATGGGAACTGGTGACTTTCAAAATATTAAAAACGCTTATGGTCTAGACTCTCAAGCTATTGCTTCTTATTTTAAGGCTTTTGCTTCCTACATTGAAGTGCCTAAAAAGAAGTGGAATAAGTATCATGAACCTTATAAAGATGTTGCTAAGAGTGTTCCTGCAAGAAATACTAAAGTTTATACTGCTAATCATGTCTTACCTGAACCTTATTGAGAAAATTCTTTCCCGCTTAAGATAAAGGAACATTCTATGATAGCTAGTATGGTTAATGAAAGTACACATAAAGCTGTTGAACCTGATAAACAAATGGTTGATGAACCTATAATAGCAAATGTGAAAGACTTTGTTACTAAATATGAAGAAGAGGGACACACTATCCTTTGTAAGGATACCTCTAATATTATTTCACAAAGTAGTGTTATGAGAGATAGTATTCATGTGTTTCTGTTAGAATAAGTGATCATTTCTATGATGATTCTTGTGATAGCTATATCGTTAAGTTTATGCATGATACTGAAAGTTACTATGAGAGAGGGAAAAGTGTTCTTATGCATCTCAATAATATCAAGTTTCGCTTTATGCTGAAAGTTTTATGTTGCACTTCTTTTGTCTTCTTATGCAAGTAGCATCCGCTTCAACAACTTGTTTGTTTACAAAATTCCCTAGCATAGGAAGTGGGTTAGACTTAAATGTGTGTTTGTGTGTGTGTTTGCTTCTTAATGCTCTCTTTTACTTCAATTCATATTCCTATGTGAGCATCTTCAAAATTATCATGCTCATCTTAATGGCTATAAAGAAAGAGCTTTTTGGGAGACAACCCAATTTGTTTTTGCTTTCAGTTTGTTTTTGTTTCTTTGAGTCTTGGAAGTTATTACTTCGGTAATAACCGCTCCTTACCCGTTTTGTTTGGTTTTTGTGTCAAGATCGACCTCTAATGAGAGAGAAGTAATATTTGGGGAAGTTGCTGTCCCGAAATAGATTTTTGTGCTTCACCGTAAAAATTCGTGAGAGATCTCTATATGTCGGATTGAGCTGTAATTTTTTGTGCTTCTGACCAAGTTGTTATTTAACTTTCGTTAGTTTTGCATGTTTTGATTTGAGCAATAGAAGATTTTCAAAAAAATTGATCTTTACCTGCTGGTCTGTTTTGACAGATTTTGCCACTCTTGCATTTGCTTCTTTATTCGATTTCTTTTTTGAGTTCTTTTTGGGTTTTCGGAAGGAGTTGCTACAGTAGCTTATGTTTTGATGGTTTATAGTTGAAAGTGGACTCAAAAGGTTTTATCACTTCACTTATACTAATGTTGCTAATAAGAACTGTATGAAGTTTTGTGTGAAAGAAATTTCCAGAAAGTGGAGATAATGGTGTAATAAGGAAGGTTTTATGACTCAAGTAATAAGTGTATGAAGATGAATATATCGATGATATTCAAGTGGTGAATCCAGAAGAATCTACTAGATACCAAATTCAGAGACCTGCAGAGCCCGTTTTCAAATAGGTAACAGTTCTGATAAGAAAAGTTCCACGAAAATACTATCCAGCTATATTTTTGCAGTTTTTAGCCAATAAGGAAAGTTACGGGCGAAAGAGGGATTTGAACGGAGCTGTGGTGGCTCACACCACCTGTGGCGCCACCCACCTGGCCGCGCCACCGTGTGTGAGTCCACCCTGACTCGCCCCACTCATTTTCGTCCAGTACCTTTATTTTGTTATGAAACTTCGTAATATATAACACCCTGGATCTCCCGAGGTTCGTATATCGTGTTTTCGTCGTGTTTTTGTTTCGATATGTTTCTGCCAGGACATACTCTTTGAAAGCTTAGAAGCACAATGGTGTCCGCCAAGGATAAGGGGAA
Organism: Avena insularis; assembly: GCA_023614405.1. Classification (NCBI taxonomy): domain Eukaryota; kingdom Viridiplantae; phylum Streptophyta; class Magnoliopsida; order Poales; family Poaceae; genus Avena; species Avena insularis. The sequence continues at coordinate 78,719,245 of CM042695.1, read as the reverse complement.
GGAGCCGATGAAGGAAGACCTTCAAGACCCCAAGCAGGGGATGGTACCTTTAGTCTCTTGCCCTGCATCAATGGAAGCTCTACGAGTCACTAATGAGTTCTGCGATAAGTACCGAGACTTGAGGAGGAAGGTGGACATGCTTCAATGGGAGAATAATAGGCTTCGCAAGATTCTGGAAGATTTCCTCACGTCGATGAAGAAAATATTACCACGACCACCGAAAGAGTAATTTGTCATCAGGTTTGGCATCCCCTTGGTTTGTTCCAAGCTTGGGGGAGCACCGCGGTATCACATCACTATCTTCTATCTTTTTACCTTTTTAGTAGAGTCATATCATGAATAGAGGAGTTATTATGTGGTATGGTTTGCATTATGGAAGTGTCCCCTCTCTCGTTAGATATGTATCCCTTGGTGTGAGTTACCGTTATGGAATATTAATGAGAAGTTCTATCATTTATTCTTTTGCATAGCTTATATTAGTTTTCAATTCGGGGTTATACGATTGATCTTATTGTTAGTATTGGTATCACTTTGGGATCATTGAGTTAATTTAGTTGGTTTTGAAGGAAATATGCCCTGAGAGGCAATAATAAAGTTGTTATTATGTATTCCTTGTATATGATAGATGTTTATTTTGCATGTTATAATTGTATTGATAGGAAACATCAATACATGTGTGTTTAATAAACAAAAAGGGTTCCTAGTTATGCCTCTCTTATAGACTAGCTTGTTGATTAACAAGATGATCAAGGTTTCCTGATCATGGACATTGGATGTTGTTAATAACAAGGTCACAGCATTTGTGAAATGATGTGATGAACATTCATCCGAAGTATAGCATTACGATCAAGTCATTATGTTTATATTGCTATAACATCATACAAAGTAGTCTTAGTCCTTAGACCATGAGATCATGTTAATTGCTAACACCGGAAGAGTATCTTGATAACATCAAACGTCACATCGTAATGAGGTGACTATAAAGGTGGGTTCAGTGCTATGAAGGTGTTATGTTGAGGCTCATGGATCAAGAGTGGAATTTGTCAATCCCGATGACGGATAGATATACTCTGGGCCCTCTCGGTGATATCACATTAAGATAGCTTGCAAGCAACTGAGGTGATCACTAGAATGTTATATCACGGGAACGAGAAAAGAGTGCATGGCGGTAACGAGATCAAACTAGGTATTTGGATACCGATGATCGAATCTCGGACATGTATTATATCATGAGACAAAGGGATTAAATTGTTGACGTTAAAGGTTCTCACGATCACAGAAGTCATCGTTGAATATGCAGAGTCAATATGGATCTCTGGTCCCGCTTCGATTATTGATCGAGAGGAGTCTCAATCATGTCTGCATTATTCATGAACCGTAGGGTGATACACTTAAGGGTTTTCGGACACCATTTAGGAGCACATATGTTCCGGACAAAAGGTTTGCAAAGCGCAGAAATGTTTCGATAGAAACAGGAATTGTTCGATAGAAACCGGAATTGTTTTCGGGTGAGATTGCAGAAAGTGGTTCTGCATGTGATATTGAAATGTTGCAAGGTTTTATGTGAATGTTTGTTAATTAAATTAATTAACAAAATTCTGAATAAAATAAATAAAAGAGTTTTATTAATTGAGAGTTGCATTTAATTTGGTGGAAATTAAATACATGTGAGTGGGATTTTGGGTGGAGGCCATGTTTATGTGAGTGGAGGTTCACCATGAATGAAGGAGGGAGGAGTCCCCCTCATGCGCTGGCTATGGGAGGGAGGGTCTCCTCCTCCTATATAAATCCCCCTCTCCCTCTCACAAACCACACCTCCTCGTGAAGGATCTCTCCCCTCTAGATATTCCCCGTGGTCTCGGATTAGCGAGATACATGTTCCCGTGGCCTTGCGTCTGAAGGAGTTGTGCTTGGGCTGATTCGCTAGAGCGAGGAGGTGGAGGTTGTCCGTGGCTTGAACATGTGTGCAGTATGGATGCGCTGCTGATTTGCGGCGCCGGACTTCCAATAACGATCTTGAGATCGGCAAGCGACGACTACATCAACCACGAGTTCCTACCGTTAACAAAACTCGTTGTCTTCGAGGGTAAGTTCTCCATGGATGTATGTCCACCCGTTGCTCTGTATCTAGTAGATAGATCTTGGCGTATAGTTCTCATCGTAGGAAATTTTTTGTTTTCTATGTTGCGGACCCAACAGTGGTATCAAAGCCTGATCTATGCGTAGATGCTTTGCATGGGTAGTACACATATGTTTATATGTGGGCGATGATGATCATATTATTGCATCTTCTATGTACTTTGGATATTGGTGGCATAGTGGGATGAAGCGGCGGACCAACCTTACATGTCATCGCATATGAGACCGTTCCACGATCGACATGCAACTAGTTTTGCATAAGTGGCTAGCGGGTGTCTGTCTCTCCTACTACAGTCAATATCTGATTTACAACGAGTTGCTAATAACTTGGTTATCCTCGTTGTGGTTCATGTTCATAGGTAAGACCGGTTCTATCTCCGAAAGCCCTAAGCCACGTAAAACTTGCAATTTATAAATTAGAGGCGTCTAGTTTAGATCGTTGTTGGGCTAGTGTCTTGATATGGTATTGTTGTAGTAGATGTATGATAGATACTCTTATAACTCACTTAACGTAAGTTCCATAGACCTTGGCCTTACACGCAAAGGAATGATAGAGATCATACCACGATGCAAATGATAGAGATCAAATGCATGGACCATATCACCTCACTTCACACATTAGATGTTAGCATCTTATATTGCTAGTTTGGCGCTTTTGATAGCATTATAAGATGATCCCTCATTTAGATATCAAGATAAAATGTGTTCTTCCTTAAGTATGCACCGTTTTGTGGATCGTGTTTTGAGGCATCACGTGATGATCGGGTGTTCTCAACTCTACGCTTTCATACAACGGGTGTAAGACAGTTTTACACACGCGAATACTAAGGTTCTTACTTGACGAGCCTAGCATGTATGCATGGCCTCTAACACGGACCGAAAGGTTAAGCATGAGTCATATAGTTGATATGATGCCCATATAGATGTTTCGCTTTGAAGCTACACCGACTCACGTGATGATCGTACTTGGTGTAGTGGATTTGGTTCATGTAATCACCAAAAGGACACGAGGGATGTCGTTTTTGAGTGGGAGTTCAGTAGTAATTTGGATTAGTTGAACTCAATCTATCATAAACTTAGTCTAAATAAACTTTACAAATTCTGTTCTAGATGGCACCACCTGCTTTTAATTTCAATGTGTTCATGGAGAAAGAGAAACTTCTTTGCGGATGGTAGCAACTTCACCAAGCGGCTATGAATTTGAGGATTCTCCTCCGCCGCACAAAAGCAATATGTGCTAGAGGCGCCGCTAGGCCCCCACCAGCTCTGATGCCCCTGACGAGGAAAAAGAACGCCTATATAACTCGTCAGAGGACCACAACTTAATTCATTCGCGACATCCGTATGGGCTACACCGTAACTTCAAAATGTTTCGAAAATGGCAATGCCTTTGATACCATGGGAGAATTGAAAATGATTTTCGATACCCATGTTGTCATAGAGAGTTATAATGCTTCTGGAAAGTTCTTTAGCTGCATGATGGAAGAAAACAGCTCCATTAGTGAGCACGTACTCAAAATGTCCGGCACGCCGTTAAGCTTGTGTCCTTGGGAATAACGATTCTATTGACTTTAGCATACATCGTGTTCTCCAATCTCGCCACCTAGCTACAAGAGCTTCGTGATGAACTATAATATGCAGGGCATGAAGAAGTCTCTTCCCGAGCTTTTGTTAATGCTTAAGACCGCCGAAGTGTAGATTAGGAAAGAACATCAAGTGTTGATGATCAATAAGACCACAAGTTTCAAGAAGGACAAGAAAGGCAAGCGGAAGGGAAAGAAGGGGCAAATCATTTGCCGCAAAAGAAACCCGAGCTGGCCCTAAGTTTGACACCGAGTGCTACTATTGCAAGGGGACTAGCCATTGGAAGCGCAACTGCCCCAAGTATTTGGCGGACAAGAAGGCCGGCAAGGCAAACAAAGGTATATGTGATATACATGTTATTGATGTGTACTTGACTAGTACTCGCAGAGCACCGGGTATTTGATACGGGATCGGTTGCTAATATATGTAACTCAGTCTTTAATGGAACAAGTTTACGACTAGCAAGGGATGAGGTCACGATGCGGGTTAGCAATGGATCAAGAGTTGATGTGATCGCCGTCCGAATGCTGCCTCTCCATATGTCGTCAGGATTAGTTATAAACCTGAATAATTGTTATTTGGTGCCTGCACTGAGCATGAACAATGTATCCATATCGTGTTTGATGCAAAGTGGTTAATCATTTAAGTCTGAAAACAATGGTTGTTCGATTTATATGAATAATATCTTTTATGGTCGTGCACCTATGTTGAATGGTTTATTTCTATTGGATCTCGATAGTAGTATTACGCATATTCATAATGTTGATGCTAAAAGGATTAAACTTGATAATGATATATCTCCATATATGTGGCACTTCCGTCTAGGTCATATTGGCGTTAAACGCATGAAGAAACTCCATTCTGATGGACTTTTGGAATCACTTGATTTTGAATCATTTGATACATGTGAGCCATGCCTTATGGGCAAGATGACTAGAACGCCGTTTTCCGATTCAATGGAATGGGCGATGGATCTATTGGAGATCATACATACCGATGTGTGGACCAATGAGTGTGTCTGCGAGGTGGATATCGTTATTTTGTTACTTTCACGGATGATTTGAGTAGATACGGTATATCTATTTGATGAAACACAAGTCTGAAACTTTTGAAAAGTTCAAGGAATTTCAGAATGAAGTGGAAAATCATCGTAATAGAAAGATCAATTTCTACAGTGCGATCGTGGAGGAGAGTATCTAAGTTACGAGTTTAGCACACATGAAAGAGTGTGGAATAGTTTCACAACTCACGCCTTCGAACACCACAACGTAATGGTGTGTCGGAACATCGTAATCATACCTTATTGGATATGGTTCGATCTATGATGTCTCCGATGACTTACCGTTCCTTTGGGGTTATGCACGGAAGCAGTTGCACTCACTTTAAATCGGGCACCATCTAAACTGCTGAAACGACAACGATGAATTATGGTTTGGAAACAAACCTAAGCTGTCATTTCTTAAGGTTTGGGGATGCGATGTTTATGTGAAGAAACTTCAACTGGATAAACTCGAACCCAAAGCGGAAAAATGCGTCTTCATAGGATACCCTAAGGAAACAATTGGGTATACCTTCTATCACGGATCCGAGGGCAAGGTTTTTGTTAAGAATGGATCCTTTCTTGAGAAGGAGTTTCTCGCGAAAGGTGTGAGTAGTCGAAAGGTAGAACTCGAAGAGGTTATTGAACCTTCTCTTCATGGAATGGCGAGTGGAGCAACACCGGAAGTTGTTTTGGAGTTGACTTCACCTGATGAAGAGAGAGCTAATGATAGTGATCATGAAACTCCGAAAGAGGACACTACCGAACCTCGCAGGTCAAGCAGGAAATGTGCAGCTCCTGAACTGTATGGCAATCCTATTGTGAATTTCATGGTTGATGAAATGGATGACCCTGCGACGTATGAAGAAGCAATGATGAGCCCGATTCAACAAATGGCTAGAAGCCATGAAATCGAGATGAATCCATGTACGAGAACCAAGTTTGGAACTTGGTGGACTTACCTCACGACCGAAAGGCCGTTGAGAATAAATGGATTTTCAAAAGAAAAACTGATGCTGATGGTAATGTGACCATCTATAAGGCTCGACTTGTCGCAAAGGGGTTTCGACAAATTCAAGGAGTTGACTACGATGAGGCATTCTCTCCTGTAGCGATGCTTAAGTCGGTTAGGATTATGTTAGCAATTGCTGCATATTTCGATTATGAAATATGGAAGATGGATGTCAAAACAGCGTTCCTCAATGGTAAGATTGAAGAATAGTTGTATATGATACAACCTAAGGGTTTTGTCGATCCTAAGGATGCTAATAAGGTATGCAAACTTCAACGATCCATCTATGGACTGAAGCAAGCATCCCGGAGTTGGAATCTCCGCTTTGATGAGGTGATCAAAGAGTTTGGATTTGTCCAAACTTATGGAGAGGCTTGTATTTACAAGAAAGTGAGTGGGAGCAATATGGCATTTCTGATATTATATGTGGATGACATATTATTGATTGGAAATGATATAGATCTTTTAAACAGTGTTAAAAGTTATCTAAACAGCAAATTTTCGATGAAAGACCTTGGTGAAGCGTCATATATATTAGGCATTAAAATCTATAGAGATAGATCAAGGCGCCTCACAGAGTACATACCTTGATAAGATATTAAAGAAGTTTAATATGGACGAAAGTAAGAAGGGGTTCTTACCTATGTTGCAAGGCAAGACATTGAGTAAGACTCAAAGTCTGGCTACGGCGGAAGAAAGAGAGATGATGTATAAGATCCCCTATGCCTCGGCCATAGGCTCTATTATGTATGCCATGCTATGTACAAGACCAGATGTGGCACATGCTATTAGTTTGACTAGTAGGTACCAATCTAATCCAGGTTCGGAACACTAGATAGCGATAAAGAACATCCTCAAGTACTTGAGAAGAACTAAGGATATGTTTCTTATATACGGAGGTGAAGAAGAGCTAGTCGCTAAGTGTTATGTCGATGCTAGCTTTGACACCGATGTGGATGACTCTAAGTCTCAATCCGGATACATATTTCTCTTGAATGGAGCAGCAGTTAGTTGGAGGAGTTCCAAACAACCTGTGGTGGCTAGATCAACGATGGAGGCGGAATATGTTGCTGCTTCAGAAGCGGCGCAGGAGGCGGTTTGGATGAAAGAGTTCATCACGGAACTAGGTGTGGTTCCCGGCGTTGGACCGATGGTGATCTATTGTGACAACAATGGAGCATAGCCAATGCAAAGGAACCAAGGTCTCACAAGAATTCCAAGCATATTAAGCGGGTTTCACTCCATCCCATGAAAGCATGTCAAGGATGGAGATATAAAGATTTGTAAAGTACACACGGACCTAAATGTAGCAGATCCGTTGACTAAAGTTCTCCCTAGGGCAAAACATGATCAACACCAGAACTCCATGGGTGTTAGATTTATCACTATGTGAACTAGATTATTGTCTCTAGTGCAAGTGGGAGACTGGAGGAAATATGCCCTGAGATGCAATAATAAAGTTGTTATTATATATTCCTTATATATATGATAGATGTTTATTTTACATGCTAGAATTGTATTGATCAGAAACATCAATACATGTGTGTTTAATAAACAAAAAGGGTTCCTAGTTATGCCTCTCTTATAGACTAGCTTGTTGATTAACAAGATGATCAAGGTTTCGATCATGGACATTGGATGTTAATAATAAGGTCACACCATTGGTGGAATGATGTGATGAACATTCATCCGAAGTATAGCATTACGATCAAGTCATTATGTTTATATTGCTATAACATCATATGAAGTAATCTTTGTCCTTATACCATGAGATCATGTTAATTGCTAACACCGGAAGAGTATCTTGATAACATCAAACGTCACACCGTAACAGGGTGACTATAAAGGTGGGTTCAGTACTACGAAGGTGTTATGTTGAGGCTCATGGATCAAGAGTGGAATTTGTCAATCCAGATGACGGATAGATATACTCTAGGCCCTCTCGGTGATATCACATTAAGATAGCTTGCAAGCAAGTGATGTGATCACTAGAATGTTATATCACGGGAACGAGAAAAGAGTGCATGGCGGTAACGAGATCAAACTAGGTATTTGGATACCGATGATCGAATCTCAGACATGTATTATATCATGAGACAAAGGGATTAAATTGCTGACGTTAAAGGTTCTCACGATCACAGAAGTCATCGTTGAATATGCAGGAGTCAAGATGGATCTCCGTGTCCCGCTCGATTATTGATCCGAGAGGAGTCTCAATCATGTCGCATTATTCATGAACCATAGGGTGACACACTTAAGGGTTTTTAGGAAACCATTTAGGAGCACATATGTTCCAGATAAAAGGTTTGCAAAGCGCAGAAATGTTTCGATAGAAACAGAATTGTTCGATAAAACCGGAATTGTTGGTGAAATTGCGTAAAGTGGTTACGCATGTGATATTGAAATGTTTCAAGGGTTTTATGTGAATGTTTGTTAATTAAAGTAATTAACAAAATTCTGAATAAAATAAATAAAAGAGTTTTATTAATTGAGAGTTGCATTTAATTTGGTGGAAATTAAATACATGTGAGTGGGATTTTGGGTGGAGGCCATGTTTATGTGAGTGGAGGTTCACCACATGAATGAAGGAGGGGAGGAGTCCCCCCCCCTCATGCGCCGGCTATGGGAGGGGAGGGGTCTCCCTCCCTCCTATATAAAGCCCCCCTCTCCCCTCTCACAAACCACACCTCCTCGTGAAGTTTCTCGCTCCCCCTCTAGATATTCCCCCATGGTCTCGGATTAGCGAGATACATGTTCCCGGTGGCCTTGCGCCCTGAAGGAGTTGTTGCCTGCTGATTCGCTGGAGCGAGGAGGTGGAGGTTGTCCGTGGCTTGAACGTGTGTAGTACGGATGTGCTGCTGATTTGCGCCGGACTTCCACACGATCTTGAGATCGGCAAGCGCGACTACATCAACCACGAGTTCCTACTGCTAACAAAACTCATTGTCTTCGAGGGTAAGTTCTCCATGGATGTATGTCCACCCGCTGTTCGTATCTAGTAGATAGATCTTGGCGTATAGTTCTCATCGTAGGAAATTTTTTGTTTTCTATGTTGCGGACCCAACAGGTTTTGGCAAACCTGGCTCGGTCAGTAGCAACACTATTTTTGAGAGTTGAATGAAAAGATAAAAGTACTCTAAAGAAATATAATTTCCTCATCTTTCTTTCTTGATTTGCTCATAAGTCTAGTATTCTCTAATCAAGATCTTTTGTGCTTCCAAGGAACATTGCATGTTTGTTTTTATCACTTGTATGTTTGGTTGTTTCCTTCAACTCTTATACTTGCTACCCAGCCTTGTTAGCCAAAAAACTCAGTCTTGAGAGGGAATTCTTCTCGTGCATCCACTCCTTTAAACCAAAACCTTTGCCATTTGTGTCCACCATACCTACCTAGTAGCATTATTGCTATTCCAAGTAAATTCCTGTTTTATCTACCTCCCAAATTAAACTTGTTATGTGAAAATTAGTGATTAAAGCTCTCACGAAGTTGATGGCACACTTTACTTTCTTGCACTTAATAAACCTGAACCATTATGCTCACCCATGTTGCGTATATGCTTGCGCTTTGTAAGTTGTGAATTAGCAGAACCATGCTATCATGGGGAACGCTTTCAACATTGCACTGGTACTTTGTACCAAGTTGATATCATGTTCTTTTGTCTATGGATGTCGTCGGTGTGAAATGAAAGGGGAGCTTGTAAGTACATGGAGTTATGCATATGTGTTAGAGAAACGCCTGGGTCGTTAGTCTAATGCATGCTGACATGGTGGAAACCTGCAGCGTAACCATAATGAGTATCTATGAAGCATTCTTCTTATAAAAAAGAGATAGAGATTGAGAAAAGGAGGAAAAAAGGGAGATATTATGAAAAGAGGAAAGAGAGAAAAAAGCACCATATTCCCATGGTAAATAAGAAGATTGCTGAGATGCTTGTTTTCTGCTTGCCTTGTCATTTTGATATGGGGATTCATCTGTATCATCGGGCAAGGGGTACCCCGTTGGCGGTTCTCTATGATACACATATGCTTACGATGACAAGAACTTACCGGTCACTAAACTTGAGTAGCATGAGGAGCTACCTCAGATTCAAGGGACATGGGATTCTCAATTTACAACTTGTCAATGCATATCCTCATATTTGATCACTTTAACCTTAATCACCTAAATATGCCTATGATAGGGGCAATGAGAGCTGAAAGCTAGTAAGTATCATAATTTTTGGGAGCTCTTTATGAGACTTGAAATCCCTGCTTCCCTCTGCGAAGGGCCGTTCTTTTACTTTTTAGTTGAGTCAAGAACCTACCCCTTGATCTCAAAGCAAGTATTTTGAGTTTTTGTGTTTCATTCATTCATATGATGATTTATTCAATCATGTTTCTTATGTTCCTTGTTTTTCACTTTGCTCTTATCTTGATGTTTACTACTCTGAAAGCTATCATTGAAAACCAAATATTTGTGAACTCCAGCAAATTATCAACTATTATTTGATCAAGAGCTAAGTTTTCCATTACCAAATATGATTCACTTTATGTATCTTTATTGTGTTTCCTTTACTCATTGCAAGTTGAGTTATATACTAGTGAGTTGTCTTCTATTATGATCTATGTATTGATGAATGTGATGCTTCTTGTCCATATTCTTTTATCGACTCTTCACTCCATAAACCCGAGGTTATGTTTATTGAGCTGGTTTCGCTTGGGACAGCCAAGTCTAAGCTTGGGGGGAGTTGATACGTCCATTTTGCATCACAATTCTATGTCATAATTCATTGTTATTCATTGATATATTTCATATTGAGAGGTGATACTTATGTTATGTCATCTGTTTTTGAATGGTTGATGACTTTTGGAGCATGGACTCTACCGCAAGGATTCGATGGAAAAGGTGCTGCTTGGAGGCAAAATTACAAGATCAGAAAATCCAGAAAATATACGGAAAATCCTATTTTTCCAGAGAAGACGAAGGAAGCCGAAGGGAGCTGAGATGGTTGCCACGATGGGGCCCACCACCTGGCGTGGTATTCCGCTTAGTCAGCGCCACCAGGTGGTGTGGGCGCCTAGTCACAATTCCTCGGCACTCCGTGTGTATATTATCCTCCCAAAACCCTAAGACTCAGGGAGCGACCATGTAAAGATTCACACTACACCTCTGTAAGACGAAAAACACCGAGAGAGAAAGATCTTCTCTAGACAAATTTTTGCCGTGGGAATTCCTTCTCGAAGGGGAGATCTCGCCATCAACACCACCATCAAGCCGGACTTCATCGGGATCATCATCATCATCACCATCATCATCACCATCAGCACCCTCATCACCATCTCCATATTGTTGTAACAATTGAGTTGAATATTACATTAGTTCATACAGGGAGGAAACTTTCCACGATGTTGATTACTCTTGTGGTTGATGCTCATTGAGTGAACCATTGAATTGTTGTTTATGTTCGTGATTGTTATACATCGACACGCTATTCCATCTCTGATCATGATCCATATATGGATGTCTTGCAGAGTAGTTCATTTTGTTCTTGAGGACACATGGGAGAAGTCATGTTGTTAGTAGGAGTTGTGTTAAAGGAGAAAGATTCAATAGTTTGATATTTGGGTTGTGGTGTATTTAGTGGTGCTCATGTGAACGCCGACTACATGACACTTCACATATATGGGCTCTAGGGAATGCATTGTGTATTGGCTACTAACGTAGGGGCTGCCGGGCGATGTAAACCCTAACCCCTGCTAGGAAACCATTGCACAAGGGACATATGGCCTTAGAGCTTAAAGTTGTGGTTAGGTTTCTACCTTAATTACTTTCTTTGTACTTATGGATGTTCTCGTAAGGGGATAACTACAAGTATCAGATTAGTCCTAGGAAGGTCGTGGCACATTAGCACAGGTTCACCCACAACACTTAGCAAGCTGTGAGAAGATTAATCAACTATAAGGGTTTAAAGCACTTGACGCCTTTCCCATGTGTCCTCAGAACGCTTAATATCTGGCAATATAACCATTGTTCTGATGCATAAAGGATTGGGCCACTTGCTGCATTTATTCCTACTGTCTTTATTTACTGCATTTCTTTTTTACTTGCTTTTATCAAAACCCCAAAACTGCTTGCTAAGTATTTATAGAGAATTCTCATCCATACCACTAGCCGCACCTTTGCTCCTTGTTGCTCACACTCTTACTTATCGGGGTAAATACTCCGCTACACCCCTTATACTTGTGGTTCAATATGCAATAATTACAACTAATACGAAAGAACCAGCATGATCATGATATGATGCATGACATGGTGGTTAATGATGCAAATCATGTTGAAAAGATATCATTTGCATATCACATATATGATACTAAATTACTTTTCAGTGAGTGTTAATTATTTAACAAGAAATAATTATTTTCCAATTTATTTATCATGTTTCTTCCTTGCATAAATAGTTCTGGTTTTATAAGAAGATTTTCAGCATTCAAACATTTTTCAAAATTCAACCATAATAGATTTTGAGTTGGATTCCAACTTCAAAAATCACATTTGATCATAGCTTTAATATATAAAAAACATAGGGTTTACTTACGTAAATAATGTTCAGTAATAAAGCAATGCCACATAGTATTTCTAGTCACTTAATTATTTCAACAAAAGGTTAAACCTATTAAATTGTGACACCACTTTTAAATCACATTCTCATGTACTTAAATATGTGGTGATGATATGTCAACATGATCCCATGTTTGAGTTGGAGAATATTAAACTTAAGTAGTTTTTCAATGAGTAGAAATTACTTTTCTAAAAATAAAATAAATAAGACAAAATCTTTTAATCTTGTAATGTTAGTGATGACTAGATCATCTATAGTGCACCTTTGTGTGATGATTGAAGATAAAGTTGCTATTGTTTGCAGGATTGTGTACCTCGATTATTTATGCTAGTACCCACTCAAGGATAATAAGGAGGAAGGGGAGGTAGTATTTAATACAGTTGAAGCCAGGAGAACTTCAACCACCTTCGGCCAAGGCAAGCTTATTAACTTAGCAAGCTAACACTTGCTATGAAAGTTAGATAACCTATGCAATGACCAAGCATGCTTTCTGTTAGACACAAAGGATGATACTCAATCCTAGTTTTACATGGAAGCTTTTATACTTTATTTTTTTATCAAAGCTTTCTTAGAGATTACTTAAGTAACTTGTAGATTCTAAAGATAATTGAAGGTTGCATAAAGAGCATTAAATCATCTAAGCTAGATAATCTTGATGTCATCGAAGCATGATATTGAACTTCATTAATCTCCACTTGTTTACCACCTCCTTAAGTACTTAACTCCTACATGTAGATGTTAAAAGCAAGGATAAACTTGATCAACTTTAGATGGGAATATTTGAGAAAATGGTTATGAAAACCTTGAATGATAAATCATTCTATCAAATGTTTTGACATGTGTTTAATAACAATTATGATTTTGATAGATGAAAATGTTGAGGTACGAGCGCAATTTCTTTATAAAATCGATGGTCGTCTGATGCTATACTATTCCACTTACTGCGACAACCAATAACAATTCAAGATTGGGTAGGGCTTTCTCGACCGAAATTTATATACATTCCAAGAAAGGGTTCCTCACGACCAAGGTCCGAGTCGAGGCTACCTTGTGAAGATTGTCCACCTCGCAAAGACTCCAAGATGATGCTGGTCATGGAGCTCGAGGCCACACTGCTGTGAGGAGGTAAAATGCTATACTAGGCTGCAGTAATTGAAAGGTTAGGATTGGATTATCCGCATACCCAGTATGGTGAATTCAGGATTGTTCTCATTTGGATGTATCGGCTACATTGTGGTGAAAGTATATCTCCGCAGAGGTCAAACTATTCTATCAGACGTCATTCACGGCTAAGGATGGAGGGCCATACCGTTTCGGGCCGATGTTTTCAAAATGACTTGTGAAATTAATTGGGATCTTTGATCAATTTACACAACAAGAGTTGGGATATGGAATTCAAAGGTTCACACTTAGGTGTTATAAAACTTCAACTAGTTTTCTTGCTTCTAACTTAGTAGAAGTAAATCTGCGTTTTTCAAAACAACCCAGAGCTTAGTTATCCCTACTACTGAAAAAACCTTAACTTGTTAGTATTAGTTTGTGCAGTGCTTAAAGAGTACTCACTTGGCTTTGTCTTGTAACATCCCTAAAATCATATTTCAAAACTCATTCATATCATCATTGCATCCTTCATTCATTTAGGGTTTTCTCAAAATCATTTTAGAAGCGTAGTTCAGGCTTTATGATTTCATGTGAGAAATTCCCATCTCAAATGGCCATCACCCTTTGAGAATTGAATGTTTTAGGGAAACTTCAGGCTGCATGCCTCCATTGTTGGAAAGTTTAGGTGTAGCAATTTAACCAAAGTTTTCAACTTAGAAATAATTTCAAAACCCCTATTTCAAACATTTGCAAACTAGAGGCATAGTCTACATTTGCTTGTTTGAAACCCAAGCTTGACCAAGTTCCCTTGCAAGGTGACCACTTGTTAAATAACCGGTTTTTGAAACCACGAGAACCTCCGCAAGATCCTCAGATTTGTTTGAATTCAAAGGATTTGAATTCATATCAAAATCATTCCGGTAAAATAGAATTAGAAAAGAAAAAGAAGGTAACAAAGAGAAAAAAGTATGGCCATGGTCAAGTCTCGCGCTCCAAGAAGAAAACAGCCCATCAAGCTTCCACCCAAAGTTTTTTCCTTTTCTTCTCTCATAGCGAAACACACCCACCAGCTCAGCGGCGGAAAGGGGACCCACCACATTCCTCTCTATCACGACAACCATAGCGGCCCACCGAGCATCGTCGTCTCCACCCGCATCGCGAAACCCGGGCTCATCCCCAAATCAACGCTGACAGTTTAATGTTTAATTAGACGTCAATTAAGTGATCAATGGGTTCGAAAGTGATTCTCGCTGCGTGACTAGAGCTATATAAACCCCTACGCCTCTCTCCTTCTCCCTCAAAACCCCAGAACCTAGAGCGCCACCAGTGCGCTGTATTGTTTATCTCAGAGTCTCATTGCCTCGACGCATCGCGCTGCGGCAAGCAAATTCCGGTGAGGATTCAGGGCCTCTCCTCGCCTCTACGTTCTTGCTATGGAATTGATTCAAAGTGAGTCTGCGCTTCTTCTAACACACTGCTTACCTTCAAGCATGACCAGTAGCTCCGTTAACGTGATCGACGGTAGCGCCATCGTCTTCTGCATTTAACCTCATGCGAGCTCTAGTGGTAAGTCGGAATAGCCCGAACCTTGTCATTTCATGGCGCATGTTCTCCGTGGAAATCTTCCGGTGCATCTAACCACACTCTCCGTTTGCCAGATCCTAGTAATCTACAAGCGTACGCCTCCCGAGCCTTCGAGCGGGTAACCACTTAGTTGCGATCCGATCCAACTAGTAGTGAAATTCATCATGACATCCCTCGAGCGCCCCTCACGGTGAAGCCACCGTCGCCGAGCACTTGCACGTCTCTTGCTTGATCCTCGGTGGAGTATGCTTTCCTATCCTCCCTAACGATCTGTATCGCCGGCGCCCGTAACCATCATCCGGCCAAATGCTCGCCGCTGCCAAGGTAAAATTTATGTTAAGCAGCAGCCAGCTTTTTGGCTTGATGATTTTAATCAGATTGGATGCGTATGTGTAGGGTTAGGATAGAATTTTTAAGCGAAGAAGGGGTATGCGGCGATATATGTCTCAGCCGCCAGATCTCATTTAGATCCTCACGTGGCTGTGGAGGCTTCGATCCAAGTCGCGAATCCGATGCACTTTCACTGCTGAGGCTGCGACTGGCAAGTAATGGCTAGGTTAGATTCAAAAACGAATTTAAAAACCTAATTAGATCCAAACTTCAAATCGCTATAACTTTTTGAATGCCACGTTAGATTTTTGCAAACTTTATACCGATTGATTCAAAGTGAACCAAAGACCTTTAGATTATCCAATGTGTTTAGCAAATAGTAAACCATTAGAATGACTTTATTTGTAGAAAACTTGCTTGTTAAGGCTAATATTTTTTGAGTATAGATTTAGTTTAGTATTATTTTGTTTTAGGGTTAAATAAGTTTAGTTGGCAAACTTGGTGACTTGTTAAGTTTTCTGTAATCATGCACTTGCTTGGTAGAGTTTTCAAAATCACCACTTAGTAATTTAGATGCATGCATGCCCATTCAGTATTATTTTTATTGTATATGAATTGTGTGTAATTGTGTGCTACAATTTTCGTGTGTAGATTTTAACTAGTGATTGTGATCAGTGAAGAGTGCTACTCTCCCATTACCAAGGCAAGTGATGCTTCATATCTTTGTCCCATTATTTTCACTCATGCATTAATTGTGTTTTGCTAAGTAAATCTTGCATGGATTTTATTTGTATAAGTATAGACACTGGCTATTAGGGAAAACCTTAGTAGATGAAGCCTTGAGTGAAAATTTCCTAAGTCAAAATTCCTATTACCATCATGCTTAATATTTAGCTAATAGAAAACAAGGAATTGGAATATATATTCATGCTATGGAGAGAAAATCTCTCTAAGTCTAAGGACTTGTGTTTTGCCTAATAAAACAACTAAGTTAGTGAATCACACTGGGGTGGAATGGGACTTGCTTGGTGGTTTTTGGTTGGAGTATGTTCACAAGGCCCATGTTTATGGTTTTACCTCGAGTAATATCTCACTTGTGGATGGACACCCAGAATAAAAGAGAGATTTGAGATGTCAACAATGTTGAGTCAAGCTGGTCTGACCACTTGGCATTATGGAGCTCTGCCATGATCTTAGGTTAGCTAGAACTTAGTCTCTTGGACAGTTGGTGGTAGTGGGAATGATAGGTTGGAGGCGTCATTCCATTTGACTAAGGAAGAAGGCTTCCTCAAGGATCTTGTCTTGGGAAAACAAGTCTTGTGGGGAAAGTGCACCACCTCTGCAGAAAGTGTAAAACCTAAGTACTTAGCCATGTCCCACAGTAAAGGACAATTTGAGCATAAAGACATGGAAGCTTCAAAAAATCTCATCACTCCCAATTTCTAAAATAAAACTTGTGGGTGAACAAGGGTTGTGCTGATCTTGAGTCTTTGATTGGTAGGGATGCCTTGGAAAGGATCTTGATCTTGATTGGTAGATGCCTTGGGAAGGTTTTTGTCAAACAAAAAACTTAGTGTTTTCAAATGTTAAAGGAAGAAAAATCTATTTTGATAGCAAAAGGCAAGCCAAGCTACACCTAGCCAAATTCACAGCATATAGTATTATATTCCACTTTTAAAATAAACTAAAAGGTATCACTTTTGCCAATACTATTCCAAAGTATTGACCCTACCCATGGGTGGTCAGTAACTTCAGCCAATGTGGCAAGTTACTCTGATGATGATTAGGAGTCATGAGTCTACACTCAACATGCTTGCTCGTGGCACATGAAGATGAAGACTTATGTTTTATCTACTTCTATTCCATAAACTCTTGTATTGTGGGCCTTTGGCCTGAGTTGTAAAGACTATGTTTTATTCTACTGGAATGACCGTAATAAATCGAATTCCTTTGTATTCCGTGTACTTCATCTTAAAGCGTGGATGCTAGCAGTTGATCCGTGGACTAGCATTGCAATCACATGGGGATCCTTTCCTTTAATAAGAGGGATGCTCGACATTGTCACCTCGCTATTCCCGTGGGCTGCATCTATGAAGCTGAAAGTACCAGATGATATGGACGCTGCCAAGGTTCATTTATTGACAACTAGGATCATCTCCCCATCGTCATCATCGCTACTGTGACCCCGAAGATGGAAAAAACGCTTCATTTACGTTACCCGGGGATTCATTTATTCCATTGCTTGAGTTGTATTAAGAACCCGGATCATGAGAGGTCCTTATTTATGTAAGGGCCTTATGTATGGCTTAATAATGGATGATGTCACGAAGTACCGTGATATCCAAATGCTGTTATGTCTCACAAAAATGGTAATCCTATGGGATCATGGCGCACGGTGATGTATCGTGACATCCGGGATTAAACATGTCCGGTGTTGACAAGTTAATTGTATTGAGAGCCATCCCCGACCGCATGGGGAGACCCTGAAGTTAGACCGGATGTTTTGAATCAAAGAAACTTTAGTTCCAAAACCAAAGGAATCAATGGGCTTACAAAAAACTTATTCCCATTCTTATCACTTGATGATTCCTTTTTCATAAAAATTAAAATTGTTCCTCAAAACTCTTGCAAAATACATAAAACTTGGACACACTTGATCACTCTACTAACTTACTCATCCTTCTATACTCTTATAGATGGACATGAAGTCTGACGTTAGTTTTGTCTGTTGGGAATGGAGGAGACCTCATCTTTGAAGCGGATTTGGACCAAGCCTTCAAAACTTGGGGCGTCCACACCACAGAGTTCTTCTAGAGTCAACTCATGTGTGTCAGAAGGGAGAAGAAGACTACAATGGCTAGTTGTTGCAAGTCTCCGAGGGAACATTGAACCTCCCAATCGCCGAGGAATTCAGTTCACCTTAAGAGAGAACCTGCCTCGATGGACTTGCTGTATTAAGGCAGAAGCTCTCGCCTGCCTATGTGGGCAAAGAGTATCAACTAGATCAAGGGTAATTCGCTTTGAGTTTTGTCCAAGGCAGATGATGCTATGGGATGCCTAATCGGCTTCCCAGCGAATTACTCACTTCCAGATGAAGACCTCGCTATCCACCTAAGCTTCATGATGTATGATCATCAACAAGAACTGACAATGCCCGTGACTACCCAACCACAAGTCCACATCTTCCTGGACGAAGATCGCACGCCATACTAGCAAGGATCAGTCTCGCCATTGTCACCGATAAGAAGGAGTGCATCATTGCTCGCTCTTTTGCCAATCAGATTTCAGATTTGGAGGAGATGCTCCTTCCACCAGAAGATGGATTATGCGCTGGAGGAAAGGAGAATGTGGAGAAGACCTTCGTGGAGACCCCCTTACTCCTTTTTCAAATGGATGATGCTGTGAACATCCCTAAAATCATACTAAAGCTTTGTATATCCATGCATGCATATTCATTTAGAGTTCAATTTCTAAACTCTTTTGAAAGAAAAATGCTTTAAACTTTATGCTATTATTTCATGTGAACAAGCTTTGATCCAATGTTACTCTAAATGAGAGAATAATTTTTTTAAACCTTGTTGTGTGATCATAGGATTGTTTGATGAGTTTCAAAAGCTTGAATTTTTTTTCCAAAACAAAATATGGTTTTAAACCATTTATATATATTTATCAAATCATAACTCTTTGAGGCATTGTTTATTTTTAAATTTTCAAAATGGACCAAGCAAGTCTAATCAGGCACAACAACAGGTTTTATGCCCAAAAATATGAAGCTTACACTTTACAAAAAATCAGGAAAAGTTTGAATTCAAATGCTTTTTGATTTCCGTTTGAAAAAGATTCCTGAAAATCAATTTAGAAAAGAAAAAGTTAGAAATCATTTGAACTGGTAGATTAGAAATCGAATCGGGTCTGCCACTTTTTACATACCCAATGTATCAATAAAGCGAATTCCACCCGGTTTTCCCTATCTCTCGAGCTGTTCATCACCGGCGCTCAAGACTTTTGCCCCCCTCTCGGCCCGATCAAGGCCCCACAGCCAGCCATCAGCTCATTGTCCCGAAATCATGCCTGCGACTTCCAGGCGTCAGGCCGCTTCCCTCCCGACGCAGAAATGCTCTTAAATCCCATCGATGTCACCGTGCAGTGATTCTCTCGGCCTCGCCCAAATTTATTTAACCCCCACCCTCTCACTGCGACCATTTCCCCTCATCTTAGCTACTCCCCATTCCGCCACCAGTTGCCCATTAATCTCGCTTGCCAAGAGTACCATGATGCGAGCCACTCTCGACGGGCCGATTCTGGTTCAAGTCTCAGTCCACCCCACTCCGCTCGTGCTCACGCTTAGCATGCTTCCCTTGATCACACGACTCACGCTCGAGCTTTGTTTTTGTCTCAAGCTCGTGACCTAGATTATCGGTTTGGACCGACAACCACTACAAGTGCTCGACAGCCTCTCTCATCTCCGGTGAGAAATCATGAAGTAATCCCGAGCGCCCCTCTTGTGCTTCTCCTCGATACTGATCATGCTCATCAGGACCTTTACACTTCTTCGCTTTTATATACATCTATTTAGGTGCTAGAGGGTGGTTCAAATCTTTCTAACGATGATGCTTGCAAAATCACCCGTTATGCAAACTGATGCCGCCAAGACACCCACGGTGCTTTAACCATCAACGTAAGACCACCTCGGAAGCACCAGCGTCACACGTGAACCGGTGAGCTATCTCCACTTTGTCTTTCCTCGCTTCTGTGGTCGCTGGCAACGCATCACGCCTCAAAAGCGGCGGGCTGCTGCCCACCGTCGTGAAGCATAACCCGTTTTAGGTCTCATAGATCCGGACCATTGTGATCCTAGATCCAATGCATCCGATAGATGACTTGCCGAAGCGCAAGAATTACGAGTTAGGATCTGCCAATACATTTTATTTAGATAAATGCGTATGGTCCACACCGGCGATCCGCAAGCGTGCAATGCCAGATGAATTAGAGGCGCGCGTATGGCCTGAGTTTAAATTTAAAACAGAAGAATTTGATCTATTAGGTTAACCAAACTTGTAAAAATTCATAACTTTTGATCCACGCGTGCTTCCAAATTTCTTAAGCAAATTTTATATCCATTTAGAATCAGGAGAGAAAACCTATCTGTTTATGCAATGTGTTTAATGTTTTCCTCTATAAAAATGGTTTGTTTTTTGCTTAGAAACTTGTGTAGAGTTTATTTTAGTTATATAAATAATTTGAAAAAATGTTTTAAGGATCAAATAAAAGTTATTTTGAGTATCTTGGACTTGTTTATGTTTCTTATTAATGTACACTTGTCTTGTTTGGTGTAGAAAAATCATCACATGGAATTTGCATGCATTCATATTTTTGTTTTGTAGCATATTTTGTTATGTGATTTTTGGTGCCTTATTTTATGTGTAGATTTTGCAGTCTTTGATAGTGATTGTGGTTTGTGAAGATTGTCAAGAACTCCCCAAACTACTGCTGAGGAAAGTGGTGGATTCATGATTTTATTCCTATGTTTTCAACTTATGCACTAAAGAAATATTTTTTGTATAGGATTTGCATGAATATTTTGAAGTAAGTATCATATATGCTATGTTTGGGAAATCCTAGTTGATGTAGAAGATTGTTAGAAATTTATCTAAGTTAAGATGCTTACCATTGCCATGTGCTTAGCCTAGATAGTAGTAGAAACCAAGGGTGGTTATATATATTCATGCTATATGAAATATTTCCTAAAATCTCGTTGGACTTGTGTTTTGCTTAATAAAACAACTAAGTGAACAGAAAGACACCGGTGGAATCAAAGAATGGTTTTGGAGTTGAGGTGGTTACACAAAGGCCCATTTCTATGGTTTCCACTCTTGTGTATCTCACTTGTGGGAAAGCCACCCAGTAACAAAGGGATTTGAGATGCCATATGTTGAAGCTTCTGTAGTGCGTGCCCACATGGCATTATGGGCTCGCCTGGATCATATAGAGTTAAAAATAATTTCAGCCATTTTAGACGAAATTGGTGGTAGTGGGATGATAGGATGGGAGCAAGGCCAGCGTCCATTTGGTCTATATATAGTTGCTTCCGAAAGATCCTGCAGTTGGTGAAAATCAAGTTTTGTGGGAAAGTGCACAACCTCTCTGAGATGGACAGAAATCTAAGTACTTAGCCATGTCCCCTGGTATTGGACAACTTGAAGCATCAAGACATAGAAGCTATCAAGAATCTCTCCCTCATCCCAATTTCTAATTTAAAACTTGTGGTTGAACAAGGGTGAAGGTTCACCAATTTCTATTGTAGGTGGATTCCTTGAGAGAAAGTTTTGTCAAAGAAAAACTTAGTGTTTTCTCAACTAATAGAATTAAAACACCCTATTTTGAAAGCAAAACAAGCCTCAAGATACACTTAGCCAAATTCATGTAGTATCTAGATGCTAATATTCTACTAAGGTGTCACTTGCTGATAATATTCCAATGTATCAATTCCAATTGCATTTACGGGGCATGCTTGTGATGTTGCAGGTTATTCATGATGATTAGGGTTATGAGTCTACACTCCAACATGCTTGCACTGTAACATGAAGATGAAGACTTATTTATCTTATTATATATTTGAACTCTCTTTATTAGGGCTCAGGCGTATGTGAGTTTGTAATAAAGACTATGTTCATGTCTGCGGAATGATATGTTATAATGGACCTTTTGTTTCGTGGTACTTCATCTTAATCGTTGGATGCTAGCATTGATCCGAGGGACTAGCATTGCCGATCATTGTGGGATCCTTACCTTATAAAGGAGGGATCTTACATGATGATCGATTTTTCTCGAGGACCAGTCCATGGACTTCTTCCTTGGAGTGAGAGGAGGATTTCAAAACTTCATCAGAATGATCGGCGAGAATGATGACGACAGGTCAATCTGGACTCCAGAGGAGTAGTAGCACCCTTGAGCTTTCTAAGCGAAAAGTGATGAGTTTGTTCAATCCCATCAGTCATAAGTAGTTTCCGTAATGGTTCTTAAAGGCTCCATCTCGGTTTCTTTGTTGTGGTGTGTGTTTGTATACGTGAGCTATGAACAGAATGAATGAATGAATGAATGAATGAATGAAAAGCAAGTTGCAAAAAATCTCGAGTCAAACTTTAAAAACTTTTCAAAGTCCTCAACCTTAGCGAAAGTTCCTCTTTCTGCCATGATCGATCTCGTCAGGATGCCTCTTCGATGCCTCGCAGAGATGAGGAAAGAGTGGTTCATCCCCGAACCCGAGCAAGTGTTGCAGATCCTCAGCATAAATGTTGGTTTCACCGCTTGAAAATTTGCTTGAAGAAGCCGAGAACAGTCGCTTTTCAACTTAGCTATACCCTGACGCCAGAGCAGCTCAGTCGCACCCACAACAATCAAGGCCAAGGAAATCAGGACTGTGTTAACCATGGATCTAAGCTCAAGAATTTCCGCGTATCACCTCAACCCACATGTTTTCTCACTTTAAGCTCGGAAGAGCCCCTAGATGCGAGATGATCGCTGCCAAAACCATGGAGAACAACCGAAGTCACGAGTGGAAGTTAACGAGAAAGTTCTCAGCTTCACACCACTATCTATCCCGAGATGCAAGTAGTGGTTCGTAGCATGGAAAAACAAAAATTTTACACCCATGCAAACAAACAAAGCCAAGATCGATCTACTAGATTTTCGTAGCAACGAAGTCGTTAGGGGAACTCTCACCTCGAAGATTCCAAAGCCGCTTAACGAGAGCAGTGCATTCTCGTGGGGTGATGTAGTCGCATTCTTCCGATCTCAAGATCGCAGACGATCCTTCCGCGCCACTGCTCGCAGCGCTCCCTGTCGGGTCACACGCTGGTACTGGCGAAGACCTTCCCTCCCTTGTTCCAAAGAAAATGAGGAGGTTGTAGACTCTCTATTCAAAAGACAACGGCGTGGTACCTAAGTAGAGGGGAGATCTCGCAGGCTTCGCTTAAGCCGAGCGAGTATGGTGGAGTATGAGAGAGCTGGTGATCTAGGATTTAGACACACCAATTAGAAGGCTCTAAAACCCGGAGGCTAGGGCAATTATAAGCCTAACTTGACGGTTTGGGAGAAATCTAGGGTGTGGCTAGGGTTTAGGCTTAGAGGAGAGGGACTTCAGGTGTTAGGAGGCGCCCTGCCCTCCTTTATAGGTGGAGGGGTCGAAGCCAAGGGGAGGGGGAGTCCTCCCCAACTCGGCTTGGTGGGCCAGGGGAGGAGGACTCCTTCCCAACTCTGGCCTCCTCTTCTCTCCTCTTTCCAAAACTTGCTGGCTTGACTTTCAAACTAGCCGTTTGACTTTTCAAATTAGGATTTGAATAAACCCTTTATTTTGGACAGCAAAGACACCTAGTACATGATGCAATCATTGCAACTTACAATGACACATTCATGTACCCTTCCTCCCAGAGTGGACATTCGAACCTTCTAGAATGTTCATGAAAACACCTAATCATTCCCCAACTCAAACGGACTTTCCTTATATGAATCTTATTCTATGGACCATTCCGGATCTCCTCGTGATATCCCGGATCCCATCCTGAGACCAACAACATTCGTCTCTTACTCATCATTCCATAACTACTCAACAACATCGAATCCTTATGTGTCTCCCACGGTTCGTGAATTATGCGACATGATCGTAGACACTTCTCCGATCAATAACCAATAGAGGAATCTGGAAATTCATATGGCTACATATTTCTACGATTACTATGATCGAATGAACCACTTACATACGATACCAATTTCCCTTTGTCTCACGATATTTTACTTATCCGAGGTTATGATCGCTTGATCTCTGCATACCTAGTTCAACCTCACATCGATAAGTACTCTTTCTCGCTCCGTGGTATGTGATCCCTCAGAGCCAGTCACATGCTTGCAAGCTAATTGGATGACATTCCACCGAGAGGGCCAGAGTATATCTATCCGTCATATGGATGGACAAATCCCACTCTTGATCCATGTGTCTCAACCAATACTTTCCAACACTCAATGCCACCTTTATAGCCAGTTACGGTGTGGTGTTTGATGTCATCAAAGCATCCTTCCAAAGGTGATATGCATGATCTCATGGTCAAGGAATTAGGTTACTATGTATCGTAAAGCTTATAGCAAATGAACTATATTAAATGACTTGATCTTTATGCTACGCTTAACTATAGGAGTATGTCCATCACATCATTCTCCTAATGATATGACCTGTTAATAACATCTCTATGTTCATGATCAGGAAACCATGATCATATATTAACCAACAAGCTAGTTTAACAAGAGGCTTTACTAGGGACTCTTTTATGTTTACAAATCACACAAGTATTAATGTTTCTGGTTAATACAATTATAGCATGGTATGTAAACATTTATCATAAGTATGAAGATATGATAATAACCACTTTATTATTGCCTCTTGGGCATATCTCCAACAGTCTCCCACTTGCAATAGAGTCAATAATCTAGTTTCAAACCTTTGTGTATTCAACACCTATGGCTTTCTGGTGTTGTATGTACACGATTGCTAGTGGTCAACTGATCTCCGGATCGGACACTTCTAGGTCCGTGTGTAATTGCATGTCTTTGCGTCTCTACGCATCACTCATTCTCTAATGAGATGGCTTTGTATAATTTTGGTCCTTCGGTGAGACCTTTAGTTCTTTGGGGTTAAAACATGTTGATAATATTGTCGTACAATATATCTTCATAGTATTATCCCGTTGTGAACTACACCTAGTTTGACAACAAACTACTTGACACAAATGCCCTCTTTAGCTGCTATTATAGCAGTCATATACTTAGCCTTTTGTTGTAGTATCTGTCACAATGTCTTAACTTTGGAACTCATCCAAATCCATTATGGAACTTACTTTCCATTATATTGTGCCACCCTTAGTTTAGATTGAGATAAACTTAATTTATACTTTGTGACAAAACTAGTATCAATGTAATACTTTTACAATGAACTAACCATCTATTTGCCACTTCTACAAAATAATATACTCTTAGTTCTTCCAAAAGATCATAAGAATATCCTTACTATCGTCCAATGATCATCTTATGAATCATTCTGGTATATGCTCATAACATTTAGAGCATAGGACATATCCGATTTGTACATATCAAGATGATTGATATAAATACTCTTTGTGATTTCATACATCAAGTATCAATCTATACTTGAATCTTTGTTTCACTTACCAAGTGTCAATACACTTGAATATACCATCAATATTGAACTCATTCAATCCTTTCTGTGTGACAAGAACCTTTCTTGTAGTTTCTATATTGAACTTATTCAATACATCATCTATGTACTTTCGGTACAACCATATTAGCGTCTATTGATGCCAAATATTTGGGTTTTGCCTAAGTCTTTCATCAGGATGAAATTCTTAATATGTGTTAATAAAAGATACATCATTTCTAATCAACAATATGTCCTCCACATAATGTATTAGAAATATTTCTTAGCGCCCCACTTAATTTCTTGCAAATGCAAGCATCTTCATTGTCTCCATGAAATTAAACTCTTTTAACGCTTTCATCATAGTGAAGAATCCAACTCATGATGCTTACTTCAACCATTGAAGTTTGCATATGCTTTTAGCATCCTTTGAATTAACAAAACCCTTTGGACCGTGTCATGCACACGTCCTAGGTAACCATTCTATTAGAAGAACTTGTTTTGTTTATTCTACTACCACATAACAAAATTATATGTAGTGGTTGCTACATTAATCCGTCTAGACTAAATATCGCTATGAAAGATCAAATCTTGTCATAGTCAATCTTTGAACATTGTTGTGAACTCTTTCCCAACATGTCGACTATTTCATAGATGTGAAACATCCATGTCTACTTCTTTATAGATCCAAACACAACTGTAAGGTCTTACACCTTTCTTGAGGGTCCTTCAAGTTCAAAAATTGATTTCTAGTGTATGGAACTATCACGGATTTTATGGCTTCAAGCCATTTGACGAGTCGGCCCATCATCGCTTCTTTGCATGTAGTCCGTTCATTATTCTCAAATAATGATTCAACCCTCAAATCTTGGTATTTGATTGTTTACTCGACCTACTTGGTTCAATAGAAACTTAGACCTCCGTGACCGCAACCTTTGAGGCACGTGAGCCATTGCATTGTTGCCGGAACACTTTTCGGCGTTGCGCAACTTTGCACATATAGCTAAGGTTCCTTTAACCTTATCAAAGTTCTATTGTCCTCCTACTTATCTTTTCACGAAAAATTCCTTCTCAAAGAAACTTGACGTTCTAAGCGACAAATACTTTTGTCTCCAGTGTTTATGGAGGAAAACTTAACAGTAATACAAAGACAGTTTCATCCGACTTTGGTTGCAAACATCTTTCTTATGCATAGCATACCAATGTTTAAGAAAGGACTACTTGGGTTTTATCCCAAACCATAACTTTATATGGTGTCATTTCAGCGGATTATGATGGAGCTCTTTTCAGTGGAAAACGGTAGTCTATAAAGCTTTTAATCTTTAAAATATAATGGCAGTTCTATGAATTACACCTTTGATCTTACCATGTCAAACAAGGTTTTAATTACATATCTCGAACGCTCCATACTCTTATGGTGTTTCGGGAAATGCAAATCCATAGAACGATTCCTTAAATCTTAGGTATTATGCTGTAACATCCCTAAAAATCATGTTTCAAAACTCATTCATATCATCCTTGCATCATTCATTCATTTAGGGTTTTCTCAAAATCTTTTATAAGCATAAACTTAGGCTATGATTTCATGTGGGCAATTTATCTCAATTGGCCATCACCCTTTGAGATTTGATTGTCTATGAACTTGTTTGCTTGTCTCCATGGTTGGAAAGATTAGGTGTAGCATTTTAACCCAAGTTTCCAATTTAGAAATATTTTCAAACCCTACTTCAAACATTTTCAAACTAGAGACAATAATCTCTGTTTATTTCAAAGCCCAAGCTTGACCAAGCCTTGCAAGGTAACCACTTGAGTTTCTCCTGTTTATTGACTGCATTTGAACCCACAGAACCCTGCAAAAATTCCCAAAGCTGTTTGAATTCAAAAGGATTTGAATTCATATCAAATTCATTCCAGAAAATGAATTTAGAAAAAGAAAAGGATTTCTCAAAGGAAAAAGGCCGCGCGGCAGAGTTCTGGCCCAGCTTCGAAACAAGCCCAACAAGCCCACCCGAGATTTTCTGTTTCTTCTCTCACGCGCGAGCGCACGCGTTGAGTCGCTGACAGGCAGACCCCACCTCCACCTCGCACACCTCGCTGACGAGCGGGCCTCCTCCACGTCAGCATCGTCTCCACCCGCCCGACCAGTTCATCCCCAAATCAACGCGGGCGTTTTCTGTGTTTAATTCGCGGCGTTAATTCGATTCAATAGCCGAGTAATTCTCGCTCGTGACCAGGCTATATGAACCCCCTCTGCCCCCTCTCTCTTCTCTCTCAAACCCCAACCCGTAACGCCAAAGTCGTGTATTACTCTTCAGAATTCGTAGTCTCCGACGATCATATTCGACAAATTCCGTGAGTTCTAAGCTCCCTCCTCTTGTTCTGCAACTGGTTCGGTGAGCCTCTGCGCTTCTTTTAACACACTTTGCCCTCGCATGTACAGAGTTCGACAACCTCAACGAGTGGCCGCCACCGTCTTCTTTACTAACTCCGGCGAGCACTAGTGGTAAGTCCACCCCCCCCCGCGCCATCTAGTTCACGCACACGACTCTGTCTCGACTCTATGAATCTAACCGTGTCTTCGCCTGGCCTTGGGGTGCTTCACAGCGACGTCCACGACGACCACCGACGCACCGATGCGCGTCCTCCACTCCGCGAGAGGAATCGCGGTGAACCGAGCACCCTCGCCGAACCATGAGTACCTTGAGCATCGCCGTGACCTCGAGCCCGATGAGCTACTCCTCTTTCTCACTCACCCCAGAAGGCCGCCTCCGTCGATCGGGACAGCCGTAGCCACCGCGAGCGCCACCGCTTTTGGCGGGACAATAGGAACCGTTAGATCTGCATCGATGGCTTGGATTTATTCACTTAACCAAGAAAGTACGTTGATCTGAGCCGACCTGCCCCTTTAAATCCAGCGGTTTGTATCACTCGATCCGCATTTAACCGTACCGACCAATCCCGAAGTGACGCGGCTAGGAGCTGATCTGAAAATAGAATTTAAAATAGATTTTGATCCAGATTTCAAATGCCTATATCTTTTGAATTCTACGTTGGAATTTTACAAATTTTATACCGTTGGATTCAGTAAAACAAGACCTTTCTGCCTATCCATTTTGTTTAGTAAATAGTAACCATTAGATTGGCTTAAATTGCAGAAACTTGTTTAAGGCCATTTTGAGTATAGATTTAGTTTAGTATTTTGTTTTAGGGTTAATTTTGTTTAGTGGGCAATTTTGTGACTTGTTTAGTTTCTGTAAATTTGCACTTGCTTGGTAGAGTTTTCAAAAATCACCACTTAATAGATTCATGCATGCATGCATTCATATTATCTTTGTTTGTATATATTTGTGTGTAATTCTGTGCTACAACTTTGTGTGTAGATTTTGCTAGTGATTGTGATTGTGATTTAGTGCTACTCACACTACCAAGGCAAGTGACATCTTCATGAATATTCCCTTCCTATATTTTATACTTGCATTAGATATATTTTTGCTAAGACTTGCATGCTACTTTTGTCAAATGGTGTTGGGAAATCCTAAGTAGATAGAATGGTAGAATTGCTAGAAAAATTCCCTAAGGATAAGTTGCCATGCCATGCTTAGCCTAGCTACTAGAAAACAAGGGTGGTTTATATATTCACACTATGGAAAAATATTCTAAGTCTGAGGACTTGTGTTTTATTTAAAAAAACAACTAAGTTAATGAATCTCCTGGGTGGAATGGGACTTGCATGGTGGTTTTTGGTTGAGTGGTTCACAAGGCCCATGTCTATGGTTTACCTTAGTGTATCTCACTTGTGGATGGCCACCCAGGAAACAAAGAGATTTGAGTTGTCAAATGTTGAGAAGCTTCAAGTGCAACCACTTGGCATTATGGGCTCTGCCATGATCTTAGGTTGCTAGAACTTAGTCTTTTGGACAGTTGGTGGTAGAGGGAATGATAGGTTAGAACGCATCCATTTGACTAAGGAAAGGCTTCTGAAGGATCATGTCTTGGGAAACCAAGGCTTGTGGGGAAAGTGCACCACCTCTGCAGAGTGTAAAACCTAAGTACTTAGCCATGTCCCTGGTAAAGGACAATTTGAGCATCAAGACATGGAAACTTCAAGAATCTCATCACTCAAATTTCTAAATAAAAACTTGTGGGTGAACAAGGGTTAAAAGGATCTTCAGTCTTTGATTGGTAGATGCCCTGAGTGGATCTTCAGTCTTCGATTGGTAGATGCCTTGGGTGTTTTGTGCCAAGCAAAAACTTAGTGTTTTCAAAAGTTAAGGAAAAATCTATTTTAAGCAATGCAAGCCTAAGCTCCACCAGCCAAATGCATATAGTATTATAGTCCACTTAAAATATACTAAGGTATCACTTGCCAATACTATTCCAAAGTATTGACCCTCTGTGGCTGTAACTTGTAATGTTGCAGGTTACTCCGATGATGATTAGGAGTCATGAGTCTACACTCAACATGCTTGCCTGTGGCACATGAAGATGAAGACTTATGTTTATTTACTTATTCCATAAACTCTTGTATTAGGCCTTTGGCCATGAGTTGTAAAAGACTATGTTTTCTCTCTGGAATGACTGTAATAAACGACCTTTGTATCTGTACTTCATCTTAAGCATGGATGCTAGCATTGATCCAGGGACTAGCATTGCAATCACAGGATCTTTTCCTTTAATAAGGAGGGATCTTACAGATGGTATCGAGCCGTGTTGCCAGTAGGATTATGACCCTAGGATTGGAAACCACTAAGGAAATTTTAACTTCTTCACTTGTCTATTCTTCTCAGAACTTTTCTAATCTTCTCAATCTCATCTCTATTTGTAGATGAACTCCATCAACGAAGCCGTGAAGAAAGGACCACTCATGACCATGACCTTGGAGTGTGAGACTGAGTTTCCCAAGATTCTCAAGGACCTCATGGAGACCATGGGAGTACATGGTGCAACTGTGTACAAGGGCTTTCCAGTGATGGAGGAAGGAGTGGAGTATTGGTGGGTGCAACTTCACTTGTACAAAAACAAGGAAGACAACCACAAAGAAAAAGGCTTCTGCATGTACACCAACACTTTTATGCACACCACATTCTTTGAGTCAGCAAAAGAAGCAGCTTGGAAGACTATCAAAGAACTAAGTGCTAGAGTCAAGTGCAAGATGCTCAACCTCCAAAAAGACTTAGAGAAAGAGAAGGAACATACCCAAGAGTTGGAAGTCACCAACCAAAACTTAAGGGGAGATATTATAGACTTAGTGATAGAAGCATGTGAACAAGATAGGGTGATTGCCACTAGGAACATTGTGTTAGCCACCAGATCCAGTGGGATAGGTCTATAAACGCACTTCGTTAGTTGGACCACCACCTATCACCTTATTTTCCAAAATGATACCTTAATAAGTGGGATGATGTAATGGATTCTTGTATGCATGACTTGTATGATTTTGTGTGTTCCATCAATGTGTTTGAAAGTTGACTTGATTATCTTAAATTGTGTTGTTCTAACTTTTTCAATCTTATAAATAGATGCCTATTGCCATCAGCACCGTTGAGGAGTTCCAGGTTACCCGTTTTGGTCCTCGTATCGTAGAGCTTACTACTTTACTCGATCTCCCTCTTCCTATCATTAGGGTGCACCCACTCACCAAGTTTGAGAGGAAGGACCTCTGGGGCTTCAAGGTGAACCAGCCAGACGCCAGTGAGCCTACTACGGAGGCCATCGCCTTCAAGCTTATGCACGATGGCGAGGGAGAGAGGCATGGAGGTTGTCATGCAGACCTGATAGGACGACTATTAGGCCGTCACTCGACAGAGTTAGAGGCACTCACTTCCACGCCTTGGAAGGCGTGATGATGATGGAGAGTCCATTGACTTTGAGGACGACTCGAGGTCACAATGAGCCGAGCACGCCTGTACCTCCAGGACTTAGAGACTCTTATTAGGCACGTGGATACCCGATAGGACCAGCGTCATGCTTAGTAATGACGAAGCTGTGCAACTTCATGAGAAGGACAAGCTCTTCGCAGCGAGGCAGATAGTCAAGGAGATGGAGGCGAAGTTCGAGACCCAAGACCGTAAGTTCAAGAGTCAAGAGAAACGTGTCCAGGATAGGAACAAGAGGATTCGTGATATGACCGAGGAACTGCAGTCCAAGGACTTCGAGTTAGAGCAAAGAAGCAGACGAAGGATTGAGAGGCTTGCCCGGAAGAGGGCTCTCAAGGCCAAGATCGACTCCTTGACCACTACCATCGAGGAGAACAAGACCGCAATGGAGAACGCAGGTCTTACCTTTGTCGAGGAGGAGATTGATGCCGACGAGTAGATTTGACTATTCAGTTATATTTATTTACCGCACTTGTTATTTGTGAACTTATTATTGGACCATCCGACATGTGGATGGCTTGCCACTTGTGTGTTTTTACTTTGTGACTTTTGTTATTTTGTTGTTGAGCTTTATCCTTGTGTTTGCTTGTGTAATGTATTGTGCATAATTCATGTAAGGGTATCTCATTCTTATCTCTATATAAATAAACCACAGATGCCTCCCCGTCGCGCAAACACCAACCCCAACCCCAACATTACCCCGGAAATGCAACAAATGATGAATGCGCAGACTCAGCTTATGCAAATGATGACGACGTTCATCCAGAACCAGAACAACAACAACAACCCCAACAACAATAACAACAATAACAACAACAACAACAACCCTCCAGGTTTTGATATGCTCACCAGATTTACGCCCGAGGCCGCCTAAGTTTTGGAACGGCGATCCCATGGTGGCAAATGATTGGCTACGTTCTGTGAACAAAGACTTAGTGACCGTGGGATGCACAGATGCTGAAAAGGTCAGGTTCGTGGCACATCTGTTGGAAGGACCAGCCGCCGCATGGTGGGACAATTTCCAGATTACCACGCCTATTGATGAGGTGACTTGGGCTATCTTTGAAGATGGCTTTTCAGATTACTCATATCTCACGGTATGATGAGCCTGAAAAAGAAGGAATTTCACAACCAAGCGGTGCCACCAGTGGCTGAATATATTGAAGAGTTCAACAATCCGCGCTATGCACCGGATGAGGTTGACATCGATGCCAAAAGGAAGGAAAAGTTTCGAAGGCTTGAATGATGAGCTGAATCTGCGGTCTGTGGTGGCATATGTTCCAACTTACTCATTTGTGTGACAAGGCTGTTATTGTGGAGAATAAAATGAAGCAAGTCGAGAGTAGAAAGAGGAAACACTCCGACAAGCATAGCTCGGGATCGTCTCATAAACGATCTCACTATGATGATAGTGTCAGCTCAGGATCCCACAAGCATGGGAAGTTTAACAAGCACCACAACCACAACCGTCATGACAACAAGAATCATCGCAGTCATGACAATGATAAGTATAAAAATCACAAGAGTGGACATAAGAGCCACCACAGTGGAAGTGGAAGTGGAAGTCACCTAAAAAGGGACATCAACAAAGTTGAATGCTTCAAATGCAAGAAGCTGGGACATTATGCTAATGAGTGCACTGAGAAGAAAGTTGAAGGACCTAACAAGCCCAATCCTTTTCAGAAAGGACAGGTTAACCACATCAATGTGGAGGAGGTCTATGAAGAGCCTGATGTCGTTGCTGGTAAGTTCAGACTTAATTCCATCTCAGCATTTGTACTCTTTGATACTGGTGCATCTCATTCATTCATATCAAAAGCATTTGTCGAAAGAAATGAACTACAGGTAGAAACCATTGGGTGTCCGATAAGAGTAAGTTCTCCTGGAGGAGAAATGATAGTAAACTCAGGATGTCATGACTTAGATATCGAGTTTGGAAAACATAAGTTCCCAGTGAACCTAATAATCCTGAATTCCCAAGGATTGGATGTGATTTTGGGAATGGATTGGATGGCTAAGTATGAGGGAGTACTAGATTGTGCCAATCATACAGTTTCACTCACAACCCCTGAAGGTAAGAGGATAAAATTTAAGTCCAATTTTAAATCCAAAGGGAGTAAGCTGAATTCTCTTAAGGGGGTTAGCATGGACACTGTGCCAGTTGTGTGTGAATATCCGGACGTGTTTCCGGAAGAGTTACCGGGAATGCCACCAGATAGAGATGTGGAGTTTATAATAGATTTGGTACCAGGTTCTGGACCAAGAGCAAAGAGGCCTTATAAAATGTCAGTTGACGAACTTAAGGAACTCAAGAAACAACTTGGAGAACAATTACAGAAAGGATTCATCCAGCCAAGTTCTTCATCCTGGGGAGCTCCAGTTTTGTTCGTAGAAAAGAGAGACAGAACTCAAAGATTATGCATAGATTACCGTTCTCTCAACGAGGTAACCATCAAGAACAAATATACTTTGCCAAGAATAAATGACTTGTTTGATCAGCTAGAAGGAGCATGTGTGTTCTCGAAGATTGATCTTCGGTCAGGCTATTTTCAACTCAAGATAAGAGAGCAAGACATACCTAAAACAGCCTTCACCACAAGGTATGGATTGTATGAGTACACTGTGATGCCTTTCGGTTTAACCAGCGCCCAAAGATACTTCATGAATATGATGAACAAAGTGTTCATGGAATTTCTCGACAAGTTCGTTGTCGTTTTCATCGATGACATCTTGGTCTACTCCAAGAGCAAGGAAGAGCATGAAAGACATCTACGCTTGATACTTGAGAAACTAAGGGAACATAAGCTTTATGCCAAATTCAGCAAGTGTGAGTTTTGGTTAGAGGAAGTTGGATTTCTTGGTCACGTTATGACAAAGGATGGTGTAGCATTGATCTGCTAAAGTTTAATTTGTGATGTAATGGGAATATCCTAAGAATGTAAAGAGGTTCGTAGTTTCCTTGGTTTAGCAGGTTACTACAGAAGATTCATTGAAAAATTTTCTAAGGTTGCTAAACCAATGACAGAATTGTTGAAGAAAGATAAGAAATTTGCTTGGTCTAAAGGTTGCGAACTCAGCTTTCAAGAATTAAAGAAGAGACTTGTGTCAGCACCAGTTCTGTGCCTACCAGATTTGGAAAAGGATTTCCAAGTATATTGTGATGCTTCTCATCAAGGATTAGGTGCCGTACTTATGCAAGGCGGAAAAGTTGTGGCTTATGCCTTGAGACAACTCAAAACTCATGAAGTAAACTATCCAACTCATGATTTAGAGTTAGCCGCTGTTGTCCATGCACTCAAAGCATGGAGACACTACCTTTTGGGAAAATGTTGTGAAGTGTTCACTGACCATAAGAGCTTGAAGTATATCTTCACCCAGAAGGAGATCAATATGAGACAAAGAAGATGGCTAGAACTTATCAAGGATTATGACTTGAGTTTGCAATACCACCCCGGTAAAGCAAATGTAGTAGCAGATGCTCTAAGTCATAAGGCGTTTGTAAATGGCCTTACCAAAGGTGAATTGCCAGATGACTTGTGTAAGCAATTCAAGGAACTCAGGTTGGAGATTGTGCCGGAAGGACATCTCATGTCTTTGGATGTTCAACCCACTCTGTTGGATAAGATTAAAGAAGCCCAAAAGACGGATACGGAAATCAAAGAGATTAAGGAAAGGATTAGCCAAGGGAAGGCTAAAAGTTTCCATATGGACGAACAAGGTACTTTATGGCACGGGAAACGTATTTGTGTTCCACAAGATCCGGAAATGCGGAAACTGATTTTACAAGAAGCCCATAACTCTCCATATTCTATTCACCCGGGAAACACCAAAATGTACATGGATATGAAAGTAAGATTTTGGTGGAACAATCTCAAAAGGGACATCGCCGAACACATTGCTTTGTGTGATGTGTGTAGTAGAGTGAAAGCGGAACATCAGAAACCAGCAGGTTTGCTTCAACCAATGCCTATTCCTGAATGGAAGTGGGAAAATATTTGTATGGATTTCATCACCGGATTACCAAGGACCAGGTCAGGGTATGATTCCATATGGGTAGTAGTGGATCGCCTAACTAAAGTGGCTCATTTTATACCCGTGAAGACAACTTATACAAGTGCCAAGTTAGCCAAAATCTACATGAGCAGAATTGTATGCCTTCACGGTGTGCCTAAGAGTATTGTATCTGATAGAGGAACTCAGTTCACTTCTCATTTTTGGAGACAGCTTCATGAATCTTTAGGAACGAGGTTGGAATTTAGCACTGCTTTTCATCCTCAAACTGATGGACAAACAGAAAGGACTAATCAAATTCTTGAAGACATGTTGAGGGCATGTGCCCTAGACTATGGAGCAAGTTGGGATGAAAGTCTGCCTTACGCAGAGTTCTCTTACAACAACAGTCACCAATCTAGTATTGGGATGGCACCATTTGAGTTTCTATACGGAAGAAAGTGTACCACCCCATTGCTATGGAATGGTGTGGGAGAAAGAAGTTTGTTTGGACCAGATCTTATCAAAGACGCCGAAGAAAAGGTCAAATTGGTTAGAGACAGGTTGAAGATAGCACAATCTCGACAGAAAAGCTATGCAGATGCTAAGCGTAAAGAAGTCACTTACGAAGTTGGGGATAGAGCTTATCTTAGAGTATCACCACTTCGTGGAGTGAAAAGATTTGGAGTCAAAGGAAAGTTAGCACCAAGATATGTTGGACCATTCAACATTCTAAGTCGCAAGGGAGAAGCTGCATATGAAATCAAACTGCCAGCATCTTTATTAGCAGTCCATAATGTTTTTTATGTGAGTCAGCTTAAGAAATGTCACCCGGAGATGGAAGGATCTTCTTTGAAGGATACCATATCTTTGGAAGAAGTTCAACTAGAAAGTGATCTCACCTATGAAGAAAAGCCTGTCAAGATTCTTGAGACCGCAGAAAGAGTCACAAGGACAAAGACTATCAAGTTTTGCAAAGTACAATGGAACCATCATTCCGAAGAAGAAGCAACATGGGAAAGAGAAGATGATCTTCGGAAAGACCACCCTCACCTATTTGCTATTAATCCGAATCTCGAGGGCGAGATTCATCTTAAGGGGGTTAGATTGTAACATCCCTAAAAATCATGTTTCAAAACTCATTCATATCATCCTTGCATCCTTCATTCATTTAGGGTTTTCTCAAAATCTTTTAGAAGCATAAACTTAGGCTATGATTTCATGTGGGCAATTTATCTCAATTGGCCATCACCCTTTGAGATTTGATTGTCTATGAACTTGTTTGCTTGTCTCCATGGTTGGAAAGATTAGGTGTAGCATTTTAACCCAAGTTTCCAATTTAGAAATATTTTCAAACCCTACTTCAAACATTTTCAAACTAGAGACAATAGTCTCTGTTTATTTCAAAGCCCAAGCTTGACCAAGCCTTGCAAGGTAACCACTTGAGTTTCTCCTGTTTATTGACTGCATTTGAACCCACAGAACCCTGCAAAAATTCCCAAAGCTGTTTGAATTCAAAAGGATTTGAATTCATATCAAATTCATTCCAGAAAATGAATTTAGAAAAAGAAAAGGATTTCTCAGGAAAAGGCAAGCGCTTGTAGTTCGCCCACCAAACAAGCCCAACAAGCCCACCCGAGATTTTCTGTTTCTTCTCTTACGCTACGAAACGCGCTGCTGAGTCGACAGTGCACCCCACCTCCACCTCGCACACCTACCGACGCGGGCCTCCTCCACGTCAGCATCGTCTCCACCCGCCCGACCAGTTCATCCCCAAATCAACGCGGGCGTTTTCTGTGTTTAATTCGCGGCGTTAATTCGATTCAATAGCCGAGTAATTCTCGCTCGTGACCAGGCTATATGAACCCCCTCTGCCCCCTCTCTCTTCTCTCTCAAACCCCGAACCCAGAACGCCACCAGGCTGCGTGTATTACTCTCTGTAACCCCGCCGTCTCCGACGACTGCGCCGACAAATTCCGGTGAGTTCTAAGCTCCCCTCTGCCTCTTGTTCTTGCAAACTGGTTCAGTGAGCCTCTGCGCTTCTTTTAACACACTTCGTTTTGCCCTCGCATGTACCGTAGCTCCGACAACCTCAACGACTGGCCGCCACCGTCTTCTGTACGAACTCCGGCGAGCACTAGTGGTAAGTCCAGACCGCCCCGCGCCTTCTAGTTCACGCACACGACTCTGTCTCGACTCTATGAATCTAACCGTGTCTTCGCCTTGCCTTGGGGTGATTCACAGCGACGTCCACGACGACCACCCGACGCACCGATGCCGTCCTCCACTCCGGCGAGGAATCGCGGCTGAACCAGAGCACCCCTCGTCGAACCGCGAGTACCTTGAGCATCGCCGTGACCCCCTGAGCCCGATGAGCTACTCCTCTTTCTCACTCACCCCCTGTAGCGTCGCCTCCGTCGTCGACCGACAGCTCCGCCGCCGGTAGCCACCGCAGCGCCACTGCTTTTTGGCCAGGACAATAGGAACCGTTAGATCTGCATCTGATGGCTTGGATTTATTCACTTAACCGAAGGGGTACGCGTTGATCTGAGCCGCACCTGCCCCTTTAAATCCAGCGGTTTGTATCACTCGATCCAGACGAACCGGTACCGACCAATCCCGAAGTGACGCGTGGCTAGGAGCTGATCTGAAAATAGAATTTAAAATAGATTTTGATCCAGATTTCAAATGCCTATATCTTTTGAATTCTACGTTGGAATTTTACAAATTTTATACCGTTGGATTCAGTAAAACAAGACCTTTCTGCCTATCCATTTTGTTTAGTAAATAGTAACCATTAGATTGGCTTAAATTGCAGAAACTTGTTTAAGGCCATTTTGAGTATAGATTTAGTTTAGTATTTTGTTTTAGGGTTAATTTTGTTTAGTGGGCAATTTTGTGACTTGTTTAGTTTCTGTAAATTTGCACTTGCTTGGTAGAGTTTTCAAAAATCACCACTTAATAGATTCATGCATGCATGCATTCATATTATCTTTGTTTGTATATATTTGTGTGTAATTCTGTGCTACAACTTTGTGTGTAGATTTTGCTAGTGATTGTGATTGTGACGAGTGCTACTCTCCACACTACCAAGGCAAGTGACATCTTCATGAATATTCCCTTCCTATATTTTATACTTGCATTAGATATATTTTTGCTAAGACTTGCATGCTACTTTTGTCAAATGGTGTTGGGAAATCCTAAGTAGATAGAATGGTAGAATTGCTAGAAAAATTCCCTAAGGATAAGTTGCCATGCCATGCTTAGCCTAGCTACTAGAAAACAAGGGTGGTTTATATATTCACACTATGGAAAAATATTCTAAGTCTGAGGACTTGTGTTTTATTTAAAAAAACAACTAAGTTAATGAATCTCACGGTGGAATGGGACTTGCATGGTGGTTTTTGGTTGGTTGAGTGGTTCACAAGGCCCATGTCTATGGTTTACCTTAGTGTATCTCACTTGTGGATGGCCACCCAGGAAACAAAGAGATTTGAGTTGTCAAATGTTGAGAAGCTTCAAGTGCAACCACTTGGCATTATGGGCTCTGCCATGATCTTAGGTTGCTAGAACTTAGTCTTTTGGACAGTTGGTGGTAGAGGAATGATAGGTTAACGCATCCATTTGACTAAGGAAAGGCTTCAAGGATCATGTCTTGGGAAACCAAGGCTTGTGGGAAAGTGCACCACCTGCAGAGTGTAAAACCTAAGTACTTAGCCATGTCCCTGGTAAAGGACAATTTGAGCATCAAGACATGGAAACTTCAAGAATCTCATCACTCAAATTTCTAAATAAAAACTTGTGGGTGAACAAGGGTTAAAAGGATCTTCAGTCTTTGATTGGTAGATGCCCTGAGTGGATCTTCAGTCTTCGATTGGTAGATGCCTTGGGTGTTTTGTGCCAAGCAAAAACTTAGTGTTTTCAAAAGTTAAGGAAAAATCTATTTTAAGCAATGCAAGCCTAAGCTCCACCAGCCAAATGCATATAGTATTATAGTCCACTTAAAATATACTAAGGTATCACTTGCCAATACTATTCCAAAGTATTGACCCTCTGTGGCTGTAACTTGTAATGTTGCAGGTTACTCCGATGATGATTAGGAGTCATGAGTCTACACTCAACATGCTTGCCTGTGGCACATGAAGATGAAGACTTATGTTTATTTACTTATTCCATAAACTCTTGTATTAGGCCTTTGGCCATGAGTTGTAAAAGACTATGTTTTCTCTCTGGAATGACTGTAATAAACGACCTTTGTATCTGTGTACTTCATCTTAAACTGTGGATGCTAGCATTGATCCAGGGACTAGCATTGCAATCACAGGGATCTTTTCCTTTAATAAGGAGGGATCTTACAATGCTAAACTTGTAACTCAAATATCTTCCTTTATGATCTTTATCATAAACTATTTATATTCTTATTACAATGATTTTGCACTTCATTTTGAACTTTTCAAATGTTTCATACATCATCCTTATTAAGTAAATATTCATATATTCACTCAAATTTTCGGAGAAAGCATATGAAGTTGAAATCCATCGCTCTTGACTACATATAATGGATTTCATACAACAATATGTACAAGTTCCAATAATCTAGCCATTCGTTCCCTTTTGGCCAATGAACGAAGTTTTAATTATCTCTAGGAAAGTTTCACAAGCGTCATGTGATCAAAAAACAAAAGACTCCAAAATTCCATCCACATGGAGTTTCTTCATGTTTTCTTTCCAATATAATTTAAACGGCGATGTCACTTCCTAAGTGATCTTTCAATCAATTTGTCTTTCGACATTTTTAGCACTAGTTTTATGGATGTGATTTATCCAACGAGATTTGTAAATCATCCATATTTTATGGATTACGGCAATTATTTGAACAACCCTTTTGTTCTCATAATACCTGATAAAACAAATCTTGAAGGCAAGCTTTGATGTTTAACGAGCAACACAATAACCCTTTATTTGTTCTCGATGAACATCATCACATATTCTTTTTCTAGTTACTTAGGCCATTGTAGTTCATGAATTGTGTTGTTTCGTATGACGATTCACACCAACAAATTCAGTATCAAATACTTAAGAACCACATTGTTTAATAAGCAAAGAATATAGCCATAACATGTATAACATCTATATACTTAAACTGAACAATTCTAGTCTTTTCTTTTCTGCCATATATTTATGAGATTCTCTTTCAGTATTTATTTTCTATTTGAAAGAATCTATCAACATCAACAGTGGAGTCATACATATGACACATAGTCCAAAGCGTGTATAATTAAATACCAATGTCTTTGGACTTGCACTTTGAAGTAGATCACCATCATCAAATGTTTGGTGTTCTTTCAAATTCCTTTCTTTAGTAATCTATTGGTGTAGTAAACACTTTACCTACATCAAATATTCACCCTTATCATGGAATTATCCATGATCAAGCTACTTTTAGCTTATAACGGTGAACTGTGAGTATAATGTTGCTCTCCAAAACATTTTGGAGAATTAGGACAACTAGTGTCTTCAACCTTTTGCAAATCCTCATTAAATACGAGAACATGACTTTTGCCATATTATACTCTATCATGTTGCAACCAAAACTTTGTTTCAGATATCACAATATCTTCCACACATCATGGTTTCTGAAACAACTCTTTCAGATCCTAGATAACCTTGATATTAAGACAATCCTTTGAATATCAAGAATCATGGAGACAAACATGATACTCATACACTAACTTTTGGAATTGTCACTCTTGTTTTAATACCAATTATTAAACTTCATGGAGTAACCGGAACTTACTGAAAGTTTGCAATAGGACTTTTAAACTTTAGATTAACACTTCAAAACAATACGATACCAGTTTGTAAAGTAACTAACAAGAATTCTATAGTTCTATCATCTCAATTAAAACTAAGCGCAAGGTGGTAAACGGATGCCAATGACTACAACAACTATGCAAATTCACTTTGATTTAATTTATGATAAATAGTGTTCAACTTTTAATCATATTGCCGTTGAACTCCCACTCAAAACAATATCCCTCACATTGTTTTAGTGATCACACGAACCAAATCCACCACATCAAAACCGATCATCACGAGAGTTGATGTAGCTTCAATGGCGAACAATCAACATGTTCATCATATCTACTATATGACTCATGCTTTACCTTTCGGTGATTCGTGTTCCTGAGACCATGTCTGTACATGCTAGGCTCGTCAAGATCAAACCTTAGTTTCCGCATGAGCAAATCTGGCTTGCTCACGTTGTATACACTTGCGGAATCTAACACACCCGATCATCACATGGTGCTTCGAAACAACAAGCTTTAGCAACGGTGCATACTAAGGGTGAACACTTTAGAACTTGAAATTTATGTGCATGAGGGATCATCTTATAATGCTACCGTCGTCTACTAAGCAATACAATATGCATAAAGGATTAACATCACATGCAATTCATAATATGTGATAGGATATGGCCTTTCTTCTTTGTGCTTCCGATCTCCATCTTCAAGCACGAACATGATCTCCATCATCACCGGCATAGCATCAAGGTCAATGACGCTTCTTCATGG
Source organism: Avena insularis (assembly GCA_023614405.1). Taxonomy (NCBI): domain Eukaryota; kingdom Viridiplantae; phylum Streptophyta; class Magnoliopsida; order Poales; family Poaceae; genus Avena; species Avena insularis. The sequence goes on along the minus strand of CM042695.1, from coordinate 78,677,212 downwards.
TTGTCGTCCACCAGCTTCAACTATTACAACTACTTTGAATAGACACGCGGGTCTTAACAGAAATTAAAGACAACCATATGGCTCATGCCGGTTGCCGACTTACAATAAGGAACATTGCATACATCATATATAATCACAATTATGGCCATATCACATCACTGCACACCCCTGCAAAACAAAGTTAGACGCCTCTACTTTCTTTGCATATTTTACGTGGTTTGGGGCTGTTAATAAGTGTCGTTCTAACTTATGAACATGAACCACAACATTGATACTAGTATTGTTAATCACCCGTTGTAAATTGGATCTTAACTATGCTAGGAGAAACAGGCACCCGCAAAGCCACTTATGCAATACAAGTTGCATGTCAAGCGTGGAGCAAGTCTCATGAACGATGTCATGTAAGGTTAGCCCGGGCCGCTTCATCCCAACATACCGCAAGATGCAAAGTACACAAGAAGCAATCGACAATAAAAGCATCAACGCCCACAATGACCATTGTGTTCTACTCGTGCAACAAATCTACATATAGACACGGCTCTGATACCACTGTAGGGTTTCATAGCATGGAAAACAAAAAATTTCTACCGCATACAAACAAACAAGCCAAGATCTATCTACTAGATTGTAGCAATGAGTCGATGGAATAACTCACCCTCGAAGATTCCAAAGTGTTTAACGAGAGCAGATTCTCGTGGGTGATGTAGTCGTACTCTTTCCGATCTCAAGATCGCGTAGACGATCCTTCCGGCCAAGCGTTACAGCGCGCTCCATGATGGTCACATCGTTCGTACTCGATGAAGACCTTCCTCTCCCTTGTTCCAGCAGGCGGAGGTTGTAGCACTCTCGCGATTCGAAGACAACGGCGTGGTACCGGAAGTAGAGGGGAGATCTCGCAGGGCTTCGCCTTAAGCCGGAGCGAGTATGGTGGAGTATGAGAGAGCTTTGGTGATCTAGGGTTTAGACACACCAATTAGAAGGCTCTAAAACCGGAGGCTAGGGCAATTAGAAGCTCTAACTTGACGGCTTGGGAGAAATCCCTAGGCTGTGGCTAGGGTTTAGGTTTAGAGGAGAGGGACTTGTGTGCTAGGAGGGGCAGCCCTGCCCCTCCCTTTATAGGTGGAGGGGCCGGCGGCCAAGGGGAGGGAGTGGAGTCCCTCCCCAACTCGGCTTGGGTGGTGCGCTTGGGCTTGGAGGAGGACTCCTTCCCCAACTCGGTCTCCACCTCTTCTCCTCTTTCCAAAACTTGCCGTTTGACTTTCAAACTAGCCGTTTGACTTTTCAAATTAGGATTTGAATAAACCCTTTATTTTGGACAGCAAAGACACCTAGTACATGATGCAATCATTCCAACTTACAATGACACATTCATGTACCCTTCCCTCCCGGAGTGTCGGACATTCTGGAACCTTCTAGAATGTTCCTGATGAAAACACCGGAATCATTCCCCAACTCCGAAACGGGACTTTCCTTATATGAATCTTATTCTCCGGACCATTCCGGATCTCCTCGTGATATCCCGGATCCCATCCGAGACTCCGAACAACATTCGGTCTCTTACTCATCATTCCATAACTACTCAACAACATCGAATCCTTAAGTGTGTCTCCCTACGGTTCGTGAATTATGCGGACATGATCGAGACACTTCTCCGATCAATAACCAATAGAGGAATCTGGAAATTCATATGGTTCCCACATATTTCTACGATTACTTTGCGATCGAATGAACCACTTACATACGATACCAATTTCCCTTTGTCTCACGATATTTTACTTATCCGAGGTTATGATCGTCGGTATCTCTGCATACCTAGTTCAACCTCGCATCGATAAGTACTCTTTTCTCGTTCCCGTGGTATGTGATCCCTTGTGAGCCAGTCACATGCTTGCAAGCTAATTGGATGACATTCCACCGAGAGGGCCCAGAGTATATCTATCCGTCATATGGATGGACAAATCCCACTCTTGATCCATGTGTCTCAACCAATACTTTCCGAACACTCAATGCCACCTTTATAGCCACCACATTAAGGTGGTGTTTGATGTCATCAAAGCATCCTTCCGGTAAAGGTGATATGCATGATCTCATGGTCGAAGGAATTAGGTTACTATGTATCAGAAAGCTTATAGCAAATGAACTATATTAAATGACTTGATCTTTATGCTACGCTTAACTATAGGAGTATGTCCATCACATCATTCTCCTAATGATATGACCCTGTTGTTAATAACATCTCTATGTTCATGATCAGGAAACCATGATCATATATTAACCAACAAGCTAGTTTAACAAGAGGCTTTACTAGGGACTCTTTTATGTTTACAAATCACACAAGTATTAATGTTTCCGGTTAATACAATTATAGCATGGTATGTAAACATTTATCATAAGTATGAAGATATGATAATAACCACTTTATTATTGCCTCTTGGGCATATCTCCAACACTTGATAGTTCTAGCATCAATGTTGTGGTTCTTGTTCGTAAGTTAGATCGACACTTATTGAAAGCCCCAAACCACGTAAAATATGCAAAGAAAATTAGAGGCGTCTAACTTTGTTTTGCAGGGGTGTGCTGTGATGTGATATGGCCATGATTGTGATTATATTTGATGTATGCAATGTTCCTTATTGTAAGTTGGCAACCGGTAGGAGCCATATGGTTGTCTTTAAATTCTGTTAAGACCCGCGTGTCTATTCAAAGTAGTTCTAATAGTTGAAGCTGGTAGACGACAACCATGAAGCAGCGTCAGTGACCTTGATGCAATGCCGGTGATGATGGAGATCATGTCCGTGCTTGAAGATGGAGATCGGAAGCACAAAGAAGAAAGGACATATCATATCACATATTATGAATTGCATGTGATGTTAATCCTTTATGCATCTTGTATTGCTTAGTTAACGACGGTAGCATTATAAGATGATCCCACAAGCACACAAAATTTCAAGTTTTAAAGTGTTCATCCTTAGTTAGCACCGTTGCTAAAGCTTGTTGTTTCGAAGCACCACGTGATGATCGGGTGTGTTAGATTCTGCAAGTGTGTACAACGTGAGCAAGCCAGTTTTGCTCATGCGGAAGCTAAGGTTTGATCTTGATGAGCCTAGCATGTACAGACATGGTCTCGGAACACGGATCACCGAAAGGTAAAGCATGAATCATATAGTAGATATGATGAACATGTCAATTGTTCGCCATTGAAGCTGCATCAACTCTCGTGATGATCGGTTTTGATGTGGTGGATTTGGTTCGTGTGATCACTAAAACAATGTGAGGGATATTGTTTTGAGTGGGAGTTCACCTAGATTAATTTAACTATTAATTAGAACTCAATTTGTCATAAACTTAGTCTAAACTATTGCAAATATGTTGTAGATCAATGGCGGCCCCTACCATCAATTTTAATGCGTTCCTAGAGAAAGAAAAGTTGAAAAACAATGGAAGCAACTTCGCGGATTGGTTCCACAATTTGAGGATTGTCCTCAATGCTGGTAATTTGACCTATGTGCTGGATGCACCATTGGTGACCATTTTGCAGCTGATGCTACCGATGAGGTAAAGAATGTTTTCCTTGCTCGGAAGAATCGGTACTCCAGCTCAGTGTGCTATCTTGTATGGTTTGGAATCGAGCTTGAAAAGGTTTGAGAATTCAGACCCACATGATATTGTCCGTGAACTCAAAATGATATTTGAGGCTCACCTGGCGGTTGAGAGTTATGAGGCTTACGAAAAGTTCTTTAAGCAAGATGGAAGAGGGCATTCACAATCGGTGAGCATGTGCTCAAGATGTCTGGGCACGCAAACAAACTCCAAAGTTTGGGTATAGTGATTCCTAATTCTTTGGGGATACATCGTGTCCTCAAATCACTACCACCAAGTTACAAGAACTTTGTGATGAAATACAATATGCAAAACATGGACAAGATGATGCAGCCCGACCTACGGTTGTTACCACATCATGGTCTCCAACTTACGCCAAGTCGTCATGGACTCCAAAGGTGAATCCGTTCCTCTATGCGAGCCCACTTCCTACCCTATTGAATGGTATGCTACTTCATACTCCGTCACATATGCATGATAGGTTCACACCGTCAAGTACAGAGGCAAGGGAGGAAGCCCGGAACATCAAGCCCGACAAGACGGAGGCTTGGAAGAGGAGGCGGAAGAAGCCACGGCTGAACCACCGGAGTCTCCGGCCTACACCGGAGTCTCCGGTCCTGCTACACCGGAGTCTCTGGCCTGCACACCGGAGTCTCCAGACCGACCCCAGCATACGACCCGGGGAGAGCCAGTACGCCACTCTGGAGACGACACCGGAGTCTCCGGCCTACACGATGGGCCTGCGCACCGCCAGCTGGGCCTTCGGCCCATGTACCCCTCTAGCTCGTCCAAACCCTAGTTTTATCCCTAAACTACCCCTGTTTATGTGGCTGGCCTATAAATAGAGCCCCCACCCCTTCATGTATCCCTTAGGCATAGATGATAGACTAAAGACAACCCCCTTGTGTGGAATCTCTAGTTTTGCCTCATCCCCTTTACCAAGGGGACCGACTATCGTCACCAACCTCGATTGGACTTTGCATCACGCATCCATCGTTGAACAAGGCCTTGGAGTTCATTGTCTCGTCTCCAAGTTGTCAAGACCCTCCCCAAGGTGTTCTTCTCTCTCCTATGTGGATTTGAGGGAGCACGTTGACCGATCTTTCCTTACGAGGATTCTATCGGACCGGTGGCCGCCGTTCGGGAGCAATCGGCCTTGTATCGTGTGAGTTTTGTGTGTGTTCATCGTGTTATTTGCAAGGTGTGTGTTCGCTTCCGCTACCTTCTCCCTTTCCCCTCGCTTTCCCATCGATTTGACCATGAGATCCGTGAATATTGGGCCACCCAAGAGGTTAACCCCTCCATCACAAGACGTTGCCAAAACTCTTCTCCATGTTGAAATCTGCAGAAGTGGAGATCAAGAAAGAGCATCAAGTGTTGTTGGTCAATAAGACCACCAAATTCAAGAAAGTCAAGTCTAAGCAAAAGGGACACTTCAAGAAGGGTGGTAAGAAAGTTACTGCACCGACGAAGAAGACCAGAGCTGGACCTAAGCCTGATACTGAGTGCTTTTACTGCAAGCAAGAGGGTCACTGGAAGCGGAATTGCCCAAAGTACTTGGCGGATTTGAAGAACGGCAACATCAATAAGAAAGGTATATCCGATATACATGTTATTGATGTGTATCTCACATTCTCACTAGTACTCGTAGTAGTGCCTGGGTATTTGATACTGGTTCGGTTGCTCATATTTGTAACTCGAAACAGGTGCTGCAGAATAAACGGAAGCTAGCGAAGAACGAGGTGACGATGCGCGTTGGAAACGGATCAAAGGTTGATGTGATCGCGGTCGGCACGCTACCTCTTCATCTACCATCGGGATTAGTTTTATACTTAAATAATTGTTATTTGGTGCATGCGTTGAGCATGAACATTATATCGGGATCTTGTTTATTGCGAGACAGTTACTTGTTTAAATCCGAGAATAATGGTTGTTCGATTTATATGAGTAATATGTTTTATGCACATGCACCTTTGATAGATGGTCTATTCTTATTGAATCTCGATAGTGGAAATACACATATTAATAACATTGAGGCTAAACGTTTGAAATTGAGCGATAACTTGACCTATATGTGGCACTGTCGTCTTGGTCATATCGGAGTGAAGCGTATGAAGAAACTCCATTCCGATGGACTTCTTGAATCACTTGATTTTGAATCACTTGAAAGATGCGAAGCATGTCTGATGGGTAAAATGACTAAGACTCCATTTTCTGGTATGATGCAGCGAGCTACAGACTTATTGGAAATCATACATACCGATGTGTGTGGACCAATGAGTGTAGCATCGTGCGGTGCTTATCGTTATGTTCTTACCTTCACGGATGACTTGAGTAGATATGGGTATATCTATTTCATGAAACATAAGTCCGAAACTTTCGAGAAGTTTAAGGAATTTCAAAGTGTGGTAGAGAATCAACGTAACAAGAAGATTAAATTTCTATGTTCTGATCGTGGAGGTGAATATCTAAGTTACGAGTTTGGCGAGCATTTGAAGAAATGCGGAATACTTTCACAATTGACACCGCCGGGAACACCACAGCGTAACGGTGTGTCTGAACGTCATAATCGAACTCTCTTAGATATGGTTCGTTCTATGATGTCACTTACAGATTTACTGCTATCATTTTGGGGTTATGCATTAGAAACAGCCGCATTCACTTTAAATAGGGCACCATCTAAATCCGTTGAAACGACACCATATGAACTATGGTTTGGGAAGAAACCTAAATTGTCGTTCCTTAAAGTTTGGGGTTGCGAAGCCTATGTAAAGAAGTTATAGCCGGACAAGTTTGAACCCAAAGCGGAAAAATGCGTCTTCATAGGATACCCAAAGGAAACTATTGGGTATCCCTTCTATCATAGATCCGAAGGCAAAATCTTTGTTGCCAAGAATGGATCCTTTCTAGAGAAGGAATTTCTCTCGAAAGAAGTGACTGGAAGGAAAGTAGAACTCAACGAGGTTGTTGAACCTTCTCTCGAACTTGTAGTAGCAAAGACCGAAAAGTTCCTGTGGTGCCTACACCAATAAGAGAGGAAGATAATGATGATGATCATGAAACTTCGGTTGAAGTTGCTACAGAGCCTCGCAGGTCAACGAGAACTCGTACCACTCCTGATTGGTATGATCCCGTTATGAGTGTCATGTTGGTGGACAACACCGATGACCCTGAGACATATGAAGAAGCAATGATGAGCCCAGATTCCAATAAATGGCAAGAAGCCATGAAATCTGAGATTGGATCCATGTACGAAAACCAAGTATGGACTTTGGTGGACTTACTAGATGGCCAGAAGGCTGTCGAGAATAAATGGATTTTCAAGAAGAAAACAGATGCTGATGGTAATGTAACCGTCTATAAAGCTCGACTTGTCACAAAAGGGTTTCGACAAATTCAAGGAGTTGACTACGATGAGACTTTATCACCAGTAGCAAAGCTAAAGTCTGTGAGGATTATGTTAGCAATCGCTGCATATTACAATTATGAAATATGGCAGATGGATGTCAAAACATCGTTCCTCAATGGAGACATTAATGAAGAGTTGTATATGATGCAACCCAAAGGTTTTGTCAATCCTAAAGATGCTAACAAGGTATGCAAACTTCAAAGGTCCATATATGGATTGAAGCAAGCGTCCCAAAGTTGGAATCAACGTTTTGATAAGGTAATCAAAAGTTTTGGTTTTATACAAACTTATGGAGAAGCTTGTATTTACAAGAAAGTGAGTGGGAGCTCTGTAGAATTCTTAATACTATATGTAGATGACATATTGTTGATTGGGAATGATGTAGACCTTCTTAGTAGTGTCAAGGAATATTTGAATAATAGTTTTTCAATGAAAGATCTTGGCGAGGCAGCTTACATATTAGGCATAAAGATTTATAGAGATAGATCGAGACGCCTAATATCATTGTCACAAAGTACATATTTGGACAAAGTTCTAAAGAGGTTTGGAATGGAAGATAGCAAGAAAGGGTTCTTGCCCATGTTGCCCAATATGACCTTGAGTAAAACTCAAAGTCCAGCAATGGCAGAAGATAGAGAAATGATGAGTAAGACTCCCTATGCCGCAGGCATAGGATCTCTAATGTATGCCATGCTATGTACTAGACCCGACATTGCATATGCTGTTAGTTTAACTAGCAGATATCAAAGTGGTCCAGGAGTGGATCATTGGACAGCGGTCAAAAACATCCTTAAGTACTTGAGAAGAACTAAGGATATGGTTCTTTTTTATGGAGGTGATGAACAACTCGTTGTTAATGGTTACACCGATGCTAGTTGGAACACCGATCCGGATGATTCTAAATCACAATCTGGATACGTATTTATTTTGAATGGTGCAGCAGTTAGCTGGAGGAGTGCAAAGCAAAGCGTTGTGGCGATATCTTCAACTGAATCGGAATACATAGCTGCTTCGGAGGCTTCACAAGAAGCGATATGGATGAAGGAGTTCATTACAGAGCTCGGTGTGGTTCCAAGTGCGCTGGACCCAATGTCTATCTACTATGATAACATGGGCGCCATAGCCAATGCGCAAGAACCAAGGTCACACAAGAAGCTGAAGCACATCAAGCTATGTTTTCACGCTATTCGAGAACATGTCCAAGATGGATACATAAAGATTTGCAAAGTACACACAGATCTGAATGTGGCGGATCCGTTGACTAAACCTCTCCCGAGGGCAAAACATGACCAACACCAAACTGCCATGGGTGTTCGGTATATTACCATGTAATCTAGATTAGTTGACTCTAGTGCAAGTGGGAGACTGTTGGAGATATGCCCTAGAGGCAGTAATAAATATAGTTATTATTATATCTTTGTGTTTATGATAGATGTTTACATTCATGCTATAACAGTATTAACAAGGAAACATTAATACTTGTGTGATTTGTAAACTAAATTAGAGTCCCTAGTAAAGCCTCTTCATAATACTAGCTTGTTGGTTAATAGATGATTGTGGTTTCCCTATCATGAACATTGAGATGTTATTAACAACAAGATCATATCATTAGGAGAATGGTATGATGGACATACTCCTATAGATAAGCGTAGCATAAAGATCAAGTCATTTTAATAGTTCAATTGCTATATGCTTTCTGATACATAGTAACCTAATTCCTTCGACCATGAGATCATGTTTATCACCATCACCGGAAGGATGCTTTGATGATATCAAACACCACACCATAACTGGGTGGCTATAAAGGTGGCATTGAGTGTTTGGAAAGTATGGGTTGAGACACATGAATCAAGAGTGGGATTTGTCCATCCATATGACGGATAGATATACTCTGGGCCCTCTCGGTGGAATGTCATCCAATTAGCTTGCAAGCATGTGACTGGCTCACAAGGGATCACATACCACGGAAACGAGAAAAGAGTACTTAGAAGTAACGAGGTTGAACTAGGTATGCAGAGATACCGACGATCAAAACCTCGGGTAAGTAAACTATCGTGAGACAAAGGGAAATTGGTATCGTATGTAAGTGGTTCATTCGATCGCAAAGTAATCGTAGAAATATGTGGGAGCCATATGAATTTCCAGATTCCTCTATTGGTTATTGATCGGAGAAGTGTCTCGATCATGTCCGCATAATTCACGAACCGTAGGGAGACACACTTAAGGATTCAGTGTTGTTTGAGTAGTTATGGAATGATGAGTACGAGACCGAATGTTGTTCGGAGTCTCGGATAGGATCCGGGATATCACGAGGAGATCCGGAATGGTCCGGAGAATAAGATTCATATAAGGAAAGTCCTGTTTCGGGGTTGGAGAATGGTTCCGGTGTTTTCATCGGGAATGTTCTAGAAGGTTCCGGAATGTCCGGCACTCCGGAGGGGAAGGGTACATGAATGTGTCATTACAAGTTGGAATGGTTGCATCATGTACTAGGTGTCATCGCTGAACAAAATAAAGGGATAAATCAAATCCTAGTTTGAAAAGTCAAACGCCAATTTGAAAAGTCAAACGGCTATTTTGTTTGGTGGAGGGAGAGTAGGAAACCTACTTGGGGAGGAAGTCCCTCTCCCTCCACCGCTGGACCATGGAGACCGAGTTGGGGAGGGACTCCCCTCCCTTTGGCGCGCCCCCTCCACCTATATAAGGAGGGGCAGGGCTGCCCCTCCAAACACACACCTTGCCCCTCTAAACCCTAACCCTAGCCGCCGCCCACCATAGCCGCCACTGCCCTAGGGTTCTCCCAAGCCGCCGAGTTGGGGATTCTACTTGCCCTAGCCGCCGTCCTAGCTCCCTCTACTTGGTGTGTATAAACCCTAGATCACCGAGGGCTCTCTCATAGTCCACCATACTCGCTCCGGCTTAAGGCCTCATGAGATCTCCTCTACTTAGGTACCACTGTCGTCTTGCCGAATCGCGAGGAGAGTGCTACAACCTCTGCGCCTGCTTGGAACAAGGAGAGGAAGGTCTTCATCGAAAATTTAACGATGTGACCGATCAGGAGCGCCGAACGCTGGCCGGAAGGATCGTCTACACGATCTTGAGATCGGGAAGAGTACGACTACATCACCCACGAGAATCCGATCTCGTTAACCGCTTTGGAATCTTCGAGGGTGAGTTTCACTATTGACTCGTTGCTACAATCTAGTAGATAGATCTTGGATTGTTTGTTTGCATACGGTAGAAAATTTTGGTTTTCCATGCTACGAACCCCTACAGGTAGTAGTACATATGCTTGATCGACCGGATACTTATGTATGCTTGTTGTATGTGCAGCTGGACGAGGCGTGTTGTAGAACTGGAAAAGGAGCAAGTATTGGTGGACCTATGGTGCTACTGACCATATGGTTCTGGTTGCGCATACCAGTTAGTCGACCCATTCCGATGAAGGAAAAACCGTGGGATGAGCATGGCAATAGCCGTCTCCGCGCTCCTACATGGGCGTACTTGTGGGATAATACCGAAGTATTCCATGGTGAATCCGAGGAATGCTACTTGCGTTACACTAACCAAATCGACTTGCTAACCCCGGAGAAGGTAATAATTTGATTGTTCTCAAGAACTCATATTTTCCACCATATATACTTCGAGTCTACATGCTAATATTGTGTTCCTCGCTCAGGTGGAATGGGAGCCATACGGAACTAGAGGGAATGTGGGTACGGGTGTTTGGTTCCAGGCTGACTTGAATCGCAAATGTATGCAAGAAGCACATCTCTGGAGGATTCATGCCCCGTTGATTTGTGTCTACGCTGTTGAGTTCCACCTTCCACAACGGGTGATGAGGCAATTTGGATTATTTCAGGAGACCCTGCCGCCATACAAGGACACTAGCATAGCTCTTCACGGGTGAGTGATCCTTATACACTAAGTATCTAATTTTCTTGGGCGTCTCATGATAGTATTAAGTCGATGAATTTGATTGTAGATTGGACAAGATCAAGCAGAAGAGGGAAAAAGATTGGGCTGCATATCATCACAAGTATATTCAGAAGTTCTATGCAAGGATTGAGGAGATCGAAAACCCGAATGCGGTCTCTCATCCTGAGGCGCCGCATGATGCTGCAACATTCAATCGGTACCTTGTGTGGCTTGGGAAGGTGTCTCGTTTGTACCTGCAGTCGGCTTCGTTTTCATCTCATGACATAGTGGAGGATCCTTATCCTGGTTTTGACGATCTGATCCAGCTAGAGTACAACGGACTTGTCCGAGGCGGCAGGGGTGCAAATTCAGTGGGGGTTGCCCGCTTTGTGGTAAGCATTGTCCTGGGGACTGTTATATGCGATTATAGTAACATAAAATTGACCTTTTGTTCTTTTGCTAGCGCGAGGAGATCTCAAAACACGTGGACGAGGCCGAGGAAGCACTTAAACATCCTCCTGGCAAGGAGTCCGAGTCAACCCTTCGAGCATTTGTGGAGGTATGTGTTCATACCATTCCTAGTTCTATTGTATTTTTATGTGTGTTGAAATGTTCTAACATATTCGTCAATGTCATAGCGTACCAAGCATTGGGGCCGTGGATTAGGTGTCTTGCTTGGTTACCGCACCGTCGACGCTGCATCGCCAGTTAGGTCTTCCAGCCTAGAAGATGATGCACAAGATGAACAGGAGGAAGAGGGCGAGTATGAGGAGGAGGAAGCTGGCCAGGATGAGGATGAGGAGGAAGATGGTGATGACGAGGATGAACAGGAGGAGATAGGCATGTCTCAATTACACGACGCCCCGCAGTCTAGTCAACGGTCGCGGGTGAGGAGGAGGAGGCTACCGAGGAATCCATACATGCCAAGTGAATGGGAGAGCAAGCGTCGGGCACATGTGTCACGCCGTGATCCTAGCTGCGAGGAGGAAGACTTCGATCCTCCACGGAGGGCTAGGAGGCAAGAGGGACAGAGCAAGGCGAATGAGGATCGAGTGGCCAAAAGGGGGAAAGGGAGAAAGTGAACTCATAGCTTGAACTAGTGCTTGTGGTCATTATGAACTTGTAGTTTAAACTTGTTGTTTGGTGTCGTCGTTTTGAACTTGTTGGTGTGTTGATGTGCTAAAGAACTAGATGCTTGTTAATGTTTGGATCTGTTGATGTGAGGAAAACTTGATTTGTTGATGTTGATGTTTGGATCTGTTGATGTTGATGTTTGGATCTATTGATGTTGATGTTTGGATCTGTAAAAAACTAAACTGGATGCTTGTTGATGTGTTTGGATCTGTTCATCTGCTAAAAACTGAATGTGCTAAAAACATGGCGTTTTTCAGCACAGCGCCATGCAACGTAGCATGGCGCCCCCTGAAAAAGCGCCATGGTAGCATGGCGCCCTCCAGAAAAGCGCCATGCTTCCTAGCATGGCGTTTTTGGAGAGGGCGCCATGCGCCTGACTTAGCAGATTTTCTGGTCTAGGTTTTCTTCGACCGGGCACGGGCACTGTGTCCCAGCGCGCCAGAGCTGGCTCAAAGCGCCATGGTAGCATGGCGCCCTCCAAAAAGCGCCATGCTTCCTAGCATGGCGTTTTTGGAGAGGGCGCCATGCGCCTGACTTAGCAGATTTTCTGGTCTAGGTTTTCTTCGACCAGGCGCGGGCATTGTGTCCCAGCGTGCTAGAGCTGGCTCAAAGCGCCATGGTAGCATGGCGCCCTCCAGGAAAGCGCCATGCTTACTAGCATGGCGTTTTTGGAGAGGGCGTCATGCGCTTGACTTAGCAGATTTTTTGGTCTAGGTTTTCTTTGACTACGCGCGGGCACTGTGTCCCAGCGCGCCAGAGCTGGCTCAAAGCACCATGGTAGCATGGCGCCCTCCAGGAAAGCGCCATGCTTCCTAGCATGGCGTTTTTGGAGAGGGCGCCATGCGCCTGCATTCTCATAAATTGGAGCTAGTTTCTATGCTAGTGGCAACATTCCAGAAATTTTACAGTACACACAGGTCTATTGACACAAGAAACATTATAGAAAAGTGCAGTAAATGTTTACGGAATACATGGCGTTGCGCCCTTAAGGGGTTTTACATACGACAAATTCGGCATGACAATGTTCAAGATAAATTCCACATAGTGGAGTCCATAACATAGATCGTGACAACTCTACTGTGTCGCGCTAGGCTCCTTCCCCTTCGCCTTCCTTTTCCTCTCTTCCTCTACCTCTTCCTTTTCCCTCAAGTCGCGTGCAAGCTGGACAACAGAGTTGAACTGCGCATCGAATTGGCGTCTACTCCCTTCTTTCTTCTTGATCTCCTCTTCCTCCATTATGAGGCTAGCCTCTTCAGACACCTTCTCAAACCGACGATGATTCCTCAAGCTCTTCAAGTACATGTCTCTTTCATATTTTGCTTCTTTTTCCTCCCTCTCACGTTCTTTCTTTGCTTTCTTGATGCTTGCCTCACGCAATCTCCTGTTGAAATCTTCTTCCCACCGACGTTCTTCTTCAGCCTCCCTCCTTTCCTCTTCCCTTTTCTTGATCAACTGAGCTACTTCATCTTCCCTCTCCTTCACCCTCCTCAAAGCCTCCGCCCACACTTTGGAGTAGCTCATATTGTTCCCATCATTGTTCTCCTTGGTGGGTTGGGTCGACATACCTATAACAAGAATGCAACCTAATAGTTAGTAAATAGAAATACACTTAAATTCACAATAAAAATTATTAAAAAATATCAAGAAAACACATACGGAAATTCTCCTCGAAGATACGTAAACATACTACCGCCACCACGACCTCTACCGCCGCCACGACCTCTACCGCCTCCACGACCTCTACCGCCGCCACGACCTCTACCACCTCCTTGGCTTGTCCTTCTAACACCGTCACCATCACCACTTCCTTGACTTGTGTTTGTACCACCATCACCACCTCCTTGGCTTGTGTTTGTACCACCATCACCACCTCCTTGGCTTGTGTTTGTACCACCATCACCACCTCCTTGGCTTGTGCTGCCAATAGGGGTGTTGGCCTCCTTTCATTTTTTGCTTTTGCTACATGATGTTTTATTATGGCCCTCAGCATTGCATTCTCCGCAACGGGTTTTGTCACGAGGCTCCGTGAAATACTCGCTCCCCCATTCCCGTCGATATCCACCAGCCCAATCGTCCATGTCATCTCGGAAACGTTTGGTTTGTCTTCTTCCCCGACCAACAACCTTCGTTGACGGATCAGGCCAAAGTTGGACACCATGATATTCTGGCCATTGAGATTGGTCAAGGTAAGGCTGAAATCTACCCGCCCATGTGTTTTTCACCGCTTGGATGGAATTCTCATCCAACCTAACCGTATCCGGGTGATTAAGACCCACCATTCGTTCAGATGCCGCCTTCATCACGTGTGAGCAAGGGAGATGGTACAATGTCGGCCTCTCGCAGGAGCAATAACCATTGCGTAGCCACACCTTATAGGACAGTCCCCCATGTTGCACACCTTCCCTTGTGCTGCCTCCATGCTCATTCACTTGGTAAATCAGTTCTTGGTTGTCGAAATATTCAACCGTTTGTGTATCCCCTTTCTTTGATTGATATTCCAGCCAATTATCAACCAATGGTGGGTACTCATACTTCTTTTTTTTCTTGCTATCCCCAGCGATTTGCTTATCCGTTTCATCACTATACTTTAGAAAGTATTCATTCAACTTCTGAAATGTGTACTCTGCTATAGCAATCACGGGCAATTGACGTACACCTTTAAGTACTTTATTGAATCATTCTGCCATGTTACTGGTGGAATCACCGTATCTCTTGCCGCCATAATCATAAGCCCACTTTGTCCGTTTATTAAGGTGCCTTCTGAGAAACTCTTTGTCACCATCATCTGTGAGAAAATACAATCTATCATATAGTTTTTGAAAATGCCGAGCGGTGAAGTCAAGACAACAATCTTGTAGATCGTCGGCACGTTCCTTGTTGCCACATTCTCTATAGAAGTTGGACACAAAATGCCTCATGCACCATCGATGGTGGATACGAGCACACCCAGGAATGTCCTTCTCGACTGCGTTCAGTATTCCTTGATGGCGATCCGAGATGATGCAAACCTCTCTATCAGGTTCTATAACCTTGGTCCTCAATATATGGAAAACCACTCCCAGTTGTCATTGTTCTCCACCGAAACCAAGGCAAAAGCAAAAAGGTAAAACCCGGTTGTTTGCGTCGTGGCATATGGCAGTTAATAGTGTGCCCTTGAACTTGCCGGTCAAAAAGGTGCCATCCATGGACATAACAGGCCGACAATGCTTGAATCCCCTGATGCATGGTCCAAATGTCCAAAATGCATGGCCAAATACTCGGACAGTGGCACCATTGTACAACCTAGTCACCGACCCAAGAGGCTCCACCACATAATACATTCATGGGTTCCTTGCGGCCATTGCTCCCAACAACCTAGGGAGGCGGTTGTATGCTTCTTCCCAATCACCATACAACATCTTAAATGCGGATTGTTTGGCCTTCCACGCCTTACCATACTTCACTTTATAACCGAATACTTCTTTAACCAAATCTATGACACCCTTAATAGTATATGTTGCGAGAGACCTTATGTTATTTGCAACTCTATACGCGATGAAATCGGAGGTCAGCTGCCGATGGTCCTCCTTCACAACTTTGGCATCCTTGATAAACTTGTCATCACACATATGAATGGACTGACAACTTACAATGATCCATTGTGGCCCGCCCCTCAATGGTCGCACGCGAACAACCCATGGACATCCTTGCTTCTCACACTTGACTGTGTAACGGACCTTAGTGTCCGAGTGAGACACCTTGTACGGTCGGTGGTACTTCACCGCATAGTCCTTGATCCACATCTGAAATTCCAACAAGCTATCAAACTTCACCCCAGAATTTATCCCGTACTTTTTCGGTTTCAGGTCCTTTTTAGAAGGTGCTCGTGCCTCGAGCACTCGACTAATTCCACCGTCAACTTGGGACTCATCCGCAAGACTAACATCACGGAACAATGAAGGTCGATGATCCCGACCTACTACTTTTTTGTGAGCTTCAGCGAATTTAACCGTTAGACCATCCCCATCCACATATTCATCCGGTCCTTCATCCTCGGAGTCCGATGCATAACACCTCAAATAAGGGAGATCATGGTCCATGTCCTCCTCATGGCAATTTGCCTCCACATCTCCTACTTCATTGTCACGAAGCCCATACTCAACCTCATCACCCTCAAAGTCATCATCCTCCATTTGAGGTGCTTCATAGTTGTCATTCCGAAAAGGGCTCATGGAAGGTTGCCTCGTTGTTGTATCATCGTAGGTTGGCTCTACGCGAACCGGGCTCAATGGAGGTTGGCTCATTGTTGTGTCATACACATGTGGCTCACCTCGATCCGGGCTCATAGAAGCATGTCGGTTCAAGTCAATGTGCAACTGAGCCGCAACCTTTCTTGTGGCAAATATCTCGTGTGACTTATCTTCAGATTCCGCCACCATCTCCTTATACGCACTCCAATTCAACTCGGAGTTGATAGGCATTATCTTCAATCTATTGTGATGGCCAAACTCGGCGTTATACCTTCCAACCAACTCATACACATCACTAGGTTCCATCCATTTCAAATCATTCCTCACTCTTTCCACAACCTCGGCATATGTAGGACTTGTGCCAAACACCATGACTACCTCCTCCGGGTCACACTCGGTATTGCCTTTCAAGAATGTGGCCTTGTCCACATGATGAACATTAACGATTCTTGCCATCTAAAAAACAATGACACCAACCATTACGCATCAAAGACAACTATATTACCACCACCAACCGTAGCTACCAACTAAAACAAGTCATGCCACTTTGCTAATTCTAACATACAAATCCTAGCCATAAGCTACCAATCTAATAACTAGAAGAAACAACATCAAGCCAAGATATAGCTAGGGTTAGGGTTAGGGTTCTACATTCTTTACCAAAATAGAACCAAATTTCACAAATCTATTTGGACAAAACCAAGGGGTTAGGGGGAGATTACCTCTTGAAGCAAGGGGAAGTCCAAATCCACGGAGAAAAGCAACTGATTCGAAGGGATTCGAGTAGGGGAAGAGCTTGGGGCGAGAGAGAGAGGGGAGCTGGGAGAAACGAAGAGGTATGGCGCTGGGAGGGCGCCCGCGCCGTTTTCTAGGGTTAAGGACCATGCCGCTTTTCGCAAAAGCGCCGTGCCTAGTAGCATGGCGCCCCCGCGGAAAGCGCCAAACATTAAAACGGGCCCACATGTGCCACGCCGTCCGACGGGGGCCATGGCGTTCGAGGGCGCCATGGGTGCATGGCGCTTTTGCCGAGAGCGCCGTGCTACTGACCATGGCGCCCTCTGGTAAAGCGCCATGAAAACAGGTCAGATCGAGATATCTTTAAAAAAGTAGGTCAATTTGTCATTAATTAGATCAAAATAGTGATTTTTGCCGGCCTGCTGCTGTATATCTAACCCCCGTAGAGTACTTGACCTGCATAATTAATCATCGTAAGTGACGCGACGCCCTCCTTCACGTACCCGTGGCCTGCTGTGATCGGTCGGCCAAGCCATACAAATATGTTACGACGAAGAGCGAGTAATCGGCTTAGGCCAACCATAATGAGGAGTACACGCAGTCATGTACTTCCTCTATATCGATTTCGCAGATTAAATACAGAGTCCAAGTAGTCTGGCTAGACTTCCTTCGACAAGCCAAGTACATACTACTCCCTCCATTTTAAAATATAAGATGTTTTAGGTTTGTGAAAAAAATATATCTAGTCTTGTTTTAGTGTATAGATTCATTCAAAACATAAGTGAACCTATATACTAAAACTAGTCTAGATATATTTGCTTCACAAAAATAAAACATCTTATATTTTGAAACGGAGGAAGTACTACTGTAAAAGCGTACAAGCGCACACGATATAACGGTGCACACATCAAATGAGAGGATATAGGGTCAACTTCCTACTCTCTTCTTTATCAGGAGCTATCATGCTTTACATGTTTCCATGCGCTTCTTTTCATAGTACATAATCTAAAGTAATGTATCCACCACGCACTACTAAACTAGACCAAGATTAGTATTTCTAGTCGCTGTCCACGGAAAAGTATTTTTAGCGGTGACATAAAAGGAAAGGGAAAATGCGAAAGGAAGAAAAAATACTGGCGGGCAACGATTCCAGCATGATGCAGCAGCAACGACAACGCGACCGCGCACGACTGCACGAGCCCCATCGCCATCGGGCCTGCCACTGGCCTCGCGAATCTTCAAGCGCCGGTGCAGTACGCGGCTCGCCCCCAGCCGTCCGATCCGACCCTCGCGGAATCTTTTTCATTTCTGATCGAACATCGACCGACGCCCCTATAAATCTAAGTAATACTTCATCGACTGCCGACTGGATTATCATTTGCCGTGAGGCCCGTGACGTACGGGGTTGAGTTAGGCAGACACACACCATGATTTCTGTCTATCTACACACAAAGCCATCACAACCGCGGCATGATTTCTGTCCGTGGAGTCTTTAGAGAAGGAAAGGAAAAGGAAGTGGACATTATTAGCTCTAGCAAGTTGGGTGAGTAAACAAGTAAAAAAAAGAGTTGGGTGAATAAAACCCTTCGTGGATATGATAGAATAGAGGTGGAAGATAGATATGTCAAGTGGACTGGGGTGCTGCAAGTCGGACTAGCAATTTGAAGGGTTTTTTCTGTCGTGCAAAATAGGGTGGAAGTTTAGAATAGACCGGGATTGAGAAATTTAGAATACCAATGTCCAAGAATTCAAGGGCTCGGTTTGTCTTTCATCTACAAATCCAACCGTTTGTTTTGGAACTTTTTCTTTCTGTGCACTACACTACGTATCTCCGGGCATTCCAACAGGCAACGGAGGACGACGTCGCGAGCAGGCCCGCCCGGAGGAAAGAAAGGAGAGGGCCCCAACTTGACGCCATGCCATGCATCCACATCCACCACCAATCGCTTCTAGCTATCTCTGTCACGTACTATAGTAGTCCGGTGCACTGTACTACTATCTAGCCTATTTACAGAGTCTTGCTTTAACTAGCATCGCATGCAGTGACTGGCGCAGTGCAGTGCCTCAGATCTTATTTCAGTTTTACGGTTTGACTTGATACACCCCATACAAAAGTGTGCGGAGAGGGATGGGCCCTGGGCCGGGTGATCACCAATTAATTAATCGATGGTAGTACGGTCTATATACGGAGCTACCTACTCTCACAGTCGTGTCTACTCGAGATGGGGCCTATGATATCATGGTAGTACGTAGTATAGCTGTGTTTTTCATAGCTAGACCAAGTGAGGAGGTGTATACAATAATAATCGATAAAGTGCTAGTAGTACTGTAATAATAATCGATAAAGTGCTAGTGAAAAAAGTTATTTTAAAAAATAATTATTTAGCAATTTTTTATTCCATATTTTGATTCCTCACATTTTTCTGATAATAATGAATATATTTTTTTTCGAATTTTGATTTACAGTTTTAAAGATATTATTTATGCCATATTAAATGAATAATGGCAAAAAATGAATAAAATATTATTTTATTTAGTTTTTTACTTTCATTATATTAAAATATTATTATTACTTATTTATTGCTGTTTACTAAAATAGTTGTTTGTGGTTTCAATAAATAAAGATGTATGGCATATTGATATGGGCTAATATGATTGATATGATAGTGTTGACAACAAGGTATAAAAGGGCTTCACGCAAGGACATTCGGATGAAACAGAGAAGTTAAGCGTGCTGAGGATAGAGTAGTGCTAGGATGGGTGACCGAATAGGAAGTTTGACCACAAGTGTAATTTGACCTAAGATTAAATATACTTAGTGCTAAAAATATTCCAAGTGAGAGAATTACGAGTTCAAAAAAAATTCAAAATAAAATAAAAAGAAATTGAAAAAAAATCTTTAGTCCAGGACCGTATTACGATCCGACTAAAGGTCCTTCATCCCCCGCAGCAAAAAACGGCCATGGGGTGGCCCTCTAGTCCCGGGTTGTAACAAACCAGGACTAGAAATAGGGCCTTTAGTTTCACAGTCCCGGATACAAAACCGGGACTGAAGACCCTTATAAACCGGGACTAAAAGCCTTTTTTTTCACTAGTGTATGATATCATGGTAGTACGTAGTACAGCTGTGTTTTTCATAGCCAGACAAGCGAGGAGGTATACAATAATAATCGATAAAGTGCTAGTAGTACTGTAATATATCTGCACGTATGCGCGCTACTGCTACTAAATAGGCTAGTAATAGTACGCTTTTTTTTTAGGTGAGACTAGTCGACAGTATACAAGTAGTAGTATTTGACGTCGATCGCTGTCAATACAAAAAGTATTTTAGCGCTAAATTTATACCCCGCACCGCACGCTACGTCGTTTACCATTGGCAGCAGTGGACAGCTCTGCAGACGATATCAGCGTGCAGCACCAGCAGCAGACGGCAGCGCGACCGCGCACCTACGGTACGGCGGCACGAGGCCAACTGGGCTAGCCACAGACTTCATGCATCGTAAAGTGTCATCGCTGCGCATCCAGCCGTCCGATGTCGAGGAATGGCACAGCAACCGGCGCTACGTACCCTCCCCACAGCCTATATATTAACCCAAGTTTATTTATTAAGCGGCTAGCTAGCGTTTGTTTACGGAGGGATTCGACGTGATCACGATTCGCGATGACGCACGTATCGGGTGGGCATGATCACTTGATCCGTGTGGGTTTTAACTTTACGCTGACAAACTTTACGCTGACACACCCTCGGGCAATGTCGTACTTATTATGTTTCCTGCTCGAGATTATATATGGTGTATGGTGCTGGTCATGGTGGTAGCTACTCAAATATAAGATGTTTTAGGTTTGTGAATGAGATGTATCTAGACATCTTTTAGTATCTAGATTCACTTGAACCTATATATTAAAAGGTGTCTAGATACATCTCCTTCATAAATCTAAAACATCTTATATTTCTAAACGGAGGGAGTAGACGATGACGATAGGCACGGCCTGTACGTCACGACCAGACTGATTTTGGTGTGTAATATGGAGGCTTTCATTTAGAGGAGCAAAAAAGCACATGTGATCGCAAACACCTAATTAACGGCGGGTTAAATATTAAGCACGTTTCGAGCTATGTGGCAGAAACTTTCTGTGTACTCATGATTAACCACACGAGCCAGGGTATATGACATCCGTGGTGGATAAACACTAACAGCACGATATACTACCCAGTGTGTCAATAGAGGTGGTGTTAACCTTTTGAAACTGTCATTTCTTCCTCCTTTCAGCAACTCTCGGTAGGGAGATTGTTTTCACTGCTCCGGTCAATAGCCTGGAAATGATACTGAACATAACCATTTTTTTTCTCTAATCTCTCTCTGCATCTGAATCCTTATTTGAGCGGGTCTGAATCTATGCATGGGTTCCAAACCAGCATCTCCCTCTTTATTTTTTGTCTATGCAAAGTAAGCAAACACTAGATCTTTCTCCGGGTCGGGTGTTCTCCGTAAAACTTAAATGGAAGAGACCAGTCTTTACTTGCTAATCTCTAGACTGATCCGCCACTGAGCTATCGATTGTCATATACTCCCTTCGTTCTATAATATATTTCATAAGATGTTTTAGGTTTGTGAAGAAATTATATGTAATATATAGATTAACTGTAAACCTGGGTGAACCTACATACTAAAAAAATCTAAATATATTTGTTTCGTAAAACTAAAACATTTTAAAACGGAATGAGTACATGAATACATATATGGTTGGAAAGGCCGGCTGCTAACTGAGCTCTGGGAAAAAAAAGTTCTGAAAAAGACATGAATGATACATGCATATACATCACCAATTTATTGCGGATTTTATATCCTTTGCAGATGGAACTGGTATGATTAAGTGCGGTTGCAGTTAGCTGCTGTGATTGGAGAAGATCAAGATGAGGCCTAGCCAATAATGGACGGCCTGCTTTGGAGCTCCAAGCATCGATCCATGCGTATAGTAGTACTAGTAGGCTACTAGTAGCGAGAGCAGTACGTGATGAGTGTGACGTTTCTGCGGCGATCTTTGTCGCAAATTGTGGTGGGACGTGGATGGAGGATGGGGCTGGAATTGACGTGGCCAACTAGCTTCTGTCAGCACTGTTTTGCAGTACATGTCGACCACTACATTCAGTAACGTGTTCTTAGAGCAACTCTAGAGTGTATTTAAGGCCCAGTTCATCTGGTGGCTTTTCCAGAAGCCGTCCTTCCCAGCTTTCTGGGAAAGTTTTAAAAAAATTGCGAGTCCCAAAATTTGTTTAGACTTGGCTATTTTGAAAGTCTCGTAATTATTTTAGATCGGCTTTTTCAGAAAGCTGGAGGGAGGCCGGCTTGTCAGAGAAGCCCAAAAAAGAGCTGAGCCTAAAAAGGGCAAACCTTTATTTTTTCGACGGGTTTATGGTTTTCGTTCACCGAAAAGAGCCCCTAAAATGGGTTCTGCCCGTAAACACGATAAGGGGCACCGAAGAAGCCCGAGGTTGAGCGCTATATATCTCGTTTCGCTAGTCGTATGCGGGTTCAAAACCCAAGCTTCTCCCCCTCCCACCGCCGCCACATCCCGCCGTCGGCGAAACCTCCAATTGCGTCTCTCGTCGACTAGTACCCTCGTTGCCGCAATGGCTCGCACTCCGAGCTTCACTGTGTCTAGGCGAGCCCATGGGGTTCTGCTCCCTCAAGGTCACGGTGGTGGCGGCGGGCGAGAGGCGACACCTGAGCACGCCTGGCCGGTGAGATCGGCAAACCTGCAAGCCGTCGGTCGCCAAGTGGTAGAGAAACTGTGGTGCTCTCCTCGGCAGGAGTGGGTCTTCTTCGGCGTGGGTCGCTTAGCGCCAAATTAGGAGGTCATGGAGGAGGAGGAGCCGGAGGAGGCGGTCGCGAGCGAGGATGCGCTGATCCCGCTCGACTTCGTCCACGACGACGTTTTGAAGCGGGAGACGAGGAGCGGCGGCGGGTGGTCGCGCAGTCTGCCCGCAAGTCAAGGACGGCAGGTGAGGAGCGGCGGCGCAAGGAGGAGCTCGACTATGTTAATTGAGTTTAAATTTGCATATGATCTTTTGTGTTCGTCTAAATTTTGCCACGAATATCTTGTCTGAATGTTGAAAACGTATACAGTTTAGTTTATTTAAGGGCTTTGTTCTGCGAAGCACGATCTCAAAAAAGAAACCGAGCATCGCACCGTATCTGAAACTTTTGAAGTTTCCGTATATATGAGGACAGTGCTAGAGTTGCTCTTAGACGACGAGGGGGAATGAACAACCTGTGTGTAAATTTAGCTTGATGTTAGTGGTAGATCTCTTGGCAGATCAAACGTACTCACAGGGCCACACGCTTGCCGGCTTCACGTTCACAGCCACTCACTCACCCGGCATTGGCACGGGCGTTAGCGTCAAATTAACGGCTTTATCGTTGACTTGGCCCGAGCACCCTTGCCCTGCCGGCATAGCGTCGAGCATCACCCTGGTCCGCATCTCGCCACTTGCCAATGCTACTTGCCGATGCTGAGAATGATACTGTCTTGCGTACGCCCCCGCCCTTTCCATCCCGAAGGAGACGGGCACCGCGCGCGCGCGCGCCGGATCGAACCGAACCCGTCTCGGAAAAGGCGACACACACGCACGCACCTCTTTCCTATCCTGGGCGTGCGTATCGTATCCCAACAGAAGACGACGTCGGGCCGGTCCCGGCCGGGAAAAAGGAACTAGGGCCTTGATGCCACTGTACAAGATCTCTCTCTCTCTCTCTCGGGTCACGTACCTAGTCCGGTACACGGTACTGCCCAGTGCCTAGGCCTTGATGCGATGCACCAGAAGATCTCTCTCGCTCACCGTACTCGCCTTGCTAATTCGATTTATCTTTCATCATCTACAAATCTAACGTTTGTTTTGGAAGTGCACTATCTCCGGGCAGATGACGCCGTAGCCAGCAGGCCCGCCCGGAGGAAAGAAAGGAGAGGGCCCCAACTTGATGCCATGCCATGCATCCACTCCACTACCATCGCCCCTCGCAGGCTTCTAGCTATCTCTGTCACGTACTAGTAGTCCGGTGCACGGTACTAGCTAGAGAGTCCTGCTTTAACTAGCATCGCATGCCGTGACAGGCGCAGTGCAGTGCCTGCGATCTTCTTTCAGTTTTATAGTTTGACTCGATCCACCACATACGAAAGTGTGGGCAGAGGGATGGGCCCTGGGCCGGGTGATCACAAATTAATCGGTGGTAGTACAGTCTATATACGGAGCTACTCATAGTCGTGTCTACTCGAGATGCGCTCTATGGCCATGCACTGCCTATGGTATCATGGTACGTATAGGGGTGTTTTTCATAGACAGACAAACGAGAGTAAAATTCACCATTAGTACTTAAACTTGACACCCTTTTTTGATACGGTCATCGATCTTAGGAATACGCGATTTACGGTCACTAAATACGATATGTGTGTCATGACGGTCACTGGGGTCTGTACTAGTTTCTGTATAGGGATGTATTTGCTTACGTGGCACCGACTCGACCCAGTTTGTCAGCCTCTATCACACATGCATGAAACTATTTTACAATATAAAAAATGAGAAGGGCTCAAGTGCAAAATGCTAAAGGGATAAGGTAGTCTTCTCCACTCCCGGCGCCGCCCTCCTCGCCCTGGCGCCACCGTTCCCGCCACGAGGCCTCTCCCCCCGCCCTCCCCGTGCCGGCGTTGCTTCCTCCCTCTCTCACCGTGTCGGTGCTGCTCCCTCTCTATCTCGTTGCAGTTCAGCGGAGGAGGTGACCAGAGGCGGGGTCCGAGCCCGAGATTGTGCTGTTCCGTGCGGGCGGGCAGCGTGAGGAGGTAGGGTCACCGGCATCTGGTGGGGGAAGGGGAGGCATAGGCGTGGGGAGGAAGGGGTCGGCATGGGCGTAGGGAGTAAGGGGAGGACGCTGACGGAGGGGAAGAGGGACGGCATGGGCGTGGGGAGGAAGGGTCGCCGATGATGTCCTGCTCCAGCGCGACTCCAGGAGAAGAATTGGAGCGGCGGTTGCTCACCCTTCCTCTCCACTGCGGACAGAAGAGGTGAGGTCGGGGCGCGGCCGGCGGACTAACCTGAAGACGGGCGGCGCAGCCACAACTTGAAGATGGACGTCGGCGTGGGGACGAAGTGGCCGATTCAGGGCATCGTGGGCGGCGGGCTCGGCCAGGGCTGGCGCGCGTCATGGGTGTGGGCGCCGGTCGAGGCTGAAGACCCGTGCCGGCGTCTGGCGGCGATCTCGTGGAGTCGAGTGGGGAAAAGAGGAGGAACAATGGGCGTGACACTGACAGGTGGGCCCCACCTGTCAGTCTGGCCTAGAGGACCCTACATGTTAGTCTAGGCTTGGGCTTAATTTAGGTGAGGGCTTTTTTGCAAAAAAAATTACACTATTTTTGTTTGGACTTGTCAACACGTGTCGAATACATTGCTATACACAGGCTCAGTGACCGTCATGACACACCTGTCGTATTTAGTGACCGTAAATCGCGTATTCCTAAGGTCAATGACCGTATCGAAAAAGGGTGTCAAGTTTAAGTACTAATGATGAATTTTACTCGACAAGCGAGGTATATACAAAAATAACCGATAAAGTTTAGGAATAAGAGCATCTCTAATAGAGCTTTTAAAAGAGCCAAACTCGTGGAATTCCGGCGAGAATACGGGTAGAGAGGCCGAGCTAACCGAGCTCGTAAAGACCCTGGCCCGTATTCTTTTTTCACGCCCCGCATGAACCACCCTCGGCAACCCCTATAAATAGTTTTTAAAATTCAAATTTACTAGTTGATTTCATGGGCTTCAATCTACGCCGATGAACTCGAAACTGTAAATCACGAGTACAACAGCCTGTACTAGCGATCTACAGACTCGACGTTAAAGGCTCCATTAGAGATGCTCTTAAATCGGAACCGCAAAACAGAATATTCGCATACTCTATTTTGCGGTTCCGGTTTTACAGGGACTGCTCGGCGGGGTGAACTGCAAACAAAGCCGTAAACATTGTTTCGACGGTTTAGACAGTTTCGAGTTGTATGCGCCAATCACGGGGGCTTTCGGTGAGGCAATCCCGGCCAACCGCGGGGCATGTTGCGGACGAACGGGGCGGGACTGGTTCTTGGCGCCGCCCGCCGTCTTTCGCGTGGCGGACACCTTCTTGGGCTTAGCGACGGGTGCCGAGGCAGAGAAAGACGTGGCGTGAGCACCGCCGGTCACGGGAGTGGTGGTCGGCGGGACGGCCTGCCCGGTCGCGTGCTTCCTGCCAATGTGGACAGGCAGAGGGACGGAGGACGGCTATTGCGGGTGCGGGACCTCAATAGCTACCGGTGGAAGCTGTGCGGGCTCCATGGCGCCGATTCCGTGTGGCGGTGAGGGAGGGGAGCGGCAGGGGAGGTAGATCGACGGTGGCGGCGAAGCGGAAGCGGGAAGAGAGGTGGAGGAAACTTCCATCAGACTAAGAAAAAAGAGGACGAGGGTTGGCACTCGGTTCGACAGCGGAAACCAAATATGCTCGGTTCCATGGGTGATATTTGACGCGTCTCATAAATTATTTTTTTTGGTTCAAGAATGTTTACGGACACTGATCGGCGCGCGGTTTTTTTGTTGCACCGATAAACGTCAGTTATTTTACGGTTTTAGACTATTTATGGACACTGCTACTAAGATAGCGAGGTTTTAGACTAGTAATATATAGGGTTTTTATCATTTCTGCCACTATGACCAACCCAAAACTTAGTTTTGCCATTTGACTGATCGAAACTCCAATTTTGCGTTACAACACTCCTCAGTTTTGCCATTCCGTCATCTTTCTATCGTTAGTCTATAATCATTTTTGCCATTTTAGTTTTTCCACCCCTTTTTATTTAGAGTTAATTTCATTTCTAACCCGTATATGCTTCTAACAATATTTATCCTACATAGTAGAAATTACTTATATTTTTCTATTTAGTAAAACTTATGACGGTTTTACCTATTCCAAAATTTTACATGTTCTATGAAGTGTGATCTCGACGTATCCACATCAAACGTTATTATAGTATTTGCGGTTCCGTCCCTGCCATACAGTAAGGCTAATAAGTTCAATCGGCGGTAGAACGAGAAGCGCCTAGGACTTATTTGACCGAGCACCAAGCATGGCCTCCGCCCTCGTCTTAAAATGTTTGGCACAAGGTCGGCGATGATCTTGGGAAACTACGGCTCATGGAGGATCACGTGGACCGTATCAGGATGTTTGTCATCTGCTGCTTCTTATCGAACACTAACGGAGTAATCAGGTATACATCATGACTACGCGCTCTCAACTAGCCTGTCATGCATCTACGTACACTCGAGATGGATTTGGTGTGCTGCTAGGCTGCTCCACACAGACTAGCAATGCTAATATATTCCAAACGGTAAAGTAGCGCTACTTGGATGATCGCGCGGATGTTTATTATCCATGTGGCAAGTCATGGTAATATAATGGCAAAAATGATTATAGACTAACGGTAGAAAGATGACAGAATGGCAAAACCGAGGAGTGTTGTAACGGAGTAGTGGCAAAATTAGAGTTTCAGTCAGTCAAATGGCAAAACTGAGTTTTGGGTTGGTCATAGTGGTATAAATGATAAAAACCCTAATATATATGCACGTACGCGCCCTAGTACTAAATGAACTAGGCTAGTAGTAGTAGTACGTGAGACTAGTCGACAGTATTATTAGTATTTCAGGTCGCCGTCAACAGAAAAGTATTTTAGTACCGCTAAATTTATACTCCGCACGCTACGCCGTTTACCATTGGTAGCGGTGGACAGGTCTGAAGACGATGCCAGCGTGCAGCAAGCACCAACAGCAGACGCAAAAAAAAAAAAAAAAAAAAAAAAAAAAGCAGACGGCAGCGCGATCGCGCACGTACGGTGGCACGAGGCCAACTGGGCCAGCCACAGACTTCACGTATCGTAAAGCGCCGCTACAGAAACGCGGCGCGCATCCAGCCGTCCGATGTCCAGGAATCTTTCGTTGGCTCGGTAACCGGCGTTACCCTCCCCACAGACCTATAAACCCAAGTTTAGCTAACAACCGTTTTGTTTACGGAGAGATTCGACGTGATTACGATTCGCAATGGGCATGATTACTTTGGGTTTTACTTTTAAGCTGACACACACCCTCGGACAATCTTGTACTATGTTTTCTTCCCGCGATTTGTGTATGGTGGTGGTAGCTACTTAGATGAGTAGATGATGACGGTAGGCACCAGCTGTACGTCACGATCAAACGATAATTTTGGCGTATAAGATCTAGGGGCCCTTGTACATCGCCCTATTCCAGTCTTCCAGGCACGACACTTGGAGGAGAAACAAGTTTTCCTCAACTGGCCTCATAGTTATTCCGTACAAAGCCCTACGCGAAATCCATCTTCGAAACTACTACGCGTACGAAAACTGGAGTCCGACTTGTGTACGACAGCTGATCCAAGGAGAGTGCTGCGTGCCACGCAGGAGATGAACGGTTCCCTTGAGTCGTCGTACATAAATCGGACGGAAAATTGTCGTACGTATAGCACGGTTCATCCATCTTGTGGAAGAACAGTTGGTTGCCAAATTGTTTGTAGTGTGCATCTTCACCACCGCCATCCACCGAGCATCTTTCTTCAGGTTGTCCAAAACTTCCTTCGGGAGCACTACGTCGTCTAATTCCTCATCCTTGAGCACAAGTTTCTTCAACAGATCCGGCGGGTTTTATGGTCGTCTTTGGGCTCGACGACCCGCCCTCCCTCGAAAACTTCGCCGCCATCCTTTAGGGTTTTCAGGATTTCTGATCTGATCCCACAGCCCGTTGCCCTCCTTCTCACGCAACCAAGGCCGGGAAGACGTGCATGACATTCCCTTGATCAACCCGAGTGGTTTACAAGTCGGAGGGGAAGGAAACGAATGTCGAAAAGGAGACGGAGAGAGGCCTTCCGCCGTTACAGTGGCCGGCGGAAGTCAAAACCCTAGGAAACCTAGGTAGAATACTAGATTCGTCTCAGAGATTTAATTGGGAGATAGAATAGAGGTGGACGATAGATATGACAACCGGGCCAGTGCTGTAAGTAGGAACAACAATTTTGGGTGTTTTTTTTTTCTGGCTTGAAAAATACTAGATACAGGTTTTAGAAACAGACATGGATTGGGAAATTTAGACTACCAGTTTCCGGAATGTGTACAAGTTCAGTCGTTTGTCTTGGACATTTTCCTTTTTATGCACACTCACACGCAGTCCCTGCTCACACGTACTACTATACTCTATCTCCGGGCGTATCGCATCCCAGCAGGCAACAAGGACGACGTAGCGAGCAGGCAGGGGGGAAAGAGAGTGGCCCAACTTGATGCACCACCACCGCCCCTGGCTCCTAGCTATCTCTGTCGCGTACTAGTCCGGTGCACGGTACTAGTACTAGCTAGCCTATCAGTCCTGCTTTAACTAGCATCGCATGCCGTGACTGGCGCAGAGCCTGCGATCTACTTTCAGTATTATGGTTTGACTTATCCACCACACTATACAGAAGTGGCGGGGCGAGGGATGGGCCGGCCGGGTGATCATCTCCAATTAATCTGTGGTACAGTCTACTCAAGATGAGCCCTATGATACTGTATCATGGTACGTATAGCGGTGTTTTAATTTCATAGCCGGACAAGCGAGGTACTCCATACACAGATACTATGGCCCTGTTTGCCATCAAAGTATTTTGAAAGTATTGAGAAAATACTTTGGTTTCTAAAAAAACTGAAGTATTAAATACTTTGAGGTGTTTGGATATAACAAATAATATGGTTTAAAATAAAAGTATTCTCTAAAACTATGTTTTTTTTGAAGTATATGAGAAAGAGACTAGGGCCCGTTTGACATCAAAGTATTTTTAAAGTATTGAAAGAATACTTTGGTTTTTTAAAAAACTGAAGTATTAAATACTTTGAGGTGTTTGGATATAACAAATAATATGGTTTTAAAACAGAAGTATTCTCCAAAACTATGTCTCTTTTAAAGTATTTGAGAAAGAGGCTAGACCTTTTTTTCCTAAAACTGAGAAAAGGGACAACTGAAGTATTGCTTTGCTAGGCACTAAATTACTATAGTATTGATATACTTTAGTTTTAGAAAAACTTTGTTGCCAAACTAGGCCTAGACCCTTTTTTTTAAAAATGAGAAAAGGGAAAAAATAAAGTATTGCTTTGCTAGGCATTAAAATACTATAATATTGATATACTTTAGTTTTAGAAAAACTTTGTTGGCAAACTAGGCCTATATCTCCCTCGTCAAGAAATATAATAGGAGTACTTCATTTTGTCTAAATTTATATGTATCATGGTACGTATAGCGGTATAAAGTGCTAGTAACATACATCCCTCTCCCGCCACTTCTGTATAGTGTGAGGATGAGCCGGCTGGGTGATCATCACCAATTAAGAGCATCTCCACTCGTTGGTCGAATCCAGGCCGAAAATTGATTCGTTTTTTGGTCGGACGGAACTAGTTTTCAGCCAGGGTACGCCCATTTTCCCACTACGTATCCAGGCCGAGTTCCCAAGTTCGGCTAAAATTCATTAAAGATGTGCGAATTTCATTAACTTGGGCGAATATAGGCGGACTACATCAAACTTAAACTAAAGTAGTATATAATAAACTTAAAAAAGGCTGCCGCTGGCCTCCGCCGGTGCCTTTGCCGTCCTACATGCCGAAGTTGCTGTAAAACGTCGTGTAGCCGGGGTCGGCGTGGCCGTCATCCTCGCCGCCGTCGTCCGCTGCGCCGACGGGCCGGTTCTCAGCGAGCTCGCCTGGGTCTCCGTACCTCCATTGCTGGTAGGACGGGCCTACGTCCTCGTCGTCGTCGTCCAGGACGTAGAGCGGGCGCCCTGGTAGGCGAGCTCACGCCCAGACAACGCCCGACGCCGGACGGCCTGCTCCTCGGCCTGCTGCAGGCCGAGGATGCGCTTCGCTCGCCTTCCCGCATTTCTTCTGGACCATTCGGGATATCCGGCGAGAGGCTCGGCCGGCGTAAGCGGCGTCGTGTCGCGGAAGCGGCTCAGCGCCATCTTCAAAGGCGGCGTTGCCGGCGCCGAGCCTTCATCTTGGGGCGTAGGCGCTGGTAGCCTGTTGGCGGCGTTGTCCATCGCCGATGAGCGATGTCGCGCGAGCGCGTTCATGGGCGCCTTGAGCGAGAGACGCTTCGCGTTGATCGTTGTCGTCGGCGTAGCGCTGACGCGTCGGAAGATTGGGACGCCGAGGCGGAGGAGGACGAGCTCATGCTCGCCATCCTCCTCGCCAGTCACGCCGAGCCCGCCGACCCGACCGGCCGGCGTCGGCGCTGAAGCCGAGCCGCGGCGTGTTCCCGCGGTTGATGTGCTCCATCACCGCCGCGAGTGTATGGCCTGGCGCGCTCCACCAACGCCGGCGACCCGCCGAGTTGTTGCGCTTAGGCGGCGACTCGTTCGGCGGCCCCTCGTGGCGGGCGAGCTCCTGCTCGCGCCGCTCCGCGAAGAAGTGCTCCCAGTAGAGGAGGTTGTCGCCGCTCTCCGCTTCGGCGGGGTTGTCCATGCCGCCGATGTACTCTTGCACATCGTACGGTAGCTCGTCCGGCGTCGGGGCCGGCGGGGTCGGGATGCCGCCGGCGCTCAGTTTCCACCCCGGAGGCATCCGCGTGTCCGGCGGCGCCATATACCCGGCGTCGTACATCATACGCGCCTCCCAGGCCTGGAGGGTGCGTCGGCCGAAGCCGTTCGCCGCAGCTCCGTCACCTGGGTAGCGTTCGGTCATGGCTGGGAAGGGGGAACGGTGAGAGAGGGTTCGCCGGAGTTTGGGCTTGTAGGTGGGGGAACAGTGAGAGAGTGTGAGGATCTCCGGCGAGAGGTATGGCTTATAAAGGCTAGGTGGGCGGCGAGCGCGGGAGGGGTGTAGCGACGAGGGCGGGAAAGGGGGGAACGGCGGGAAGTTAGTGCCGGTCCGTCATGAGACAGCGGCGACGCGGCACCAGAATCGGCGACGCGGGCCGACGCGCGATTATTGTCCGGCGATCGCCAGCGTGGTTCCGAGGATGACGACGACTTCGGCCGTCATCGACCGGCGGTCCACACGCCGCTTTGGTTTTTTCGTCGAATTATGAGTGGCGTTCTGTATGCGTCGAAACGGTTACCTGACCCGGTAGTCGGACCAAAATTAGCCAAATTCGATCGAAAACACGTCTTTGGGTACGCGACTGGACCAATTTTCGGCGTCCAAACCGAAATTCGGCGTCTGGATCAATCTTCTGGGTAGGCGAGTGGAGATGCTCTAATCGGTGGTACTCGACTTGTCCGGAGTACAGTCTACTCGAAATGGGCCCTATGATATTATGGTACGTATAGCGGTATAAAGTGCTAGTAATATACATGCACGTACGTACGTGCACTTGTACTAGTATTTCACCACCGTAGGCTACGTCGTTTACCATTGGCAGCAGTCGACAGCTCTGAGCCTCTGAAGACGATGCCAGCGTGCGGCACCAGCAGCAGCCGGCAGCGCGACCGCGCACGTACGACGGGATGAGGCCAACTGGGCCAGCCACGGACCTTCACGCATCTTAAAGCGCCACCGCCGAACTCCGTGGCGCTCATCCGGCCGTCCGTTGTCCAGGAATCTTTCGTTGGCTCCGTAACCGGCGCGACCGTTCCCCAACACAGCCTATATACCCAAGTTTATTTAAGCAGCTAGCTACCGTTTTGTTTATCCAGAGATTCGACGTGATTACGATTCGCGATGACGTACGTACGGGTGGACATGATTACTGATGGGTTTTTTACTTATATAAGCTGACACACCCTCGAACAATCTCGTATTATGTTTCCTGCCCGCGATTATGGTGTATGGAGAGTATGGTGGTGGTGGTAGCTAGATGATGACGGTAGGCACCGGCTGTACGTCACGATCGAACAATGATTTTGACGTATAATATGAAGGCTTTAGAGGAACGAAAAGCGCATGAATGCAAATACTAGCTCAAATTATCGACGGGTTAAGTATTAAGCACGTGTACCCATGTTAACCACACGAGGCATGATAATGTGACATCCGAACTCCTAAGTGGATAAACACTAAGACCATGTACCATGTCGCGTCGGTTTAAACCAAAACACTGTCAAAGTTCGATTCGACCGCATATGTCCACTATGTATAGAACATGTTCAAACTGTAGCTATGGGTCCCATATGGAAAAGAAAAAAAAGAAAATTCTGGGTTAACCCTATCCTCTACGCGTGGGAGCAAACTTTCTTATCAGCCAAAGAAATAGTTTTTTATTTGCATGAGCCGAATCAACAACATGGTTTGCTTCTTGTGTCAGATAGCATGGTTCGATGTTTCACTATGTGTGGAACTGTTCGAAGTCTTCTTTGAACCGCTTTAAGCATATATAGTGTATGGCCTAACAGCCCAATTTTATCATGGCATGCCAGATATAAGTCTAGGCCTAGAGAGAAAGGGCCCACCTTAGCTTAGATCTAGGCCGGATATGGGTTGGCGGCCATGCTGCCTACGCGGGTTTTAGGGATGCCTGTCTTGACGCGGTGCCCATCCCCTAGTCATGGGGTTGTTGGGACGAATTAGATCTAGTTGGTCTATATCTTCCGTCCTCCTAGCAGTTCGGGTGCATCCTGATCGTCGAATCTCCGTTGTTCGGGTTGTGGTTGG
The DNA here is from genome assembly GCA_023614405.1 of Avena insularis. Classification (NCBI taxonomy): domain Eukaryota; kingdom Viridiplantae; phylum Streptophyta; class Magnoliopsida; order Poales; family Poaceae; genus Avena; species Avena insularis. The sequence goes on along the minus strand of CM042695.1, from coordinate 78,643,501 downwards.
CTTAGGTCCCCTCTTGTCCGCTCCAGTGTACTTCCTATTGTAGTGCCTACCCCGTCGTGGGTGAGATCTTGGATGTCAGAACGGCGGCCTTCGAAGGTGGACTGCGCGGGAGACGATACAGCGAGTGATGTGGCATTGTAATGGTCTCTCTTCAGCCATGTGAATGCTGAGGAGCAGACGGTGGGTGATCCTTGTGTTGGCGGCGCTTCAGCTTTGTCAGCTCCCAAATCACGTTTCAGAGGCCTAACTTGGGGACAACAGGCGCTCTGAAATCCCAGCGCTTCGGTGAAGGTTTTTTTGGGAAAAAGTCAAGCGCTTTGGCGCCAACAACAGCGTCATAACCAAGATTGTGGTTACATTTCGTGCTAGGGTTACAGGTGAAAACCCTTGACCATCACGGTATCGGCAGGGGCGACATGGTGCGTCGCTACCCTCTAGGAGGCGTCGTCGTGGAGTTCCGACTCCACTTTGTCTCGTCTCGATGTCTCCGGTTGCAACTTTTGTTTTTTTTGTGGTTTCTTATGTTATTCTTTGATCTTGTTTGTAAGAGGGTCTTCTTACCGCCTTGTATTGGTTCAGCCGACGTGGGCCTATTTTGAAACGGGCGAAAATGAGGATACACATATGTTGTGTTTGGATGTTGGAAAAACGGCTCGGAATCATCCCTACGAAATCTCCTGAGCCGAAATCCGTTGTTTGGGTGGCGATGGAATTAAGTCGTGGAAGCTCGTCCCAATTCCAAGCTAAGATCACCCGCGTGTAAACCCGGCCTCCCGATATTCCAAGCTGAGAGCCTCGAAAATGCTCGGAAACGAGCCCCCGCACCCCACGTACTGTTTCACGAGCGAAGAAATGAAACAAAAGCTCCCACACCCCGCGTCCACTACTGACCCGTGACCAGGAACTACCGGCGGTGGCGGTACGACGAATCCCTTCTCCTTCTCTTTCTCCCCTTCCCATCTCCATCTCCCCTTCCCTTCCTATTCCCCGCCCTCCTCTCCCTCTCCCGTTCCATTCCCTCTCGGTCCCCTAGTGGGATGGGGAATGGTGGCGGCTGGTGGAGGCAAGGGGAACATAGGCGAGAGGGTGAACGACGGCGGCACCCTAGCCCTCCCCATGATGGCCTCTCCATGTCCCTCATCTTCCCCTTCTATTCCTCCTATTTCAGCAGCTTTGTCCATTGTTTTTTTATTGACCAATTGAAGTGATATATCAAATACGAGTGATATATGAATAACTAAATGTTAGAAAATCACTATACTTGTGTTGTTGACTTGTTGTGACATTAATTATGATATTTTAATGTTATTGTGTGTAAATATAATATATAAACATCAAATATGCCCATATTATATTGCATACATGTAGACATGTTTATATTATAAAAAATCAATAAAACATTCAATTCCAGGGTTTGTACATCCAAACATGATTTGGATTTTGGTGCTACCCTTTGATTTAAAAAAACAAATTTCATGCACATCCAAACACCAGAATTGGAGACGGTGGCAATTTTATTTTATTCTGGATTTGAAATTTCTAGTCCAATTCAACTCTGAGCTAAAATTTCTACATCTAACACTACAATAGTGAATTTCATGCTATTTCTTGGTTAAGAAAAAAAGAGAGAGTAAAGAACCAAGCATTAATCGCGCGCGTGTGATGCGGCTCTCTCCGCCCCTACCGTCAGGTACCGGTAGGCTGTAGCCGGTAGGGAGTTGACGGTACGTAGTGCTGGCCTGGCCTGCTAGCTACTGGCACGACGTGCATAAACTAACACGTCACGTCCTTGTTGGCCTATAGTATATGAAGATATATGATCGTTCCATTCGTTACGGTAGCGAGATATGACGACGGACGACCGGCCTGCCAGCGGTGGTATATATAGTGGATAAATACGATACGGGTCGAGCTGGAGTACCTGAATGCCCGTATACGTGCTCGTGACCTGTGACATGCATGTGTGCATGTAGGTATGTATGATGTATCCGTGCGCCATTTTACTGCAGTTACATGTACAAGGACATCGCTAGTAGTAGTAGTACTATACTGGATCAGCTTTTTCACGTGAGCGTTATGACTAGGACTTTGACTAGACTTGGTAGTATTTCACGTCCACCGTCAAAAGAAAAGCATTTCTAGTAAAGTTAGGCTACGACATAGTTATATGTTGCTTCGACGAATTGTCATATATAGCGGGATTTTTTTTAATTCTTTTTTCTGGACCGTGTGCATTCGTAACTATTAAGACATTACATTGTTACAAAGACCGGATGTATTTGGTATATCTTGATATTAAAATATATAGGGTGGCGCTACTTGACATCGAGGAGAATAGTTATTCTACGCTCACCCTTTATCTTTAGAATAGTATATTATTTTTACGTCACGTAAATTTTGTATTATTTCGTAAGTTGAGAAAGACATAATAAAATTTAGAAATGACATAATTTTTTTTGTTTACATGCCTTAAAAAATTCGACATAAAATACATATTTTTGGTGTTGTTTACACTATAATGACTCGTAAGCTTTATTTTTGTGTCAATTTTTTTGATTGTGGTGAATATATAAACATAATTATTCGTATACAAAACATAATTTTTTCAATCTAACAACATAAAAATATGTTGGGTGCAAAATAAGTATTCTACACCCTGGGTGCTGAATAGGGTTTCTATATACTTTTTTTCCAAAAAAGCTACAACATAGTTATGTCATCTTGACCTATTTTAAACACAAGAATGTGTCTGAATGGATCCATATGAATTGGAGCGCGAACAACAAAATGACCACGGTCCTGCCTTGGCCAGCTTTCGCGGGGGCGGAGGAGAGGGGGGGGGGGGGTAGTTAATCAATTAATTTAAATAGTTAACAACCAAATAAGTAACATAGTTTGCAACAAGCAGATATTTAGCTCACATCACCATAAACCGCAATCACCATTTTGCAAACTTGTACATCGACTCAAGGCAAGTTGTCTCGCTCATGTGCATGTATTCATTGACAAGATCACCTGATACTTCATATGAAAGCATGCGAATAGCCGCGGATCATTTCTGCTAAGATGTGAAGCCAATCTTATGAATGCAATTGTTCTTGCATTTGAAGTACGGATCGAAGTCCCTCACAACATCGAGAATTGTCAATAACAAATTCTTTGAAAGCGGGACCAAAATATGTGCTTCGGGTATAGTGGGATTACATAGGATGGAAGTAGTCCTTGTACAACCGTTCATGGTCACCTTCTCGGTTACGCTTCAAGTTGGCCTTGCATTCCTTCATCGAGTCCCAACAGATGGGTTGAATGCTCTTGGCATGGTCATGGATGAGGGTGGCCGCTACCATCAACATCTCTGTATCATTGTCTGAGTCGTCGTTCAACGATGTGTCCACAACATGTTTGAAGAACTTGATCAAGCTCGAGATATTTTCCATTGATCCGGCTGTGCAATGGTCGAACAGGTTGTGCGCGCCGTAGTCCAACGAAGAGTCCGAGCCTACTTCCGCCAAAATGGGCATGTCCTAGCCGACTCCCGGAAGAAAGCCAAAGCAGCACAAGAAACCCGACTACAACGTGGTCTAAGGCGATAGTGGCGACCAGATGAAGACATGGCTCGAAAACAGGGACGACTACGTTTCCTGATCTCTTCCGGCGGTGCCAACTGGTACGAAAGCTGGCAAGAGGCCTGCCTGCAGGGCGACGATCAATGCCCGGCGATAGAGCGTCTACATGGATGAAAAAAAGCGGTACATGAGGGCAGAGGTGTCGCTGGCGCACATGGGTGGAGGTCAATTTGGGGCAGTTGATTTCCTGAGCAACTTGCAAGCAAACAAGGGGAAGACAAGAGGGCGATGCACCCAGATGTATGCGCTGTTCGGGCCGACGCAAAGTCAGCCCAAATTTGGGCTCGAAATGGGTCTTCGCGGACCGGCCTGGGTCCCTCAGCCTGTTTGGGTCATACCGCTGGGCCACGTCTCTTGTTCGTTCGGACATGTTCCGATAGACCGTGGTTGTTTGGGTTGGCCCGGTGGAGATGTCCTTATAACATTTTCAGGGCAACTTTCTTTGAGCTTGAGCTTATGGCAAAGCCAACTTATGAAATTTCGCCAGGAGAAGCTCCTATGAATTATTCTTCTATCTTCTATTTTTTCTTCTCGGATTTAAACTTACTTGCTTTGTTGAGTTGTGTAGTAATATCTATAATGACCCTAAATTTGATAGGAGTCATAGATAACTAAAGACACCATGCGTATGACACTTAAACAACATAATTTGAGTTAGAATGAATCAATACAACTGTGAAGAGTCAAGTCGTAATATAAACATAATGTCAATGTATAGTACAATACATGAAAAATAAAAAGGATATTTGAGAGGTTATGAACTAAATTTTCCATTCAGCTTTTCCATCAAGATGCACAACAACATTATTAAATCACTATCTACCAATTCGTATACCAAACCATCAACACATAACATGCTGTCCACGGTGAAAAGTGTCAACATAAGCACAATTTGCAATCTAGCGTCTTCTACTTTCCATACTATGTATTGCTTCTCTATAAAAATATAGCTACTCCATATAGAATTAGAACACCCAATGTTTGAACAAGTACACACTCTAGAATGAAATGAAAGAAAAATCTACTCACACATACTATTTATGTTTTTGTAGCCAATTGCATCACAATATACAAGTTCATGGCGTCAACGTGGCAAAAAGCCAACATCAAATATAGGAAAGAGGTCAAGCTCCTAATTACTGCCGGCAGCGAAGAGGAGGTCGAGAGGTCGACACCACCACCACAATGGACTGCATCAAGGACGAGGTACCTCGGGGTCTGGATCAAGGGCGACAATGTCATTTGCAGCGTGGACGAGCTCAAAGTTGATAGTCTTGTAGTGGAGGTGGAACAATTTGCTCGGCCGATCGTTCGGGACAGGACTCTAGAGCAGGTGGAAGCATGGTGAGTGGCGGAGGAGTGAAATTGTCATTCTTTTGGGCTTCTACTTTGTGAGACCTAGAAGGTGGCTAGAAGCTCCAAAGAAGTGTTCCCCAGAGGCCTAGAAACCTCCCGCGAAAGCTATGCCTTTTGAGCCTGAGATAAAAAAATGCTATTAATGGCGTGCTAAACCGCTTACGCGCTAAAATGGGCCAACACATAATAATTAAAGGTAAATCCACTGGCCGGCCCAAAATTTTGAAGGATACAAAAATTGACGCGCGTGGCCCAAAATTTGCACCGCGTGCGTCTATAAAAGGCGACCCAAACCCTAGTCCTATCGACCCGACCATTCCCACCGCCGCCCACCGAAATATTTTGACGGCTAGCGGCGACGCCGAGATACTGCCAACCGACCAACCGCTAGCCCGCGACCCACCGTCTGCATCCCTTGCGGCGACCGGCGGCTGCTTCCGTGCTTGGCTACCGCGCCACGATGTCTGAGATGACTCCGACTCCTCCTGCTCCTCCTGCGCAAGGCAAGCTTCTTCTGTTTTCTGTGTCATGTTCTCTTTTTTTGCGACCGGGCAGATGTTTGAATGGTTCAATGGATGCATGAAATGGTAGACCGTAGGTATAAATGATACCATGGTTTCTATGGTTCGAATGGATAGATCTGGTAATCTGATGCCTAATTTCCTTATATTTTTTTTTTCATATTTTTGGGTGAACTGGGCGTCATAGTGTATATGCTGTTATTTTTTAGCATTCATCTGTGCTCTAAAAGGAAAGAAAAAGAATAAAGATATTTTTATCGCACGCTAATTCGTTCTTATTGGCAACGATCGGCAGGCCAGCATGCACGAACGCCGGCAACAGCTACTACCAATACCAACGCGAGCGGAGAAGACCGCACGATCCCATCAGTGTTCACACGAATCTCCAGGCGTCGCTCTCCGCGTTTCCCGTCGTCCGATCCCATGGCAGCGTTCAATTGGCTGATGAATGGTCAGCTCCCCTTCCGACGAGCCCCTGCGCCCATGCCCCCGCTTGAATCGGGCCAAGGTATGGCGTCCTTTTTTTAAAGCTATATAAACGAACGTCAGTAGCGTTGCTTTATGGATGAATTTCTACTTTATTAGCTTGGATTTGATTATGATTTGTGATGATGCGTGAGGTTGATTAGTGTGGATTTTACGCGGTTGCACCCTTCAGCTATTACTTATTATATTTATTGTTCTCGAGAGTGGTGTAGCTCGGTCAACGGTGACAGTGGGCACAACATGTCACCATCATAGGATTTTTTTTTGGGTTTTCTCGAGATATTTTTTTTGGTTTTAAGAGTCTTTATTAGAGGAAAGAAATTAAGAGAAGCGGCTATAACCACAATTGCTATCTCTTATACATATATATATATATATATGACGCGATGTGCATGGCAGTTGTGTGCTGAGGTGCAATGCATCTGTAGCCGCACGGGGCCGAACATGACATCTACAATGGATAACCACTAGCCGCACCGCTTGTCGAGATGTCTTGTTGATAGACATACGACTCCGATGACGATGTACACTGGATTTTATCTCAAGAAAACATAATATGTATTTTTTGTTTTCACAAGGAAATGAACGAGCGAGCGCATGCATGGAAACTTGAGTGTATTTTTCTTCTTAGGTGTATTATTTATGTACAAAGGCACTTTCAATAACATCACAATTCACAAATTCTTGTTCACAAATAGCTCGACACGATAAACAATCGTCAACTTTTTCCATGGATGTGTTGTCACGTTCGCGTAGCTCGGAACGGGCCGGTGGTTGTACCTCATAGCATGTATAGACATGTATTCTTCTGCTTGTACATCTTTGTAGTAGGCGATTAGAGTTAGACAATGTGTAGGCAATTTTCTATACTGTTTTTGGCACGACAAGTGATGGGTTATATTCTGCGTGTCACGTCCAAGTGTGAAAGTAGACGCGGTTGTTAAGCTTCTTGCCTAACCAAAACCAGCGGCAGCTACTACTAACCGCTCCCCGTTTCCGTTTGACCCTGCGCGATCACGGATGGGGCCGTTGGGAATACGCGGGAAGTTAGGGGGGTAGGGGCGGAAAAGCGGCGGGGGCTTTGATATCCGTGCGGCCGGGAGTTAACCTCGCGTGCTCGTACAAACGGGTAGAGAGAGAGAGAGAGAGAGGGAGGGAGGGACAGAGCAGGAACAGAACAGAGGAGAGAGAGAGGAGAGGAGAGTCCACGTGAGCCAAGCGGAGGTGGAGCGAGAGAGAGAGAGAGATCCCTCTCCCTCCCTCCGGACCCCGGCTCGCCATGGATCCCCCCTACGCAGGTCAGCGCCGCCGCCTCCCGCTCTCTACGGCGTTTTTTCTGTTTGTTGCGCGGGGCAGGCCCGTGGATGCGTGCGCGCGCGGCGGCGGCCGGGGGGTAATGTCGATCTGTCCGTCCGGGCGTCGAATCCGCGCCCCGGGCGGCGCGGATTGGGTCCTCGGCGCCGCAGAGCCCGGGATTCCCGCGGGTCCTGCGGCGACGAATCCGGCTTATCGCGGAGTCTAACCCGAGATTTGGCCTTCTTCTTCGGAAAGGTTTTATCCGCGCCGGCGCTGCGCGTCTCGTCGGTCAGCGCCGTTTCCGGATATGCCGTCGTGGTAATTCGATGGGCGGGCGCGCCGGTATATCTTTTTTTTCCTGATGCGTGGTTGGTTATTTGGTTGGTGGTGGTAGCACCGGAGGCGGGCGAGGAGGAGTGGCCATAGGGAGATTTTAGCGGCGCTAGCTCAGATTTGGTGCTGCATGCGGCGACGGCTACGCGCATTGCGCTCCTCGCCCTCGCGGGGAGGCGCGGGCCGCGTGCCTTTACGTCATTTTCCTGGGGGATTTACGTGTCGATGTCTGGCTTCTTAAGGGAAAGGCCAAGGCCACTCGCTCCCTGTGGCCTTGCTCCTGCAGACTGCTCCGTTTCTGTTCCCACGCGTGCCGATTCTTTCTTCTGTGGATTTTGTAAGGATAGCAGATAGCAAGGACTAGATCTGCTGGGAGGCAAGGGAGACTGGTTTACCTTGCGTTCCATGCCAAGCTGCTGTCAACTGCCGCATGTGGATGGTTAAGTTATCATGGCTGCCAACCTTTGGTTTATGGCGTTGTGTATTGTTTTCATGTTTTCTTCCGTGCGCAATGCTTGTTATGTGCAATGCACATATAGCTCCACTGAGTCAGTGTGCCCTTGTTTGGTGCCAAATTCCGAATTTCGTTGAAGGGAATTGTTATCCTGGAGTTACAGTTACATATGGCTGCATTTCGTGTTTGGAAGTGAATTCGATAAACACATTGGTGAGGCCAACCTTTTTGTTAATCGTAAATGTGTTCTTGCCTGTGTCCGATTCTCGCAAAACCAGTGCTATTTGTATTTCACGGTTGTTTATTTCTAACAAGGCAGGCCTATCTGCAAGTTCTGTTTATTTGGAGTCACTCATATTTTAAACCTCACTCACTGCGAGTTATATTTTTGAGGATGTATGACAGTGTAGTCAGCTGCAGCAACTTTTGGTTGGCCACTGTGCACTTTTTATGTAAATCAAACACCAATTTAACTGTCAATAGCTTAATTTATAAAGATTCCAAGTCCTTACACTGTTTATACTTGCATACTATATCTATTATTATGGTCGTTAGTAGCGACTGACAACCTGAAATACCATCTTTCATTTCTTCTATTTTCTGAAGATGCCCCCCAAACCATGACTCTCTTGCCTCCCCTACTTAGTTCAGATTATTCATTCCGGTCTTGAACATAGCTGATACATTATTGCCTATGGATTACATTTTTTTTGCTTGATGCTTATTACCTTCTGAATCTGTAAGCATCTGATTCTGCATATGAAGTCTATTGATGTAAAGAAATGATTGCTGTAATTATTAGTTGATACTAATATGTTTCATTATTTTCTTGCTCCAGGAGTTATTATTGAACCTGATAAATGCCGATTGATGAGTGTGGATGAAAAGCGAGATCTTGTGCGTGCATTGTCAAAGCGGCCAGAAAGTGCTCCGGAGAAACTACAGTCATGGAGTCGCCGTGATATTGTAGAGATTCTTTGTGCTGATTTAGGAAGGGAAAGGAAGTATACTGGATTATCTAAGCAGAGAATGCTGGATTATCTCTTCAGGGTGGTGAAAGGCAAAACATCTAGCCTTGCGGTGCATGCACATGAAAAGGAGCCAACTCATCTCTTCAGGGTGGTCAAAGGGAAATCATCTAGCCCTGTGGTGCATGTGCAAGAAAAGGAGCCAACTCCTGATCCCAACACAAGTAACCAGCAACACTCTGCGAAACGACAAAGGAAGAGTGAGAATCCATCTCGGCTACCAGTTTTGGCCAGCAATCCGGTAACAGCTGATGTACCGGCGCCACCAAGTAATGTACGGTTCTGCCTGAATTTAGCATGCAGGGCGATTCTTAACCTGGAAGATAAATTCTGCCGACGCTGTTCATGCTGTATATGTTTGAAGTATGATGACAACAAGGACCCTAGCCTATGGTTGTTCTGTAGTTCAGAAAAATCCCTGCAAAAAGATTCTTGTGGTTTTTCATGCCATCTTGAATGTGCCCTCAAGGATGGAAGAGCCGGGATTCTGCAGGGTGGCCAGTGCAAGAAACTTGATGGTGGTTATTACTGCACTCGCTGTTGGAAACTGAATGATTTGCTTGGGTATTTTTTCTTGGACATCCTTTTTAGTCAGATTTGTGTTCTCAAGTTACAAATAATGTAGCTATTTAGATTTTTTGTGTAACTTTGCTTTATTAGTCGCTTGCTCCCAGGCTTATTGCTTCACTGTCTTAGTTTGTTTATCCCAGATTGCTTGCGCTGATAGCTACTAGAAACATCTTAGTTTTACTTTTGTTAAACTTGGTTATGCTGGCTTTGATAATTTGCATGGTCACTTGTTTTCTGGTCATTCTTTTCTTGACCTCAAGTACACAACTAATCTAACTATTGCAAGAAGTGGAACTGTTGTTTTTCTAAAAATATACGATGAATATTCCTCATTGGTATATTTTGAAATAGCTTGCTGCGGTCCTTTTTAACTTTATGTTATGATAGGCATTCAATTCTACCGTGTAAAGGATAACTTCATTTTTTTATCTTCTGTAAATGAATTAGTGAAAAGAATCTGTTAGATCATTATTAGTCGTGTTTCTGAATTATTTGTACAAGGAAAAAGTTTGATAAAATTTACTTTATAGCAATCTTTTATGACATCCTTTATCGTATATTTGTATGCATTAAGTCTAATGGTTCATTTTTCAAGCATAGCTCTTCCCAAGAGTTGTGGCCTTCTGATTAATTATTTTTCAAGCATATATTTGTATGCATCTAGTCCTGATGGAATTGCTCTATTTCCTTTTTAAATATTCAAACCATAACTAACAGGGTCCTTCTGATAAAATTAGCTTGCTGAGCAATGATAACGATTGTTTAATGCTCTTGTTCAGATCCTGGAAGAAACAACTAGTGATAGCCAAAGACGCTCGGCGGTTGGATGTATTGTGTTATCGGATTTATTTGAGTCATAAGGTCTTGCTCTCCACAGAGAAGTACTTGGTCTTGCATCAAATTGTTGACACAGCAATGAAGAAGCTGGAGGCTGAGGTTGGACCAATTGTCGGTGATGGAAATATTGGCCGTGGAATTGTCAGTCGGCTTACTTGTGGTACTGAAGTTCAAACACTTTGTGCTCAAGCACTAGATGCTATGGAATCTTTGTTCCCTGTTGGACCCCCTAACTCCCAACGTAAGCTTCGAAGTCCTTCATATTTGTCTCACATCTGCAAATGATATTGACCTGTATCATGTTTGCATTTTCAGGATCCAGCATGATATCATCAAACTTCATAAAGTTTGAACCTATAACCCAAACATCGATCACTGTAGTTTTTGATTTGGGTCAGTGCCCTACAATGGCCCAAAGCGTAACTGGATTTAACATATGGCACCGTGTGGCTAGTACAGGAAATTACTTGCCAAATCCAACTGGCATCGTTCTTGCACCGGCAACAACCTATGTTGTCAGGGAACTTAAACCTGCTACAAGCTATAGCTTTAAGGTAGCTGCATACAGCAACTCCAATGAGTTAGGGTCATGGGAAGTCAGAGTAAAGACAATCTGTCAGAAAGAAGATGATCCAAAGGTTTCAGTGCCAGGTGGTAATGTAGTAGAACAAAACAATGGGAGCCGAAAGACAAATAGTGGTGGTCAATCTGACCGTTCTTCAGAGGGTGTGGATTCAAACAACAATACTACAGTGTATGCTGATCTGAACAAGTCACCAGAAAGTGATTTTGAGTACTGTGAGAATCCTGTGAACCTTGATTCAGATAAAGCATCTCATCGCCCCAATGAGCCAACCGATAACTTGCGAAATATACAGATGGTTGCAGCTAGGGTAACAGAGGTCATCGAACTGGATGAAGCTCCTGGGCTATCAGCGTCAGCTTTGGATGAGGAGCCCAATTCAACAGTTCAAACAGCTTTACTGAGGGAGTCTTCAAACTCGATAGGGCAGATTCCAAGAACCGAAGTTCCTATATCACTGGATGCATCAAATGCAATTGCTGTAAATGAGTTGGTGATCCCTCCACCTCGATTCTCTGCCTCTATGCCACCTACTGCACCGAGAGTTGTGGAGAATGGTAAGGAGACTGGTGGAAAGAGCTTCAACACAAAACCTGGTGATAATGTGCCTCAGAATGGCTCTTCAAAGCCTGAAAGAGAACCAGGGAATTCGTCAAACAAAAGATCAGGTAAATTAGAGGACAATGCTCACAAGGATGGATGCCCTGAAGCATCTTATGAGTACTGTGTGAAGGTTGTCAGGTGGTTGGAGTGTGAGGGCTATATTGAGACCATTTTCCGAGTGAAGTTTTTGACGTGGTACAGCCTGCGTGCTACCCCGCACGAGAGGAAGATAGTCAGTGTCTATGTTAATGCACTGATCGAGGATCCTGTAAGCCTTTCTGGCCAGCTCTCTGATACTTTCTCGGATGCAATCTACAGCAAGAGGCCACCTTCAGTCCCATCTGGTTTCTGCATGGACCTCTGGCATTAAGCGACGGGAAGCTATATACTGTCCTCCTTCCGAGGGTACGGAGCGTATCTTGGTCCCATTCTTTCGTAGCAGAGCGTTGCATTGATTCTTCATTGGAGATTTCATTGAAGTAGTAGTTAACTTATACAATGTGTCACATTGTAAACTTGTTCGCTGTCACCGTAGGAGTTTTAATTTATCTGGCAAACTTATTTCATGTCTTATTTACTTTCTAGTCTGTCGTTTACATTCCTGTCAATCCACAGGAGCAGCTCCATTAGGCCAGGTTAGTGCATGGAACCTGTAAGCTTGTATTGCCAGCTGTTGCATATTTCTTATGCTGCCTTGTCATGTCAGTTAGATGATGCGCTGTATCTTTGGCTGGAAATAATGCAAAAATGTGCTTCATACTTGTTGGAAGAAACGGCACTCTCTAAGGTTGAGACACAGCTGGTCTGAATAATTTTTCAACGCTGCTATACATTCTGCAGTCTGTTTGTTCGTCCATGTTTATTTGCAGTGCACGACGGTTATGCCAGGTTAACAAGCGCTGAACACCAGCTGCATATATTACTATAGGCGTCTTCTCTCAGACCTATAGTAATATATGCAGACCTATATTACATACTATTGACCATGTGCTCGCTCTCTTTAGGTCCAAGGATAACATATCGTGTATATTTTTTCCTTAGGCCTGAGATTGTCGCATGTACTTAAGATGTGAATCGACCTACTTTGGGGCTATCATACGCTGTTCCGTAACTAGGTAGTTATAAATGTATCTTTCGGGTTTGTCCTGAAGCATGTTGCAAGACATTGGTCAATCAAGATGGGATTTGCCCCTCTCTACTTGAGAGAGATATCTCCGGGTCCCATGAGTGATCGGATCCAGAAATGCATGGCCGTGCTACATATGGTTAAGAGTTAACCAAGTAAATACATTCCAATCACAGTATCGAGAAAGGGAGGTCAGCTTGGAGCTAGACCAAATATCGTGAGATAAAGGAAAAGACATGTACTTAACCTTGTGATAGTTTGTCCGAATGATCTTTGTATGCGCTTAGGAGTTGGCATGTCTTGCTAGAGGCCGCTACCAACTATTGACGGAATAAGTGTACTCATGTCATGTCTACACGTGTATGAACCTATTGTAGGGTCCGCAGCATAGAAAACAAAAATTTTCCTACGATGGGAACAACTATGTACCAAGATCTATCTACTAGATACAAACAACGGGCGTATGTGTATCAATAGAGAACATACCCTTGAAGACCGACAAAGCTTAACGAGTTAAACTCGTGGTTGATGTAGACGATCTCTTGCCAATCTCAAGATCGAGAGGAAGTCCTAGCGCCGCAAATCAGCAGCGCATCCGTGCTCGCACACACATCCGAGGCACCGAGCAACCTCCGCCTCCTCGCTCCAGCGATGCAGCAGAAGCACAACTCTTTCTTGCCGAATAGCCACCGGGAACATGTATCTCGCTAGTCCGAGACCATGGGGAATAAATTCTAGAGGGGGGGAGATCCTTCACGAGGAGGTGCCGTGTGAGTGAGAAGTGAGGAGGGGGGTGCCTTTTATAGGAGAGGGGAGGGGACCCCAAGGGGGTGGCCGACGCATGGGGGATGCCCCCTTGCCCTCCCCTCATTCATGTGGGTGGACACTCCACTCACAAAAATCCTTCCAATTCCCTCCACTCAAAATCCTACTCAAAATTGCTATTAAATTTCCACCAAATTTAATGCAAACTCTCATTAAATAAAACTCCTTTTATTTATTCAGAATTTTATCAATTACTTTAATGACAAACATTCACATATAACCCCTTGCTAGTATTTCATTTCAGATGCAAAAACACTTTCTGCAATTTCACCCGAAAACCTGTTTCGGTATCTAGTGAAATAAATTCCTGCGCTTGTTATTCTTTTCGGCATCAAACTTCTGCTCCAATTGGATGTCGGTGTCTCTTAAGAGTGTCACCCTACGGTTCGTGAATAATACGGACATGATCTAGACCCCTCTCAGATCAATAATCAGAAGCGGGATCTGGAGACCCATACTGACTCCCACACATTCAACGATGACTTTCTTGTGATCGTCGGAACCTTTTACGCTAGTATCTTAATCCCTTTGTTTCATGATATATTTACATGTCCGAGATTCAATCATCGGTATCTCCATACCTAGTTTGATATCGTTACTAACATGCACTCTTTTCTCGTTCCCGTGATATAACATTCTAGTGATCAAATCACTTGCTTGCAATCTAACCAATGTGATATCACCGAGAGGGCCCAGAGTATATCTATCCGTCATCGGGATGAACAAATTCCACTCTCGATCCATGGTCCTCAACATAACACTTTATTAGTTCTGAACCCATCTTTATAATCATCCTGTTATGGTGTGACGTTTGATGTTATCAAGAAACTCTTCCGGTGTTAGTGATTGACATCATCTCATGGTCTAAGGATTAGGATCACTTTGTAAGTTGTTATAGCAATATAAACTCAATGACTTTGATCGTAATGCTATACTTCGGATGAATGTTCATCACACCATTACACTAATGTTATGATCTCGTTATTAACAACATCCAATGTCCATGATTAGAAAACCTTGATCATCTTGTTAATCAACGAGCTAGTTTATGAGAGAGGCATAACTAGGAACTTTCTGTTTGTTTATTAAACACACATGTATTAACGTTTCCGTATTAATACAATTATACCATGCAAAAATAAACATCTATCATATACTTGGAATACACATAATAAACACTTTATTATTGCCTCTCACGGCATATTCCCTTCAGTCTCCCACTTGCACTAGAGACAATAATCTAGTTGCATAGTGATGGATCTAACACCCATGGAGTTCTGGTGTTGATCATGTTTTGCTCTAGGGAGATTTTTAGTCAACGGATCTGCTACATTAAGATCCGTGTGTACTTTACAAATCTTTATATCTCCATCCTTGACATGCTCGCGGATGGAGTGAAACCGGCGCTTAATATGCTTGGAATTCTTGTGAGACCTTGGTTCTCTGGCATTGGCAATGGCACCATTGTTGTCACAATAGATCACCATTGGGTCCAACGCACTTGCAACCACACCTAGTTCGGATATGAACTCCTTCATCCAAAACGCTTCCTGAGCCGCTTCCGAAGCAGCAACATATTCGGCCTCCGTTGTTGGTCCCACCACCACAGGTTGTTTGGAACTCCTCCAAGTAACCTCTCCGCCATTCATGAGAAATACGTATCCGGATTGAGACTTAGAGTCATCCGGATTGGTGTCAAAGCTTACGTCAACGTAACACTTAGCGACGAGCTCTTCTTCACCTGCGTACACAAGAAACATATCCTTAGTTCTTCGCAAGTACTTAAGGATATTCTTGACCGCTATCCAGTGTTCCGAACCTGGATCCGATTGGTACCTACTAGTCGAACTAATAGCATGTGCCACATCCGATCTTGTACATAGCATGGCATACATTATAGAGCCTATGGCTGAAGCATAGGGGACTTTGTCCATTATCTCTCTTTCTTCCGCCGTAGCCGGACTTTGAGTCTTACTCAATGTCTTGCCTTGTAACATAGGTAAGAACCCCTTCTTACATCCGTCCATTTTAAACTTCTTTAAAATCTTATCAAGGTATGTACTTGGCGATAGCCCTACCAGGCGCCTAGATCTATCTTTATAGATCTTTATGTCTAATATGTATGACGCTTCACCTAGGTCCTTCATTGAAAATTTGCTTTTTAGATAACTTTTAATATTGTTTAAAAGATCTATATCATTTCCAATCAATATGTCATCCACATATAATATCAGAAATGCCACATTGCTCCCACTCACTTTCTTGTAAATACTAGCTTCTCCATAAGTTTGGACAAATCCAAACTCTTTGATCACCTCATCAAAGCGGAGATTCCAACTTCGTGATGCTTGCTTTAGTCCATAGATGGATCGCTGAAGCTTGCACACCTTGTTAGCATCCTTAGGATCGACAAAACCCTTTGGTTGTATCATATACAACTCTTCTTCAATATTTCCATTGAGGAACGCGGTTTTGACATCCATCTGCCATATCTCATAATCGAAATATGCAGCAATTGCTAACATAATCCTAACTGACTTTAGCATCGCTACGGGAGAGAAAGTCTCATCGTAATCAACTCCTTGAATTTGTCGAAACCCCTTTGCGACAAGTCAAGCTTTATAGACGGTCACATTACCATCAACATCAGTTTTTCTTTTGAAAATCCATTTATTATCCACGGCCTTTCGGTCGTGAGGTAAGTCCACCAAGTTCCAAACTTGATTTTCATACATGGATTCCATCTCGGATTTCATGGCTTCTAACCATTTGTTGGAATCTGGACTCATCATCGCTTCTTCATATGTCGCAGGGTCATCAATTTCATCAACCATGAAATTCATAATGTGGGTTTCAGTATTTCGGGCTGCACGCGTCCTGCTAGACCTGCGAGGTTTGGTAGTACTCTCTTTCGGAGTTTCATGATCATTATCATTAGTTACTTGTTCAACTGGTGAAGCCAACTCCGGAACGACTTCCGGCGCTGCGCTACTCGCCATACTTTGAAGAGAAGGTTCAATAACCTCTTCGAGTTCTACCTTCCGACTACTCACACCTTTCGCGAGAAACTCTTTCTCTAGAAAGGATCCATTCTTGGCAACAAAAACCTTGCCCTCGGATCTGTAATAGAAGGAATACCCAATAGTTTCCTTAGGGTATCCTATGAAGACGCATTTTTCCGCTTTGGGTTCGAGTTTATCCGGTTGAAGTTTCTTCACATAAACATCGCATCCCCAAACTTTAAGAAATGACAGCTTAGGTTTGTTTCCAAACCACAATTCATATTGTGTCTTTTCAACTGATTTAGATGGTGCCCGATTTAAAGTGAATGCAGCGGTTTCTAGTGCATAACCCCAAAATGACAACGACAAGTCCGTCAGATACATCATAGATCGAACCATATCCAATAAAGTACGATTACGATGTTCTGACACACCATTTCGCTGTGGTGTTTCGGCAGGTGTGAGTTGTGAAACAATTCCACACTCTTTCATGTGAGTGCTAAACTCGTAACTTAGATACTCACCTCCACGGTCGGACCGTAGAAATTTGATCTTTCTATTACGATGATTTTCCACTTCATTCTGAAATTCCTTGAACTTTTCAAACGTTTCAGACTTGTGTTTCATAAAGTATATATAACCGTATCTACTCAAATCATCCGTGAAAGTAACAAAATAACGACATCCACCTCGCGCCAACACACTCATTGGACCACATACATCAGAATGTATGATTTTCAATAAATCTGTCGCCCGTTCCATTGAACCGGAAAACGGTGTTCTAGTCATCTTGCCCATAAGGCATGGCTCACATGTATCAAATGATTCAAAATCAAGTGATTCCAAAAGTCCATCTGAATGGACCTTCTTCATGCGTTTAACGCCAATATGACCTAGACGGTAGTGCCACATATATGCGGATATATCATCATTAAGTTTAATCCTTTTAGCATCAACATTGTGAATATGTGTAACACTATTATTGAGATCCAATAGAAATAAACCATTCATCATTGGTGCAGGACCATAAAAGATTTCATTCATATAAATAGAACAACCATTGTTCTCGGATTTAAATGAATAACCACTTCGCATCAAACACGATCCATATACAATGTTCATGCTTAGTGCTGGCACCAGATAACAATTATTCAAGTTTATTACTAATCCCGACGGCAAGTGGAGAGGTAGCGTTCCAACGGCGATCACATCAACGCTTGATCAATTGTCGACACGCATCATGACCTCACCCCTTGCTAGCGGTCGCTTGTTCCGCAGCCCCTGATTCGAGTTACAAATATTAGCAATTGAACCGATATCAAATACCAAGGTGCTACTGCGAGCACTAGTCAAGTACACATCAATAACATGTATATCATATATACCTTTGTTTGCCTTGTCGGCCTTCTTGTCTGCCAAATACTTGGGGCAGTTCGCTTCCAGTGGCCAGTCCCCTTACAATAGTAGCACTCGGTATCAGACTTAGGGCCAACTCGGGGTTTCTTTTCAGGCACGCCAACCGTCTTTCCGCCCTTACTTTCCTTCCGTTTACCCTTCTTGTCTTTCTTGAAACCAATGTTCTTATTAATCATCAACACTTGATGTTCCTTCTTGATCTCCACTTCTGCAGTTTTCAGCATTGACAGAAG
The DNA here is from genome assembly GCA_023614405.1 of Avena insularis. Classification (NCBI taxonomy): domain Eukaryota; kingdom Viridiplantae; phylum Streptophyta; class Magnoliopsida; order Poales; family Poaceae; genus Avena; species Avena insularis. The sequence goes on along the minus strand of CM042695.1, from coordinate 78,625,206 downwards.
CTCGAGGAGAGACTTCTTCATGCCTTGCATATTATAGTTCATCACAAAGCTCTTATAGCTAGGTGGCAGAGACTGCAGAACACGATGGATGCCTAAGTCAATGGGAATCGTTATTCCCAAGGGCACAAGCTTATCGGCGTAACCCGACATCTTGAGTACATGCTCACTTACGGAGCTGTGCTCTTCCATCATGCAACTAAAGTACTTTTCTGAAGCATTGTAGCTCTCTACAACAACTTGTGTGTCGAAAATCATTTTCAACTCACCCATTTTATCAAATGCATTGCCGTTTTCGAAACGCTTTCGAAGTTCTGGCTCTAGCCCATACAATATGCCGCAATGAACTAAGTTGTGGTCCTCCTGACGAGTCTGATAGACATTATTCTCCTCGTCAGGGGCATCATCAAAAGGTGGGGGGCCTAGCGGCGCTTCTAGCACATATTGCTTTTGTGCAACAGAGATAAGAATCCTCAAATTCATGGCCCATTCGGTAAAGTTGCTACCGTTCGTTGCAAGTTTCTCTTTCTCCATGAACACATTGAAATTAAAAGCAGGTGGTGCCATCTATAATAGAATTTGTAAAGTTTAGACTAAGTTTATGATAGATTGAGTTCAACTAATCCACATTACGAATGAACTCCCACTCAAAAACGACATCCCTCGTTCCTTTTTGGTGATTACATGAACCAAATCCACTACACCAAGTCCGATCATCACGTGAGTCGGTGTAGCTTCAAAGGCGAGCATCAAATGGGCATCATATCTACTATATGACTCATGCTTAACCTTTCGGTCCGTGTTCCGAGGCCATGTCTGTACATGCTAGGCTCGCCAAGTAAGAACTTGAGTATTCGCATGTGTAACTGTCTTACACCCGAAATATGGTCGTGGATCCAAGAACACCCGATCATCACGTGATGTCTTGGAGCAACGAAAACATAATAGGTGCATACTAAAGGAAGAACACATTCTTATCTTGATATTTAAATGAGGGATCATCTAATTATGCTAATAAAATGCCAAACAAGCAATATAAGATGCTATCAAACATCATATGTTTATAAGTGAAATGATATGGTTACCGCATATGATCTCTATCATATGCATCGTGGTATGATCACTATCATACCTTTATGTGTAAGGCCAAGGTCTATGTAACTTACACGTTATGTGTGTTGTAAGAGTATGATCTAATACTTCTACTTACAACATTACCATATCATAACACTAACCCAACAACAATCTAAATTAGACGCCTCTAATTTATCCATTACAAGTTTTACGTGGCTTAGGGTTTTCGAAGATAGAACCGTTCTTACCTACGAACATGAACCACAACGAGGATAACCAAATTGTTGACAACTCGTTGCAAAACATATATTGACTATAGTAGGAGAGACAGACACCCGCTAGCCACTTATGCAAACTAGTTGCATGTCAAGAGTGGAACATGTCTCATGTGCGAGGACATGTAAAGTTTGTGTTGGCCGCTTCATCTCACTATGCCACCAATATCCAAAATTACAACTAAGAAGCAACAACATGATCATCATCGCCCACATACTCATATGTGTACTACCCGTCTAAAGCATCTACGCATAGATCCGACTCTGATACCACTGTAGGGTTCGCAGCATAGAAAACAAAAAATTTCCTACGATGGGAACAACTATGTACCAAGATCTATCTACTATATACAAACAAAAGGGGGATGTATATCCGTAGATAACATACCCTTGAAGACCGACAAAGCTTAATGAGTTAAACTCGTGGTTGATGTAGACAATCTCTTGCCGAGCTCAAGATCGAGAGGAAGTCCTAGCGCCACAAATCAGCAGCGCATCTGTGCTCGCACACACGTCTGAGGCACCGAGCAACCTCCACCTCCTCGCTCTAGCGATGCAGCGAAAGCACAACTCTTTCTTTTCAAATAGCCACCGGGAACATGTATCTCGCTAGTCCGAGACCATGGGGAATGAATTCTAGAGGGGGAGAGAGATCCTTCACGAGGAGGTGTGAGTGTGAAGTGAGGAGGGGGGGTCCTTTTATAGGAGAGGGGGAGGGATCCCAAGGGGGTGGCCGGCGCATGGGGGCTGCCCCCTTGCCCTCCCCTCATTCATGTGGGTGGACACTCCACTAACAAAAATCCTTTCAATTCCCTCCACTCAAAATCCTACTCAAAATTGCTATTAAATTTCCACCAAAGTTCGTTGTCTTAGATGTACGCTGTCAATTATTGCTTCTCCTGCTATAATTGAAGGAAATATGCCCTAGAGGCAATCATAGAGATGATTATATTTCATTTGTATCCATGAGTTACTGTAATGTTCCTTGAATATCCATATCAGGCAACTTGTATTGATTGGCAATTATATGAATTGTTTGTGAAACTCTTTACGTGTATGGTTATCAAATAGTTTTCCCTAGTCGAAGTTCATGTAAGGACACACATGAATATTAGACTAGCACATCGATTGGTTGATGACTATGTTTCGCAAGTCATAGACCTGAAGATGTCGAACCAATGATGTGGACACATGTTATGAACATGGGGTTGGACTGACCCAACTTGAGGCTGACAATTAGACTTGCATCTCTCTCTACATATCATGTACATTTTTTCCTTAGACCTGAGATTGTCTCATGTACTTGAGATGTGAATCGACCTACTTTGGGGCTATCATACGCTGTTCCGTAACTAGGTAGTTATAAATGTATCTTTCGGGTTTGTCCTGAAGCATGTTGCAAGACATTGGTCAATCAAGATGGGATTTGCCCCTCTCTACATGAGAGAGATATCTCTGGGTCCCATGAGTGATCGGATCCAGAAATGCATGGCCGTGCTACATATGGTTAAGTGTTAACCAAGTAAATACATTCCAATCACAGTATCGAGAAAGGGAGGTCAGCTTGGAGCTAGACCAAATATCGTGAGATAAAGGAAAAGACATGTACTTAACCTTGTGATAGTTTGTCCGAATGATCTTTGTATGCGTTTAGGAGTTGGCATGTCTTGCTAGAGGCCGCTACCAACTATTGACAGAATAAGTGTACTCGTGTCATGTCTACACATGTATGAACCTATTGTAGGGTTCGCAGCATAGAAAACAAAATTTTTCCTACGATGGGAACAACTATGTACCAAGATCTATCTACTAGATACAAACAACGGGCGGATGTGTATCAATAGAGAACATACCCTTGAAGACCGACAAAGCTTAACGAGTTAAACTCGTGGTTAATGTAGACGATCTCTTGCCGATCTCAAGATCGAGAGGAAGTCCTAGCGCCGCAAATCAGCAGTGCATCCGTGCTCGCACACACGTCCGAGGCACCGAGCAACCTCCGCCTCCTCGCTCCAGCGATGTAGCGGAAGCACAACTCTTTCTTGCCGAATAGCCACCGGGAACATGTATCTCGCTAGTCCGAGACCATGGGGAATAAATTCTAGAGGGGGAGAGAGATCCTTCACGAGGAGGTCTGAGTGAGAAGTGAGGAGGGGGTGCCTTTTATAGGAGAGGGGGGGGGGACCCCAAGGGGGTGGCCGGCGCGTGGGGGATGCCCCTTGCCCTCCCCTCATTCATGTGGATGGACACTCCACTCACAAAAATCCTTTCAATTCCCTCCACTCAAAATCCCACTCAAAATTGCTATTAAATTTCCACCAAATTTAATGCAAACTCTAATTAAATAAAACTCCTTTTATTTATTCAGAATTTTGTCAATTACTTTAATGACAAACATTCACATATAACCCCTTGCTAGTATTTCATTTCACATGTAAAAACACTTTCTGCAATTTCACCCGAATACCTGTTTCGGTATCTAGTGAAATAAATTCCTGCGCTTGTTATTCTTTTCGGCATGAAACTTTTGCTCCAATTGGATGTCGGTGTCTCTTAAGTGTGTCACCATATGGTTCGTGAATAATGCAGACATGATCGAGACCCCACTCAGATCAATAATCAGAAGCGGGATCTGGAGACCCATACTGACTCCCACACATTCAACGATGACTTTCTTGTGATTGTGGGAACCTTTTACGCTATTATCTTAATCCCTTTGTTTCACGATATATTACATGTCCGAGATTCGATCATCGGTATCTCCATACCTAGTTTGATCTCGTTATTGACATGCACTCTTTTCTCGTTCCCATGATATAACATTCTAGTGATCAAATCACTTGCTTGCAAGCTAACCAATGTGATATCACCGAGAGGGCCCAGAGTATATCTATCCGTTATCGGGATGAACAAATTCCACCCTCGATCCATGGGCCTCAACATAACACTTTACTAGTTCTGAACCCATCTTTATAATCACCCTGTTACGGTGTGATGTTTGATGTTATCAAGAAACTCTTCTGGTGTTAATGATTGACATGATCTCATGGTCTAAGGATTAGGATCACTTCGTAAGTTGTTATAGCAATATAAACTCAATGACTTTGATCGTAATGCTATACTTCGGATGAATGTTCATCACACCATTACACTAATGTTGTGATCTCGTTATTAACAACATCCAATGTCCATGATCAGGAAATCTTGATCATCTTGTTAATCAACGAGCTAGTTTATGAGAGAGGCATAACTAGGAACTTTCTGTTTGTTTATTAAACACACATGTATTAACGTTTCCGTATTAATACAATTATAGCATGCAAAATAAACATCTATCATATACTTGGAATACACATAATAAACACTAAATTATTGCCTCTGAGGGCATATTCCCTTCACTTATATGGTCACATACTTAAGGGGCTGAAAGGCTAATACGGATTGGATCCGAATTAAACCAGGCTTAGGCTACTAATGGGCTGCTAATGTAGAAGCCTACCAGGAACGCCTATATAAGAGAGGGTGGGCATGCTGAATAGGGTTGAGCATTCCACCCAGCCGCCACTCCCCTCATGCCTGTGTTGCACGCGCGGACCTAGCAGTCCGGCTTCTGACGCTTTTATCCCGGACGTGTGGATACCTCGGAGGTGCTGCATCTGTAGCACTTGGACGAGCCGCGCAAGGCAAGCTGCTCGTGGGACGATGACGAGGAGGAGATGTAGAACATCTACACAGCCTCGACGCGCTTCATCAAGTTCCGCAACTGCGTGTCTAGTGGTAATCCTAAGATCTATGACAACAGTAATCCTGGTTTACACGGTAGATTTTTTTTATTTGCACTAGTGTAGCCTACCCGTATCCCTATAATAATAACTGCATCTAGGTTCTCGGTAGGTTGAGGCAGACTATGCCGAGGAGATGCGGGCCCTCGACACGGGCGACAATGGAGGCCATGCATCCTCCTTTGCTACAGGTGAGGCTTCGCCGGTTTGATGTGTTTTCCCATGTAGCGGTAGCCATAAGGTGATAGCCCTGTTCATTCGTTCCCATGGTTCAACCCTTCATAGTAAAACATGGCGTGTTTGAGTGTTGATCGCTTTTACACGAGAAAGGGGACCACTAAGCCTAATTAATCTACGACATTGGTGCTTAATGTGATACAATGATTGTTCTATAGCCAAGCTTCTAGTGAGAAGTGATGGGTTTACTTTGAATTCGTTTAGTCATATAAGATTTTGGCATAACCAAAGATCTAGAACAAAATCCTATTCACACATCAGTATCTATAATTTGGCAAAGTTAATACTTGCGTAATGTTATATCTCAACATTTTTTAAAAATGTAACATGTCAGCTGTTGTATTTATTCTAGAACTAACTTATTTCTACGTTAAAAATTTATTAGGTACTAGATTTTTTTAAAAACCATGGTTGAATTTGCAAGAAAAAAACTCTTAGAAAAGCCCAACGGAGGCATGTCTATGGACAAGTCGTTCACCAAACACGACAACATGTGTCGGTACCCCCAAAATCCATTTCGGTATTGTTGCCGGGCATTGTTTGGGAGAAGGCCGAGTGGAGGGCATGACTAGAGACAAGCGTTCACCAAACATGACAAAATGCGCCCCCCACCCCCACCCCCACCACCACACACACACAAATCCAACCCGGTATTGTTGTCCGACATCATTGGAAAACACATTGGAAGATATCTAAGAAATATATTCTCTATTAGAGCATCTCCACTCGCCAATCCAGAAAGCCGTTCCGGACGCCGAATTTAGGTCCGGACACCGAAAATCGGTCTAGTCACGTACCCAGTGACATGTTTTCGTCCGGATTTCGGCGTGTTTTGGTCCGGCCTACCCAGGCCGTACCCAGGATCCCGGGTATGCCCTGGGAACGCCGGACTCAGCGAAATCGGGCGTGAGCCAGCTCTGTCGGCGAGAGAAGGCACCACTCCCGCCAATTCGCCGAGCTCCCGCCTTTTTTCTCCTCCTCCCGCCTTTCTTTCCCATTCCCCCACCCCCGACGCTCCGCCGATCACCACGCCCGACATGCCGCCCAAGAGCTTCGTCCAACCCAGATCGATCCTCGGCGAGGGTCCGGCAGAGAAGAAGGCGAGGAAGCCGAGAGCGCCGCCGACCAAGCCGGAGGGCATGTCCTCGGCCGAGTGGGAGAAGAGGGAGCACGTCAGGCAGATCTCATCGGCCGAGCGGAAGGATAGGAAGGAGAGGGCGAAGCTCCGACAATAGCAAGCGGAGGAGAAGAAGGCGATGGTGAAGGCGGCGGCGGAAGAACAGGCGATGGTGAAGGCGAAGCAGGCGGCGGCGACGCATTCGGCGTTGATTGTCGCGCCGTACCCACCACACTGGGGAAGCCAGGCGAGCGTCGGCTCACCCGCCGGATTCTCGCCGATCTCTCCGGCCAGCTTCTAGGAGGGCCAGGCGGCTGCTCGGCAGAGGTACTCCTCGTCCGTCACATCCCAAAATTTTCCAAATTTTATAATGTGAAAAATAAATAAACAAAATAAATAATTGTTGAAATTTAGGGTGAAAAGAAACTTCTTGATTCCAAATGGAAACATCAAAACCCATCTTGAACAAACTTTGAATGAAGTTTAAATCCAACTAAATTCAAATCAAGTGAAATGCATTCTTCATAAATGCATCTTGAAATTTAAACACTTGGAAAATAAACCAAAACCCTAAAACTCTATTGGGAGATTTCCAAGATATCTCTAAGGCTATGGATTCGATCCATATAAAATTTGTCAACAAACATTTATAAATGATCAAGAATGACAAATTGAGATATTACAAAACCATAGAAATTTGTTTCACTTAATTTAAAGCCATAGACAAAATCTTAAGAATTTAATAAGATAAGGAAATTGAATTTCTAAAACTAATAAAGCACCTATCTAAAAATCCACACCAAATGGTGAGAAAATAATCCTAAAGACATTTAAAAGGATAAAAAAATATTAAATAATATTATACAAATTGGAAACACCAAGTTTGGATCTATAAATAAAAAGATATGGATTTTATAAGTTAAAGAAAGAAATATTAAATGAGGATTATTTAAAGACCAAATTAAATCTTTGCCAAATCCATAAGCAAATGGAATGAATATAATCCAAATCCAAATAAAATAAAAGGATAAAGAATTTTCCAAATAAAATAAAATGGCCTTAACCAAATTCTATTCCATTGGATTAAGACAAATTCCCAAATAAGAATGATTAATTAAATCATGGGAAAATAGTATTTGGAATTTACCCAAGTGGATTAAAAGTCATTTAATTAACTTAAATGGAATCAAGGAAATCACCTAAATAAAATTTATGGAATTAAAACTATAATTGATTTCATTGGTATAAAAACAAATACCCAATTTAAATGATTAATAAATCATATTAAAAATATTCCAAATAATTCAAGGTGAATTATTTGACACCCTAATAAATAAATAAAACCTACTAAATAGGTTTGGTAAAAATATGGATTTCAAATAAAGTTTTAAAACACATTAAAACCTATTTGAAATAAAGACAAATGTCCATTTATAAAATAAATAAAGACCCTAAAAAGAATAAAATAATTATTCTAATTTTGAGTTTAGAGTATGTTAAATAACAATATCAAAATCTTCACAAAGTTTGGCAAAAGTTTGATTTCAAATGGGTGTTTAAATTGAGTAAACAAAATCAAAACAGAATAATAGAAATGGAAAAGGGAAAAAGATTCTGTATAAAAAAATGAAACGAATCCAGCCCAACTAACCCCAGCCCACTAAGCCCAGCTAGCCCATCTCCCCCTCCCGCAGGAAAACGTTTCGCACCACTGGCCGAACCCGCAGAGTCTTTGACAATTGGACCCCACCTTTCCCCTCTCTCTTTCACTGACAAACGGACCCATCGCCACCTCAAAGATCTTCCCAAATGATCCATTCCTTCCCAATCCCGCTTTACGCCACGATTACTCGCGATCAATCCACTTTAATGCCACGATTATTTCTCGCCGTGACCACGCCGTATTAAACACCTGCTCCTCCTCTTTCATTTCCCCCAGGCTGCCCTAATTGCAAGCTCGAACTCTCTGCCCCAACGAGCCTCTTCGGCCGATTCCGGCGACGCAGCTCCTCCCCTCGCCTCCCAGTGCATGCGAGCCTGCTCACCATCTCCGGGTGCACCTCCCAGTGCCGCTCGCTAGCCCTCGAATCCACCAGAGACTCGATAACCTCGACACCCGAGCGCCACCGTCGGCTGCCACTTCTGCGGCGACCCTTTCCCGTAAGTATCGTCCATCCCTTTCCCTCCTTTTGATGCTCACTTGTCTACAACACGCGTACGAAGCTAACAACAACCTCCGTTCGCTCTCCCGTGGCCTGTAGCCTCGCCAACAACGACGACCAGAGCGTGCCCGACGCCGTGCGAACTCCGGTGAGCAATCCACGTCGAACCAGAGCGCCCCTCGACAAACTGACCATACCTTGAGCTTCGCCACACTCCTGCAAGGCTGGTGAGCAACCTCTCCCTATCCCGCGCGACCTAGTTCGCCGGCAAGCTTACAGCCCGAGCGCCGCCACCGCGCCACCGTCGCCAGCGCCGCCCATCTAAGGTCGTTGCGTCTGGACCGTTGGATGTTGATGTGTTGGCTTAGATAGAAAGCTAGCGAAACGGTATCTGTTGATCTAGTTCATGCGTTGTTAGTTAGATCCAACGGCCGTGGCTGCGTGATCCACACGAACCGGTACCAGCCTATAGAAACGCGCCACGTGGCCTGACTCTGGTTTTAAAAACAGAATTTGATCTATTGGATATGTAAACTTGCAAAATTCATAACTTTCAATCCACACGTCCAAATTTTAAAATTTTTATATCATTGGAATCATCAGAACAAGTATTATCCAACCATGCACTTTGTTTAATGAATTGCTTCTGATAAAATGGTTGTCTTCGCAGAAACTTGTGTAGGCATAATTTGAATATAAAATTTATTTTAAAATTATTTTTGTGATAAAATCTTTGGCAAATGGATTTTTTTGAACCTACTGACCATATAAACCAACTTGTGGATTCAAAAACATATTTTGTGAGGCAAAAGAATAAATCTTTGATTTAGAACATTTCTAGTCAAATAAAAATGTTATTTATATGTTAAAAAAACTTTTTGGAGAAAAATCTTTGGGAAATGATTTGGATTAAATTCTCTGACCCCAAACACCAAGTTTTAGAATTAAAAATGTATTTGGTGAACCCTATAAAGATTATTGCTTTGCTAAAGGCATTTTCAACTACATAAAATATTGATTTGGTTTAAAAAATGTTTTATAAGTAAAATCTTTTGCAAATGATTTGTCCACTTATATAAAATGACCAATAGGTGTTTTAGAATGTTTATAACCTATTATAAACCACTTTTCCAAATAAAACATTCTTTGGCATGCTTGCATGCATTGCTTTGTTTCTATTATTTTATGTGATGTTTGCTTGAATGGTAGATTGAATTTTTGCTTGTTTGATTGAATTGTAGTGGAATTTGAAGAGTGTGATCATTGCAGGATCAAGGAGTGAACTTATATTCTCTACCAAAAAGGCAAGTGATGCTTCATACTTTTGTCCCATTATTTTCACTATGCATTTGATATTTCTAAGTAGGACTTACATGGAATTTTTGCTAAGTATAAACTATGCCATGGGAAATCCTAGTAGAAGAAACCTTAGGAGAAATTTCCTAAGTTAATATTCTTACTACTATCATTCTTAGCTTAGCTAGTAGAAAACAAGGGTGGATTATATTCATACTATGGAATATTTCTAAGTCAATGACTTATGTTTTGTTTAATAAAACAACTAAGTGAATGAAACACCTGGTTGGAATGGAAAGAATGGTTTGTGTTGAGTGGTTATACAAGGCCCATTTATATGGTTTACCTTGTGTATCTCACTTGTGGAATGCCACCCAGGAACAAAGAGATTTGAGATGTCAAATGTTGAGAAGCTTCAAGTGCAGCCACTTGGCATTATGGTCTCTGCCTGGATCATATATGTTGCAATAACTTAGCCAAATGGACAGTTGGTGGTAGGGGATTGATAGGTTGGAGCGCGTCCATTCTGGTCTAAGGGAAGGCTTCTGAAAGATCTTGTCTTGGTGAAACCAAGTCTTGTGGGGAAAGTGCACCACCTCTGCAGAGTGTAAAATCTAAGTACTTAGCCATGTCCCTGGCAAAGGACAATTTGAGCATCAAGACATGGAAGCTATCAAGAATATCCTCATCCCAATTTCTAAGTTATAAACTTGTGGTTGAACAAGGGTTGAAGGTTCACCAATTTCTATTGGTGGTTCCTTGGGTGTTTTTGACAAGCAAAAACTTAGTGTTTTCAAATGATAAGGAAAACCTATTTTGAGAAAAGCAAGCCTAAGCTCCACCTAGCCAAATGCATATAGATGATAGACTCCACTATACTATCATAGTATCACTTGCCAATACAATTCAAATGTATTGACCCTTGTGGCTGTAACTTATTATGTTGCAGGTTTGTTTGATGTTTGTGAAGTGTGTTGATTAGGATTACAAGTCTACAACCAACGTGATTGCCTGTAGCACTTTGAAGATGAAGGACCCCATGCTATAGATATTTCTGCTGCGTTGTAATGAGATAGCCAAATAAGCTATGTAAGATGTAACGAATTATTTTATTCCTGGTATAAAGTTGTAGTATGACCTTTGTTTCTTGATATTACATCTAAACTGTGGATGCTAGCTATTGATCCAGGGACTAGCATTGTAAACACAGGGATCTCTACCTTATTAAAGGTTCGGACCTCTACATCGTCGCCGGAGTTCGACGACGGCTTCAACCCCAATGTGCTCTTCCCCTGCCCGGCGCCGCGCCCTCCTTCGGCCTTCGACGTCGACATCAACCTCCCCTACTCCGCCTCTCCGGCGTACGCAAGCCCCGCTCTGCGCCGTGGACCGCTGCCTTTCGGCGGAAGCTCGACGCCCTTTGGCGAGGCTGACACACGCAACCTGTTCGGCGGAATGCCGGGCGCACTTCCGTTCGGCATGACGCCCGAGGCATACATGGAGGACTTGATCGCAACAGGCTCGGCCTCCAACCACCCCTCCTTCTTCACGGAAGAGCAGACCTGGGCCGACGCCGAGCGCGGCATCGAGTCCCAGGACCTCGCCGACATCGATGTCGAGGAGACACAGGACGAGCAGACGCACCCAGAGGACGCCGAGACTGAGGCGAAAGGCAAGAAGGGGAAGAAGACGATGGACGCTCGGATCAAATGGACCGTGGCCGAGGACACCTGCCTCGCCGAAGCTTGGAAGACGGTGAGCATAGATCCGATCACAGGTGCGAACCAAAATTCCGACAATTATTGGCGGCGCGTGAAGGCAGCATTCGACGAGCGAAGCATGTGTGACCCAAAGTATCGCAAGATCCACATGGAGCGAGGGGAGAAGGCAATAATGAAGCATTGGGCGATCATCCAGACTGTGTGCAGCAAGTGGCATAGCTGCGTTGAAGAAGTCGACCGCACACAAGCCAGTAGGGAGAATATGGACAACAAGGTACTCACGAACACTAGCTTTGTCGTGCACTCTCTTCTATTTTGACAAACTTGAGACACTTTCATTTTGTAGCTGCGTCGTGCACTTGCTCTGTTTCGAGAGGACATGAAGATGGAGTTCAAGTTCCATCATGTCTTCGAGAAAATCGAGCATTGCGAGAAGTGGCGGGACACTCGCTTGAGTCTCTCCAAGAGCAAGGACGGCGTGTACAACCCCGAGGCCCCGGTAGCTGCTGCCAGCGAAGGAAGACCTGAGCTCGGCCAGAAGAAGGCGAAGATGCTCAAGGCCGCCGGACCTCCCGCCGAGCGTCTCCAAGCTTCGATCGAGAAATGCCTCGCCGACACGAGGGCGCAGGCCGAGAAGAGGGCTGAGAAGAGCGAGGAGCGCTGGAAGAAACTGATCGAGACACAAGGGGAAAAGGTGGCCCTCATCAAGGCCAACCTCGCCGAGAAGAAAGCCAGCCTCACCGAGAAGAAGGCCAACTATGCCGCGAAGAAGCGCCACACGGACCTCAAGTTCCTCATGGGCGGCGAGGACACGTCGAAGATGAGCTCGCCGGTCAAGGCCTGGTACATGGCGCAACATCAGGCCATCCTGGAGGGCATGATCACGGCTTCTCCTTCCTCTGCGCCGAACGCTCCCACGCCGAGCTCTGCTTCGACTTCCTCCAACCCGGGGGCCTTCATCGGCGAGATGGACGACAACGCCGCGTCGGCCACGCCACAGGAGCCCATCCCCATCGACGACTGAGAGTTGTTTCCCCTGTTATGTAATAAAAATATGTCGCCGAACTTATGGGCGTATCTGTCGAACACCTTGTGGCCGAGCACTCGCCGGTGGGAACGATAAAGATTCAAATATATAGTCGTTTTGTGTTCGCCTGAGTACTCGGCCTGGAAAGCCGAGTGGGAAACTGGGCGTACCAAGCCGAAAACTTACGCCGTCTGGCCGAAAAAAGGTCCAAATTTCGGCATGAATTCGACCAACAAATGGAGATGCTCTCAGGATGAGCCGTGATATATAGAGATATGTGAAAAAGGGGCTTGCATATGAGATCTTCCGCATGCCGCCCTTGCAGCGGTAACAGCCCGCTGCGCATACCCCCTGACCCTTATTTTTTGTTTTAATTTTCGGACTATGGGCCAGGGCTAGTTCGGTTGCTCACATGTTTTGCTTTTTTTTTTTACGTTTACTTTTTCGGTTTTTTTTGAGGAGTTCAGATTCATCTTTTTTTTAATTTTGAAAATGTTTAAATACTTGTTTATATTTGATTTTGTTTGGATCCTTATTTTTTTCAAATTTGAAATTTTTTTAGATTTTGCTTTTGTTAAAATTTGAAACTTGTTCAGATTTTGAATCTTTTTTCAAACTTGATCAATTTTCATATTTGTTCGAATTCTGAATTTGTTCAAAATTTTGAATTATGTTCAGATTCGAATTTGTTTGTTTTTTTAAAAAATTATACATTATTTAAATCTATACCTAATAATAAAGTACAAACTGTTTTTTAAGGATTCTGTTTTTTGGACGGCTTTACCATTACAGGTTCGCAAATATAACCCACCCTGCCACCCATAATTGAGTTAACTGTTCGTTATTTTTTCCCGCAATATTTCACCGCGGCGGCGACAGTGGCAATCGCTCGGGCATCTTTTGCGAAAGCAGTATCACAGAATGCCCCGGGCCAACTTCTCTTGTACAGTAGCTGCACCCCAGGCCAAGGGCCATGGGGCCTGGATCCGCCCAGATTTGGACCAGCAGCAGATACGGCGGTGACTAGCACACGCATTAGGTGAGGCCTCCTTATTGTGTCTGATTTCTGGAACTCACGTGAAAGAACACTGCCACAACGTGTTATTGTTTTGGTACTAGCTAGCTTCCCAATATAAGTTAATCTAATCTCTTACGAATTGCAATCCTTCAAAGTTCAAAATTATATTCTATGTGTTCTGTGTTGCATCCAATATTTATGTATTTCTGAATACATATTATCCGTCTAAAAATAGAATGCAGATTATCTATTATTGATGCTGACAATATAGATAAAATACTTCTACCATTTTTAATAGAATTTCAAAAACCCCGACTTGAACCTTAATTACCGCCCTTACCACTGCATGATATTCCATGGTGAACCTCGGTCGGATTGATTTCACAATCCTTCAACATGAAGCGAAAGGCTAGGGGGATAGAATTTTTTAAAATTGGATTTTCCATAGGCTGAAGTGATGATACACAAAAGAAGATAGAAATTTAGGAATGATAGCACGACAAGCTGTCATAGGGCAAGTTTCCTCAAATCGAAAAGGACCACGCTATCTAAGATGTCACACAAAAATTTAAGGGCATCAATTAGGATGTGATGAGGAAGTAAAGACACAAATAGATATTTTCTATTTTTAATGTTCCTAGTCTGAAAAAAGAATCAGCACAGGGAAAAGGAAAGAAAAACAAAAACTAAAGAAAGAAATATGTAATGGGCCGCGGCGCAAGTTACCTCTACAGTTTAGGCTGGTGTGCGGCGCGACTGTGCCGGGCCGCTAAAAGCGGCAGATAAGAGCTCCCCGCTCGCGAGCCAGCCAGATCACGAAGCCCAACTTTACTTAGTATACACACAGCCACGCAACGGCCAATCAGCCCATATTTCTTATCTCCTAGGCCTAGCTAGCGCCCAGACACTCGTCTTCCTCCTCTCGTTCTCAGAGGTTGGCCAGCGCCGCCGCAAGTAATGTCCGTGGCCATTGCCGCTCCCGATTCCTCTCACTGTTTCGCTTAGAGTTCAACACGAAATTTGTTCCTCACACTTCCAACGAGCCATACCGAGCCGCCTCGAGAGGATAGAGGGCGCGTGAAATCGGTGCTTGGTGACGGCGACACCGACTTCCAGGTATGTCGATGTTTACTGGATCTTACGAAGAGAAGGATTTGGATGTCAACAGTTAACTGGACCATATTGATTTCTCTCTATGAGGATATAAATCAAAATAAAGAAGAAAATCCCGACTCTTTTTGTCTCTCCGTTACAGATATATAGAAGCCCTATGAATCGCCATCGCTGTTTTGTGAATCTTGTGGTCAATAAAAAACACGGCGGCCGCCCTGCCTTCAAGCTGCACCGCATCGATCCGGCAAGACTATTCTCCCGTACCAGATCACCAGAACCAGCAGATCCAGCGCCGATAAAGAAGGCTCCAGCTTTGGGCCGGCTGCCTCCCGCCGCCGTATCCTTCGACTGGCCCTGCACGTTGAACTCAGTCGGGTGGATGGACTTCATGGCCCTCAAGAACGACATTGTTGCCGTGGACCACGAGGGCCGCACCCTCCTCTACGACGGCGCTCTTGGCGCCGTCTGCGCCATGAACAAGATGGTAGACCCCCGTAGGCACAACTCCATCTCCCTCACCGTTGGCGGCGGCCTCTACTCCATGATTGTCGACCCTGCTCTGCCGCATAAGGTGGGCTATTTCAATGCCTTCACCTACGGCCCCTCGTTCGGCAAGTGCTTGCCGGAGGACTGGTATTGGCGCCCTCTCCCGTCGCCTCCACTTGATTACGACCACTACAAGTACGATCATATCTCTCGGACGCCATCGCCACACCCCTTTGAGATCACCGCCTACACGGTGGTTCGTGACTCGCAAATCTGGATATCCACGGTGGGTGTTGGCACCTACTCCTTCGGCACAACTAGCCGCACCTGGAGCAAGGTCGGCGAGTGGGCTCTGCCGTTCAAAGGCCACGCCAAGTACGCCCCCGAGCATGGTCTCTGGTTTGGCTTCTCGGAGAGTGACGGCCAGCTCTGCGTGGCTGACCTCGCGCTGAAGTCGTCGCCGGTGAAGCAGAACTCATGGGAAGAGCTGACAGTGCCAGAAGGGTGGACCGCAAAGACGTCACACCTCTTGCCGCTGGGCTGTGGCAAGTTCTGCGTCGTGAGGTTCTTTGAGATAATCAAGCGCTGGAGGCCACGGCCGCCCTTCTACAGGAGCATGACAATTGACGACATTGCAGTGCTCACTGGCGTGGAGTTTCAGAGAACTGCTGCAGGAAGCCTCCGGATGATCAAGCACAAGTCTAAACGCTACCGTTTCGGACGCGATGAAAAAGTCAAGCTTGTGTAAGCGATGCCTCTTTTTATTAGATTGTAAATAGAATCATAGATAGACCATGCGCTCTGAGCCTGGTTGAATTTCTTCAGATTTCACAGTATTATTTTGTTACTTTGTTGTGATATAATATCGGAACCTCCATATACGCGAGAAGTATCCAGGTATCAATACATGCCGTTGAGTAGAACTCTGATGCACAGAGTACCACTGAAGTTGGACACGACTACTCCTACAACATTTTACATTTGGTTGTAGAATTTTAATACTAACCACTATGTAGACATGTCTTTGCCGTGTGCCAAATGGACTAGAACACGGCAAAGTCTGTATAACTCAGAAAATACACGGCAAAGTATGTGAACACGGCAAATTTCTGAAAAAGAACACGGCAAAGAAATATACACGACAAAGACCCATAAAGGAACACGGCAAAAAAAAAATACAATCGGTAAATTCGACAACGGCACACGGCATAGGTGTTGTCACGGCAACAAGATGGGACCCATGACCCCACAGGTCCATTTAACGGAAGGAGCTAACGGTCGCAGACGGTGGTCTCTTTGCCGTGTGTCCTCGCCGGTCCTTTGCCGTGTGTATTCCGTAATACACACGGCAAAGGGCCTTTGCCGTGTGTATTCCGCAGTACACATGACAAAGTTCCTTTTTTTTTTCTTTTTTTGTCTTTTATCATATTACTCTTAGGAAAATCATAAAAAAATCATTCTAATTCAAAAAAATATATATATATAATATATCAAAATTTGCAGAAAAATAAGATCTATCTATCTGCACTCAAATATTAGATATTTATATTGAATAAGAATCTTTATACTCGCTGTTTTGACCATAGTTTAAAACATGCATAAAAAGTTAAAAAACTATCGAAATAATACAAAACCTTCGCGTGGTGTCATATTATGTGACATAGTTGGTAGGAAAAATATCAAACTTCATATATTGATTATGTCTCAAAAAACCTTCACAAAATGACCTATCTCATTCGAGGTTTCCTGGCTTTCGGGTCAAATGACCAATGTTATGGCTAGAATCAAGACATAGTTTGTGAGAATGTGTCCATATTGTGCATGAATGTCCATCATGGAATGGAGAACAATGTTACAGGAGGAAGTTTTCCTTTTCGTCGCACCAAAAAGCCATTTTCTATTTTCCGAGCGTAAAAAACGGGGGATTTTATGAAGCAACCACCAAATGGCTAATTCAAAATGCTACCATCCCATTTTTCAAAAATATTAGACCATATTAAATGGACAATATCCCAATGGGGGTTCTAAAACCTTTCTGTCCACTCCAGGTGAAAAAGACAAATTTCTGCCGAAACGGTAGGAAGTGGGTCAGATATGAACTACAGGTACATGATCTGATGGCCATGATTTTTCACAAAAATCATTTTAGGTTCATAATATGCTATTTCATCAGAGATCCAATGATAGTTTAGAGAGGCTCAGCTTCGAGTTAAGAATCTTCATACCCGTCGTTCGACAAAGTTTGTCGATAGTTTAAAAGAGTCATAAAAAATTAAAAAAACGATCGAAATAATGCGAAACCTTCGCGTGGTGTCATATTATGGCATATGGTTGGAAGGAAAAATATCTAACTTGTTATATTGAACATGTCTCAAAAAAACCTTCACAAAATGACCTATCTCATTCGAGGTTACCTGGCTTTCTTGTCAAATGACCAATGTTATGGCTAGAATCAAGTCATAGTTTGTGATAATGTGCCCATATTATGCATGCATGTGCATCATGAAATGGTGAACAATGTTGTAGGAGGAAGTTTTCCTTTTCGCCGCACCAAAAAGCCATTTTCCATTTTTCGAGCATAAAAACGGGGGATTCTATGAAGCAACCACCAAATGGCTAATTCAAAATGCTACCACCCTATTTTTTAGAAATATTAGACCACCTTAAATGGACAATGTCCCAATAGGGGGATCTCAAACCTTTCCGTCCACTCCAGGTGAAAAAGACAAATTCCTGCCGAATCGGTAGGAAGTGGGTCAGATATGAACTACAGGTACATGATCTGATGGGCATGATTTTTCACAAAAATCATTTTTAGGTTCACAATATGCTATTTCATCAGAGATCCAATGAAAGTTTAGATAGGCTCAGCTCCGAGCTAAGAATCTTCATACCCGTCGTTCGACAAAGTTTCTCGATAGTTTAAAAGAGTCATAAAAAATTAAAAAGCGATCGAAACAATGCGAAACCTTTGTGTGGTGTCATATTATGTGACATGGTTGGAAGGAAAAATATCAAACTTGTTATATTGAATATGTCTCAAAAAAACCTTCACAAAATGACCTATCTCATTCGAGTTTTCCTAGCTTTCTGGTCAAATGACCAATGTTATGGCTAGAATCAAGGCATAGTTTGTTATAATGTGCCCATAATTTGCATGCATATGCATCATGGAATGGCGAACAATGTTGCAGGAGGAAGCTTTCCTTTTCGCCATACCAAAAAGCCAGTTTTCATTTTCCAAGCGTAAAAACGGGGGATTTTATGAAGCAACCACAAAATGGATAATTCAAAATGCTACCACACCATTTTTCAAACATACTAGACCACCATAAATGGACAATGTCCTAATGGGGGGGATCTCAAACCTTTCCGTCCACTCCAGGTGAAAAAGACAAATTCCCGCCGAATCGGTAGGAAGTGGGTCAGATATGAACGACAGGTACATGATCGGATGGGCATGATTTTTACAAAAATCATTTTTAGGTTCACAATATGCTATTCCATCAGATATCCAATAAAAGTTTAGAGAGGCTCAGCTCCGAGCTAAGAATCTTCATACCCGTCATTCGACAAAGTTTGTCGATAGTTTAAAAGAGTCATAAAAAACAAAAACGATCGAAACAATGCGAAACCTTCACGTGGTGTCATATTATGTGACATGGTTGCAAGGAAAAATATCAAACTTGTTATATTGAATATGTCTCAAAAAACCTTCACAAAATGACCTATCTCATTCGAGGTTTCCTGGTTTTCGGGTCAAATGACCAATATTATGGCTAGAATCAAGGCATAGTTTGTGATAATGTACCCATATTGTACATGCATGTGCATCATGGAATGTCAAACAATGTTGCAGGAGGAAGTTCTCCTTTTCGCACCAAAAAGCCATTTTCCATTTTCCGAGCATAAAAAACGGGGGGGAGGGGGGTTATGAAGCAACTACCCAATGGATAATTCAAAATGATACCACCCCATTTTCACAAGATTATATGGATGTCATATTTGGATTCCTCACATTTTTCTGATCGATTTAGACACTTTATTTTTCGAATTCCGACTTACGGATTTAAATATATAAATTATTCCATATTAAATAAAAAAGGAAATAAAATAAAATCATTTTATTTTTAATTTGGATTAAGATTATTATTACTTTTCATTATTGTTTACTTAAATAATTGTTTGAAATCTAAAACTGAGACGTGTGACATCATGGTCCAAGAGTTAAGAGGATTGATATGAAAGTATTATCAACAAGGTATGATTTCTTTCTCAGGAGCTTATTCGGAAGGAACGAAAAAGTTAAGCGTGCTAGAGCTAGAGTAGTGTTAGGATGGGTGACCATAGGAGAAGTTTGATTATGAGTGTAATCTGACCTAATTTTTAACATACAGAGTGTTAAAATATCCTATATGAGATTATCAAGTAAATAATATTCAAAAAAGTTTGAAACAAAATTGATTTTTTTTATTTTTTAAAAAAAGGCAGTTTCTTTGCCGTGTACTTTTTCCACGAGACACACGACAAAGACAACTTCTTTGCCATGTACTTTTCAAGGAGACACACGGCAAAGACAGCTTCTTTGCCGTGTACTTTTCGAGAAAACACACGACAAAGAATAAACACCGTCATCTCTGCAGGAACCGTCATCTTACTTTACTTTACCATGTCTACGCGTAAGACACACGGCAAAGCCTTTGCCGTGTCTTATTTAGAAAACACACGGCAAAGGGCCTTTGCCGTGACGAACATTGCCGTGTGGCATTTGCAATGTGTATACACACGGCAAAGGCTTTGCTGTGTTCCGAAAGGCCTTTGCTGTGTCTTTTGCCCACACGACAAAGAGCCTGTGTGTCGTAGTGGCTAAACTATTACAACAGCAAACAACAAAAAGCCCCCTGGAGGGAGGGCCATGGCCTCTCGGGAGATGATGATACAGCGCATCCGGGTGAAGCTGGTGGCAGCGGCGTCTCGCAGCGAGGCACCATAGCTGCGGAGGTCGCCGGGTGGGCCTAGATGGGCTCGGACGGGCTAGGGCGATGTGGCTGTGGGGCTTCCTCGGGGTGGAGGTCGCAACTAGAATAGGTTGGGGACGCGGTGTGCGGCCTGCCCATTACAGCAGGGCGGCCAGGACTTTGCGGGCCGTCTAGGCCCGACCGGGTCCGAAAGGGCCTGATGTACCCTTGCTGACATGTCCGGTCGATGACCGCCTCTCGGTGGTGGAGGTGGGTTCCTCCCGCGTGGCTGCAAGGTTGCTGTCCCTCAACCCGTGATGTCGTCTGCTTCCGTCTTATGCAGGCCGTACGCCAGGCTCCACGAAGAGGCAAGTGATGGCGACTTAAGATCGTGGTGGCGCAAGCTCGTGGTCGGAGAAGTTGGGTGGTGGAAATATGTGGCGCCAGGGTTCTTTGGTGGGCGAGGGTTGGGAGAATTCCTTGTTAGTTAGTCTGAGCCTGACACGGTGCCCCCATCGAGTGGCCCCATACCTTCTTGGAGGGCACCGTGGGAATCCCATGCCCACTATACTTTGCATGCCGGGGGAAACCCTAGGACCTATGGTCCGGGTAGCAACGTTGTGTCGACGGTGTGAAGATGATGCTTGGTGCGGGGCACTTTGGGATGCTCGGTGCGTGGTGTGTCAAAGTCAGAGGGCGCAACAATTGCGTGTCATCATTGTGTCGTCAATTCGCCATCGTTTCCCTTTATTTTTGATTTGGGCATGTTTGTGATGTTTCCCCACCGTTTCATTTGGATCGAACTCAGGTATCAGTGTGGTTGCTATATTAATATAGCGGGGCGAAAGTCTATTTCGAGAAGTTCTGAAAACTTAAAACATTTTGTAGATCAAATCATTTGTTTGTTCTATGATAGTCCCTCCATCCAACAAAGGATGTCACGAGCCTTCCAGAAAACATTTTTACATTGCAACTCCTCATGATTCAAAATCTCACAACCACCTATCTAATTCAAAACAAAGAGCACCTAGCTCGATCTTGGGCTCGATGGATGGATCGATCGCTAGGTCGCTCCACCGTTGCTCTCCGTCGTGATTGCCGTTGCCTCGGCAATCGCTCACCACGTGCATCCATAGCTCCACCACAGCATGACATGCGACTCCAGGTCTAATCCCTCACTTGAAGGGAATATGCCCGAGAGGCAATAATAAAGTGGTTATTATCGTATTCCTTGTTTATGATAAATGTTTATTTTACATGCTATAATTGTATTAATACGGAAACGTTAATACATGTGTGTTTAATAAACAAAAAGAAAGTTCCTAGTTATGCCTCTCTTATAAGCTAGCTCGTTGATTAACAAGATGATCATAGGTTTCCTGATCATGGACATTGGATGTTGTTAATAACAAGGTCACAACATTAGTGTAATGATGTGATGAACATTCATCCGAAGTATAGCATTATGATCAAAGTCATTGAGTTTATATTGCTATAACAACTTACGAAGTGATCCTAATCCTTAGACAATGAGATCATGTCAATCACTAACACCGGAAGAGTTTCTTGATAACATCAAACGTCACACCATAACAGGGTCATTATAAAGATGGGTTCAGAACTACTAAAGTGTTATGTTGAGGCCCATGGATCGAGAGTGGAATTTGTTCATCCCGATGAAGGATAGATATGCTCTGGGCCCTCTCGGTGATATCACATTGATTAGCTTGCAAGCAAGTGATTTGATCAATAGAATGTTATATCACGGGAACGAGAAAAGAGTGCATGTCAGTAACGAGATCAAACTAGGTATGGAGATACCGATGATCGAATCTCGAATATGTAATATATCGCGAAACAAAGGGATTAAGATACTAGCGTAAAAGGTTCCGACGATCACAAGAAAGTCATCGTTGAATGTGTGGGAGTCAGTATGGGTCTCCAGATCCCGCTTCTGATTATTGATCCGAGTGGGGTCTCGATCATGTCCGCATTATTCGCGAACCGTAGGATGACACACTTAAGAGACACCGACATCCATTTGGAGCAAAAGTTTCATGCCGGAAATAATAACAAGCGCAGGAATTTATTTCACTAGATACCGAAACAGGTTTTCGGGTGAAATTGCAGAAAGTGTTTCTGCATGTGAAATGAAATACTAGCAAGGGGTTATATGTGAATGTTTGTCATTAATGTAATTGACAAAATTCTGAATAATAAAAGGAGTTTTATTTAATGAGAGTTTGCATTAAATTTGGTGGAAATTTAATGGGAATTTGAGTGGGTTTTTTAGTGTATGGAATTGAAAGGCTTTTGTGTGAGTGGAGTGTCCACCCACATGAATGAAAGGAGGGGAGGGGGCAGCCCCATGGCTGGGCGCATGGCCCCTTGGGTGCCCCCCTCTCCCTATAAAAGGAGCCCCTCCCTCTCTCTCACTCACACCTCCTCGTGAAGGATCTCTCTCCTCCTCTAGAATTTATCCCCATGGTCTCGGACTAGCGAGATACATGTTCTCGGTGGCTTTTTGGCAAGAAATAGTTGTGCTTCCGCTGCATCGCTGGAGCGAGGAGGCGGAGGTTGCTCGGTGCATCGAACGTGTGTGCGAGCACGGATGTGCTGCTGATTTGCGGCGCTAGGACTTCCTCTCGATCTTGAGATCGACAAGAGATCGTCTACATCAACCACGAGTCGAGCTCGTTAAGCTTTGTCGGTCTTCAATGGTATGTTCTCTACGGATATACATCCGCCCGTTGTTTGTATCTAGTAGATAGATCTTGGTACATAGTTGTTCCCATCATAGGAAATTTTTTGTTTTCTATGCTGCGAACCCTACAGTGGTATCAGAGCCGGATCTATGCGTAGATACTTTGCACGGGTAGTACACATATGAGTATGTGGGCGATGATGATCATTTTATTGCTTCTTAGTTGTACTTTGGATATTGGTGGCATAATGGGATGAAGCGGCCCAGACAAACTTTACATGTCCTCGCACATGAGACCTGTTCCACGCTTGACATACAACTAGTTTTGCATAAGTGGCTAGCGGGTGTCTGTATCTCCTACTATAGTCAATATCTAATTTGCAACGAGTTGTCAACAATTTGGTTATCCTCGTTGTGGTTCATGTTCGTAGGTAAGAACGGTTCTATCTTCGAAAGCCCTAAACCACGTAAAACTTGCAATGGATAAATTAGAGGCGTCTAGTTTAGATTGTTGTTGGGCTAGTGTTATGATATGGTGATGTTGTAAGTAGAAGTATGAGATGATACTATTACAACACACATAACATGTAAGTTCCATAGACCTTAGCCTTACACATAAAGGTATGATAGAGATCATACCACGGTGCACATGATGGAGATCATATGCGGGAACCATATCATTTCACTTACAAACATGTGATGTTTGATTGCATCTTATATTGCTTGTTTGGCGTTTTATTAGCATAATAAGATGATCCCTCATTTAGATATCAAGATAAAAATATGTTCTTCTTTAAGTATGCACCGACAATGTTTCGTCGCTTCATGACATCACGTGATGATCGGGTGTACTTGAATCCATGAGCATATCTCGGGTGTAAGACAGTTACACACGCGAATACTAAGGTTGTTACTTGGCGAGCCTAGCATGTACAGACATGGCCTCGGAACACGGACCGAAAGGTTAAGCATGAGTCATATGTTTTGATATGATGACCATATGGATGCTCGCCTTTGAAGCTACACCGACTCACGTGATGATCGGACTTGGTGTAGTGGATTTGGTTCATGTAATCACCAAAAAGACACTAGGGATGTCGTTTTTGAGTGGGAGTTCATTTCTAATTTGGATTAGTAGAACTCAATTTATCATAAATTAAATCAAAGTGAATTTGTATAATTTGTTGTAGTCATTGGCATTCGTTCACCACCTTATGCATAGTTATAATTGAGATAATAGAACTATAGAATTCTGGATATTTACTTTACGAACTGGTATCGTATTGTGTTGAGTGTCAATCTAAAGTTTAAAGTCCTATTGCAAACTTTCAGCAAACTCTGTTTACTCCGTGAGATTTAATAATTGGTATTAAATCGAGAGTAACAATTCCAGTGTTAGTATCTTAAGTATCATGTTTGCCTCCATGATTCTTGATTGTTTTAATATCAAGTTTATATAGGAGCTGAAAGAATTGTTTCAGAAACCATCATGTGTGGCAGATATAACAATATCTGAAACAATGTTTTGGTTGCAATATGATTGAGTATAATATATGTTCTCATATTGGATGAGAATTTACGAAGGTTGGAGATGCTAGACATCCTAATCATCCAAAAGGGTTTTGGAAAGTAATGTTATACTCACGATTCGCCTTTATAAGCTACAGTAGCTTGATCATGAAAATCGTCATGATAAGGGTGAATAGAAGATGTATGTAAAGTGTTTAATACACTAAAAGATTACTATAGAATGGATTTTGAAAGAATGCCGATCATTTTGATGATGGCGATCTACTTCAAAGTGCAAGTACAAAGGTATTATTATTTGAATATACACGCTTTGGACTATGTGTCATGTATATGGCGCCACTTTTGATGTTGATAGATTCTTTTAAAAAGGAAAAGGAAATGCTGAAAGAGAATCTATAAAATATATTTGGCAGAAAAGAAAATATTGGAAATATCCAATTTAGGTATATAGATGATATACATGTTATGGTTGTATTCTTTGCTTGTTAAACAATGTGGTTCTTGGGTATTAGATACCGAATTGGTTGGTATGAAATTTCATACAGAACGACGCAATTCATGAACCACAATGGCCTAAGTAACTAGCAAGAGAATATGTGATGATGTTCATCGAAAACAAACAAACCGTTGTTTTTATTTCTCATTGACATCAAAGGTTGACTTCAAGATTTGTTTTAATAATTGTTATTTAAATCAGGTATTATGAGAACAAAGGTTGTTCAAATAATTACCGTATTCCATATAAGATGGATAATTTACAAATCTAGTTGGAGAAATCACATCCATAAAACCTAATGCTAAATGTCGCAAGACAAATGATTGAAAGATCACTTACGAAGTGACATCACCGTTTAAATTATATTGGAAAGAAAACATGAAGAATATCCATATTCATGGATTTTTGGAGTCTTTGATTTGATCATGTGACGCTTGTGAGACTTTCCTCGGGATAATTAAAACTTCGTTCAAAGGCCAAAAAAGAATGAACGACTAAAATATTGGAATTTATACATATCGATGTATGTAGTCCATTATGTATAGTCGTAAGCGATGGATTTCATCTTCATATGCTTTCTCTAGAAATTTGAGTGAATGTTCACTTAATGAGAAAGAAGTATGAAATATTTGAAAATGTTCAAAGACTTTCAAGATGAAGTGGAAAATCATTGTAACAAGAAAATAAATGGTTTATGATTTTATCATATGGGATTTATTTGAGTTACAAGTGTAACAAGAAAAATAAATAAATTATGATTTTATCATAAAAGGGATTTATTTGAGTTACAAGTTTAGCAAAACACCTAGATTTACATCTCCCGAAACACCATAGGAATATGGAGTGTTTGAGATTTGTAATGAAACCTTGTTTGACATGGTTGGATCAAAGGTGTTATTTATAAAACTGCCATTATGTTTTAAAAGATTAAAACTTTAGAGACTACCGCTTTTACACTGAAAAGAGCTCCATCTTGATTTGTTGAAATGACACCATATGAGTTATGGTTTGGGGTAAAACCCAAGTTGTCCTTTCTTAAATTTTGGTATGCTAAACATAAGTAAGATGTTTACAACCGAAGTCGGATAAGCATGTCTTTGTAGGTTATTTTGAATAACAATTGGTTATTCCTCCATAACACCAAGGACAAAAGGGTTTGTCGCTTGAAACATGAAGTTTCTTGAAGAAGGAATTTTTCATAAATGTTAAGTGGGAGGACAATAGAACTTTAACAAGGTTAACGAACCTTAGCTAAATGTGCTGAGTTGCGCAGTGCCAGAAATGGTTCCGGAGGCTGCCATAATGCTCATAGCTTATGTGCCTCAAAGGTTGTGGTAACGGAGATCTAAGTTCTTATTGAACCAAGTCGGTCGGATAAACAATCAAATAGTGAGATTTGAGAGTAAATCATTATTGTTTGACAATGATGAACCAACTACATGCAAAGAAGCGATGATGGGCCCTGACTCGGCCAAATGGCTTGAAGCCATAAAATCCGTGATAGTTCCATACACGAGAAATCAAGTTTTGAACTTGGAAGACCCTCCGAAAAGGTGTAAAAACCTATCGGTCGTATTTGGATCTATAAAGAAACAGACATGGATGTTTCACATCTATAAAAAAGTCGACATGTCGGTAAAGTTTTTACGACAATGTTCAAGGAGTTGACTATGACAAGATTTTATCTTTCATAGCAATATTTAGTCTGGACGGATTAAAGTAGCAACCACTACATATAATTTGGTATATGGTAGATGAATAAACAACACAAAATTCTTCTAATAGAATGGTTACCTAGGACGTGTACAAGACACGGTCCAAAGGGTTTTGTTAAATTCAAAGGATGCTAAAAGGACATGCAAACTTCAATGGTTGAAGTAAGCATCACGGAGTTGGAATCTTCACCGTGATGAAAAAGGAGTTTTCATCCGGAGACGATGAAGATGCTTGCATTTGCAAGAAATTAAGTGGGAGCACTGATACATATTTCTAATACATTATGTGGAGGACATCTTGTTGATTAGAAATGATGTATCTTTTATTGACAAAGGTTAAGAATTTCATTTCAATGAAAAACTTAGGCAAAACCCAAATATTTAGCATGAATGTCTATAGTGGATAGACTGTAACGCTAATATGGTTGTGCCAAACATACATATATAAGATATTGAAGGAGTTCAATATAGAAACAACAAGGAATGGTTCTTGTTGCATGGAAAGGAATTGAATCAAGATTCAAGTGTATCGACACTTGATAAGTGAAACAAGATTCAAGTGCTTTGACACTTGATGAGTAAAATCACAAGAATGATTTGATCAATCATACCATGATATGTACACATCCAGATATGTCCTATGCTCTAAGTGTTATGAGCATATACCAGAATGAATCATAAAATGATCATTGGACAATAGTAAGAAAATTCTTATGATCTTTTGGAAGAACTAAGAATATATTTGTGTAGAGGTGACAAACATTTACAAATAGTTCATTGTAAAGCGTTACATTGATACTAGTTTTATCACAAGATACAAATTAAGTTTATCTCAATTTAAACTATGGGTGGCACAATATAATGGAAAGAAGATTCCATGATGGATTTGGATGAAATCCATCGTTAAGACATTGTGACGAATACTACAACAAAAAGGCTAAGTATATGACTGCTATAGTAGCAGCAAAGGAGGGAATTTGTGTCAAGAAGTTGGCTATCAAACTAAGGTGTGGTTCGCAACAGGCTAACACTAAAGATATATTGTATGACAATAGTATCGACATGATTTAACCCCAAGGAACTAAAGGTTTCACCAAAAGACCAAATTTATACAATGCCATCTCCTTGGAGAATGGGTGATGCGTGAAGACGCAAAGACACGCAAATACACACGGACCTGAAGCGTCAGATCCGTAGATTATGTTAACCACTTGCAATTGCGTATATGGAACACCAGAAAGCCATAGGTGTTCAATACGCAAAGTTTTCAAACTAGATTATTGTCTCTAGTGCAAGTGGGAGACTGAAGGGAATATGCCCGAGAGGCATAATAAAGTGGTTATTATCGTATTCCTTGTTTATGATAAATGTTTATTTTATATGCTATAATTGTATTAATACGGAAACGTTAATACATGTGTGTTTAATAAACAAAAATGAAGTTCCTAGTTATGCCTCTCTTATAAGCTAGCTCGTTGATTAACAAGATGATCATAGGTTTCCTGATCATGGACATTGGATGTTGTTAATAACGAGGTCACAACATTAGTGTAATGGTGTGATGAACATTCATCCGAAGTATAGCATTACGATCAAAGTCATTGAGTTTATATTGCTATAACAACTTACGAAGTGATCCTAATCCTTAGACCATGAGATCATGTCAATCACTAACACTGGAAGAGTTTCTTGATAACATCAAATGTCACACCGTAACAGGGTGATTATAAAGATGGGTTCAGAACTACTAAAGTGTTATGTTGAGGCCCATGGATCGAGAGTGGAATTTTTTCATCCCGATGACGGATAGATATGCTCTGGGCCCTCTCGGTGATATCACATTGATTAGCTTACAAGCAAGTGATTTGATCACTAGAATGTTATATCACGGGAACGAGAAAAGTGTGCATGTCAGTAACAAGATCAAACTAGGTATGGAGATACCGATGATCGAATCTCGGACATGTAATATATCGCGAAACAAAGGGATTAAGATACTAGCGTAAAAGGTTCCGACGATCACAAGAAAGTCATCATTGAATGTGTGGGAGTCAGTATGGGTCTCCAGATCCCGCTTCTGATTATTGATCTGAGAGGGGTCTCGATCATGTCCGCATTATTCGTGAACCATAGGGTGACACACTTAAGAGACACCGACATCCATTTGGAGCAAAAGTTTCATGCCGGAAAGAATAACAAGCGCAGGAATTTATTTTACTAGATACCGAAACGGGTTTTCGGGTGAAATTGCAGAAAGTGTTTCTGCATGTGAAATGAAATACTAGCAAGGGGTTATATGTGAATTTTTGTCATTAAAGTAATTGATAAAATTCTGAATAAATAAAAGGAGTTTTATTTTATGAGAGTTTGCATTAAATTTGGTGAAAATTTAATGGGAATTTGAGTGGGTTTTTTAGTGGAGGGAATTGAAAGGCTTTTGTGTGAGTGGAGTGCCCACCCACATGAATGAAAGGAGGGAAGGGGGCAGCCCCATGGCTGGGCGCATGGCCCCTTGGGTTCCCCCCTCTCCCTATAAAAGGAGCCCCCCCTCTCTCTCACTCACACCTCCTCGTGAAGGATCTCTCTCCCCTCTAGAATTTATCCCCATGGTCTCGGACTAGCGAGATACATGTTCCCAGTGGCTTTTCGGCAAGAAATAGTTGTGCTTCCGCTGCATCGCTGGAGCGAGGAGGCGGATGTTGCTCGGTGCCTCGAACATGTGTGCGAGCACGGATGCGCTGCTGATTTGCGGCTCTAGGACTTCCTCTTGATCTTGAGATCGGCAAGAGATCGTCTACATCAACCACGAGTCGAGCTCGTTAAGCTTTGTCGGTCTTCAAGGGTATGTTCTGTACGGATATACATCCGCCCGTTGTTTGTATCTAGTAGATAGATCTTGGTACATAGTTGTTCCCATCGTAGGAAATATTTTGTTTTCTATGCTGCGAACCCTACATCACTTCCCTACCTACTTTTCCCTACCTCGCCGTTGCTCTCCGTCGTGATTGTCGTTGCCTCGACAATCGCTCACCACGTGCATCCATAGCTCCACCACAGCATGACCCGCGACTCCAGGTCTAATCCCTCACTTTCCTACCCACTTTTCCCTACCTCGCCTACCCTCATCGTGCAAAGCCCCCGCGATGCAGGTGGCAGCGGATCTTCCTTCCTCCGGCGTGAGGAGGGTCATGCAGGTCATTCCTCATTGGCGACGGTGTAGCTCGATGGAGGTCGGCGGGATGGCGGACATCATGCTGCGCCTGAGGCGACCTCCGATGTAGAGGCCATGGTAGGTGGCGGCACACACGTCTGCCTTGTCCCGTGGTGGCGATGGTGGACCGAGGTTGCACCAAAAGGAGGTCTCCACCGGTGTTGGAACGACACTCGGCAGAGCTGGCCTGCGACGGTGGGCTCCTACCCTCGGCCAAGATCTAGGCCCATTTGGGCTTGATTCGGGCTGGGGGCCTTTTTCTTGGTTTCAAGGGCTCCTAATAGACCTGAGAGCCCACCCCTCGGCCATGGAGTGGCTGAGGCGATGGATCCAAGCCATTAGTGAGTAGATTCACTTATTTTGAGGTGTATCTAGTATAACTTAATATACTTTCTTTGATCCAAATTAATATATCTAGATTTGTCTAGATTCATATCTAGTCATGTTTTATGTTAAATACATCTAAATCTAGATAAATCTGAGTCTATTAATTTAGATCGGAGGGGAGGGAGTATGTAAAAAATCCTAGGGAGTAGAAAAAGCGTATACCTAAGCGAACAGTAGTTGCCTATACGGCTATACCTATGGGCGTCGGTGGCGATCTGCTTGCTGCATGCGTTGTGAATTCCTGGCTAGGTACGATCCAATCAGGATAGGATGTCAGAATAAAGTGTAAATCCAGGCAGATTGATAAGATAGAGGAGATCGAGGAGGAAACGATGAGCCGCCGTTTTGTGAATCTGCTGGTCAACAAATTGAGCGGCCGCCGCCCTACCTTCAGCCTGCACCGCATCGATACGGCGAGCTTATTCTGCCCTACCGGATCACCGAAACCAGCGGATCCAGCAGCTCCGGCTCGGCTGCCTCCGGCGGCCATATCCTTCTACCCGCGGAACCAGATCGGGTGGATGGATTTCATGGCCCTCAACGACGACGTCATCGCCGTGGACCACGAGGGCCGCACCCTCCTCTACGATGGCGCGGTCGACGCCGTGCGGGCCATGAACCCGATCATAGGCCCCAGGACCGGATCCATGTCCCTCAACCTTGGCGACGACTTCTTCTTTGTCATGGGGCGCGAGATCGGCTGGGCGTGTCAGGTGCACCATTGTCAGGTCCTGAGCTTCAAGGACTGGTTCTGGTATCCTCTCACGCCGCTCCGCCTTAATGAACTGGATCTCCTCGAGGACCCGAGGTACAACAAGTACAAGTTGGGGCTGGAGCAGCTGGACCCCTTTGAGGTGGGCGCTTATACCACGGTGGCCGGCGACTCGTCGGATCAGTGGATATCCACGCTGCCGGATGTGTGGATATCCACGGTGGGCGCCGGCACATACTCCTTACACAATGCCGAGTGGAGCAAGATCGGGGACTGGGCCCTGCCGTTCCGTGGCCGTGCCCACTACGTCGCCGAGCACGACCTCTGGTTCGGCTTCTCCGAGAAGGACCAGCAAGTCTGCGCGGCCGACCTCAAGCAGCAGCCACCGGCGCCGCCTCTGCGGGAATTTCCCTTGTTGCATCACTGGGAAGAAGAAGAAGAACGGTCTCTGCCACTGCCAGAGTCGTGGACACCGACGACGAGTAGTCTCTTCCCGCTGGGCTCTGGCAAGCTTTGCATCGCCAGGTGCTTCAGGGCAGCTGACGGGGAGAAGCTGCTCCCGTCGGAGTACAAGCATGAGAAAGCAAAGAGCTTTGCGGTGCTCGCTGGTGTGGAGGTTGTCGAGGATGCCGGCAAAGGAAGCCTCCAGATAATCAAGCACAACTCGGTGTGTTACGACGTCGGCGAGAACGTGGTGAAGCCATTGTGATTATTTGCCACACCAAGAATTTGTCTTTCATCGACTCTTATGCTATTCAAATCCTCTTGTCATATGGAGATAGATTAGTGTTAATCAACTCTATTTTAACAAGTATGCTCATGTTTATGTTATCTTTTCTGGAAATACCAAAGGGTGTTAGGAAAAGATTAGACTTCTACCGTTCAAGATTCTTTTGGCAAAGTGATGAGCACAAGAAGAAATATAGATTAACTCGGTGGAATATAATCTGCAGACCTAAGGACCAAGGCGGCCTAGGAATTGAAGTCTTAGAAATTAAAAACAACTGTTTACTTAGTAAATGGCTTTTTAAATTGTTATCTGAGCAAGGGATATGGCAAGAGTTATTGCAAAACAAATATTTGAAAAATAAAACACTTTCTCAAGTTCAAGTTAAACCGACCGACTCTTCATTTTGGAAAGGCTTAATGCAAGTAAAGGAGGGTTTCTTTACTAGAGGGTTTTTTAAAATCGGAAATGGTTTAAAAACAAGATTTTGGGAGGATGTTTGGCTCGAGGAAAG
The DNA here is from genome assembly GCA_023614405.1 of Avena insularis. Lineage (NCBI taxonomy): Eukaryota > Viridiplantae > Streptophyta > Magnoliopsida > Poales > Poaceae > Avena > Avena insularis. The sequence continues at coordinate 78,592,947 of CM042695.1, read as the reverse complement.
CTCCCTGGCCCAACAATATCCCGCGTTATATAACATTCTGCATAAAAAGCACGTCTCTGTACATGAAGTCCTATCTTAAAGTCCTCTCAATATCAGTTTTAGGAGGAGCTTAACCGGGACAAAATGGATTGCATGGTTGCAACTATGTGAGAGATTGATGCAAGTTAATTTGACTAATGAACCTGATTTGTTTAGGTGGAAATTAACCACGGATGGGACTTTCACCGTTAAATCAATGTATGAGGATCTGAATCATTAGAGAATCCCTACAAAATACCTTTGGAAGCTTAAAATACCACTAAAGATTAAGATTTTTATGTGGTTTTTCAATAAAAATGTTTTGTTGACTAAGGATAATCTTTCAAGAAGGAATTGGTATGGGAGCAAGAAATGTTGTTTCTGTGACGCTGAAGAAACTATTGAACACCTTTTTCTTACATGTCCCTTTGCTAGAATTATTTGGCGTATTGTTTTCTTTTCATATGATCTTCCACCACCAACTAATATTGATAATATGTTTGGGAATTGGTTGAATGGGATGGATAAGGATAACAAAGCTAGAATACGTATAGGGGTATCGGCTTTATGTTGGTCCATCTGAAAATGTCGCAATGATATTATTTTTAACAAGGCTCGAGTTCAATCTTTTTTGCAGGTTATTATTTCGGCGTCTCATTGGATCCAACTTTGGGCTTTCCTCCTCCCAGAACATCAACGTGCAGTGATGGTTTCTGGATGCAACCATCTGGTGATGGTCGCACAGGATATTTACTACCAGGCTTCGTGGCGGCATACTAGTAGATTGAGAGATGTCTAGCTACTGTATGTTATGCTGTTTTAGACTTCTTGTCGTTTTCAGATGGTTGGTATTTGTATCAACCCTCTCCGATCCATGAACTGTATTTGCTACACAATTGATACTTCGTAATAAAAGGCTGTGTGCATCCATGGATGCAGAGGCCGGGGACCAACCCCATTTCGAAAAAAAATGCTATTCAAATCCTAGAGCTTAACTTTGCCAACAATCTTGAGTTTTAATTTGAATGATATGGTTGGAGCATTCAACTCAATGTCAGATTCTGTGTAAAACATCTTGTGTTACTACTTACTCCGTTTCATAATATAAGAGGGTTTAGCTTTGTAAGTTGAGTATATCTAAACCTCATTTAGTGCATAGGTTCATTCCTAATCACTTCGAACCTACACACTAAAAGAGGTCTAGATACACTACTTTTATAAAACTAAAACATCTTATATTATGAAACGAAGAGAGTACTTAGTACCCAGCTCGTAGTATAGGATGCCTGTGCTGGTGAGGTCGCGACATTTTTGGGCAGTGCACTCGTCCGGCTCTGTTTTCATGAATCGTAAAAACGCCCAAGACGACCACATCCACCTTTGTGACATCAGTACATGGCGGCGACAACTGCCACCACCTGAACCGTGGCGACAACGGCAGACTCATGGCACACCATGGTAGTGACGATGACCACTGCTTGGACCTCTCCTGTGCGGCACGACAACTGTGTGTCTGCGCCCGAAGACAGGATATATGGCAAAGGCTCTCTCCTGTGTGCAACGCAACTTGAACCTTGCCATCTTCTTGCAAGTTACCACTTTCTTCTCTGTTGTAGAAGCCTTGTTGCTCTCAGTAGCCAAAGTGACCTATAATAACGTGTAAAAAAGTTGAAATGTAGATTGCAGATGCAATGAGCAAACCAAAAGAAACTCTATTTGCTCTTGATGTTTGATACATATACACATTTGTAACTAGGCAGTTGTTCTAACAATATATAAAGCACATTCACGATCTTTCACACGTCACACACAGCATACAACGTTTTCACACTAATATGGACCTGAATTTTGAACTTGTTGTAAGGTTTACAAAGCGGCTAATGGATGTGGTGTTTTGCCTCGCAGGTGCATATGGATCTATTGTAAATATTATACAAAAATAAAGTCTAAAATTTCAAAAAATTCTGAAAACAATTTATGTACATTCGGATATTGTATGTTCGAGCATAAGTTTTTGGCAAAAGGAACATTATGTGTGGCCTGTACAAAAGATAAAAAAATGTCTCGTGAATACTCAGTTTGGAGCATAAAAATTTGTCGTTTTACAGAGAACAAAAAATATCTTTTTCCCGAAAACTTTTGTGCACACATGGAATGTTCCAATGTACATCCAGAATTTTGTTTTTTGAATTTTTGACATTTTGGAATGCGTTTAAAAAATGGTTTCATATGCACCTGGAAGCGGAATTAGATGTCCAGTAATGCATCACCCATGCTAGCTTCTAAAGAAATTCTCAGCGGGCGCACGCAGTTGATGAAGACTGGGCTGACGGTAGTCATTAAACTGACCAAGGGATCGTAAAGAGGTCATCTCATCAATAGCTGATACTATGCTTGTCAAATCATAATACTCCATCCGTCCTGAAAAGGATGTCGCAAATTTGTTTGAATTGAGACATTCGAATTTAGATAAATCTATGTCATCCTTTTTACAAGAGAGGGAGTATCTGTTTGTTATATCGACCCACCCATAACATAGGTGAAACTACTTCACTAGTAAGCTAAAAGCCCTCTTGTCTTTGTTCTTATAGAAAAGTTTTCCTCTCTTCACTGCCAACCAATGTTTTCTATTGGGGTTAAAAACAATGATATTGCCAACATGAACAAAAAGATATTTCCCTTAATGTGGCTTCAGGGCTCAAGGCCTGTCACCTTCTTTGTTTTTCAGTCCACATATTTTCATATTGTTCATTGACTTCCTTTCGTCCTTTTATTTTTGACATGTTCGCTCGATATGCATAGGTAAGCCACCACATAAGAAAGTCTCTTGGAAAAGGAAAGAACCTAGCTTGGAATAACACATCACGCCATTTTTCTGTGATTCAACTTTCTATCTACTCCTTATGTTTTGAAAAGGATATCGCAGATTTGCCTAAATTCGAATATATCTTGACACTATTATATAGAGTCTTTAAAATCAAACAAATTTGCGACATCCTTTTTAGGACGGGGGGAGTAGCATGTTTCTTGTACTTCAAACATTTTATAAGTGCATCTACCATCGGTAATTCAAAGCCGAACCTGTAAAAAAAATCCAGTGGTGAACCTTGGAGCACTTGAAAAGGTAATGCCTCGAATATAAAAATGTGCAAACATGTTCTTATCATTTGACTGTCAAGAAAATTTTAAATTTCATGGAAAAAATAAAGTTATTGTGACATGTGTTATAAAGATAGGTTTTAGTTCTAATAAATTGCATTTAAAGGGCACTAATTTTTTTTACCGAGGTGGAAAATTCTATGTTGTGTTAAAATTGACAAAAACAGAGAAAACAAAACCTCATAGATGTACAAGAAATCTAAGAAGCTTTTGATTTTTTAATAGTTTGATGTTTTTAATGTTTTGTTTTTCATCCAGGGAGCATGAACCCATGAGACATTTTGCCTGCCCCATCTCTCATGGATATATTTCAAGAAATGACAGACACAATAATTTGAATACTAATTAAGCACTATATTTTTACTCGTTATAAATTAATCGTGAGTAAAATGGGGCATGCAAATCTCTGTACTTAGATCCTACGAATTGAAATACCATTTTACTTTGAATATATATTTTGAAGCTCGAAGTACCCCTTAACATAAATATCTTCATATTATTTTGTATATGCGTGCACTTATTTCAAAGATTAACCTAGCAAGACGAAATGGGCATGAGAGTAAAAATGTATGTTCTGTTATGAAGAGAAAACAATAAAACATCTTTATACTCATGTCTACTCGCCTGCTTTGGCATCGTATTGTTCTTGTTAATTTTAACCTACTCCATACAGCTCTAAGAAATAAAATTGGGAATTGGTCGAACATGGTTGGTAAACAGCGTGGGACATGTGCTTTAAGTTGGTTTTTATAAAGTAGCCAAAATCATATTTCTTTGCCTTTACCCATACAACAAATTTCTCATTTTTGTAGGTCATTCTCAAAGCCACTAATAGTTCCGTATATGGTATTTACTTCACCACTGGAGGCATGGACATCCTAGTACATTTGTTACAACCGTTTGGAGACGGTCACACAACTAATGCTCAACCGGTTGAGCCAGCAACTTAACAATATGATTTGTGATACATAAGGGTGTCATATTTTTGTTGTTGTTCCTATTGAGTTCTCTATCCGTTCTTTGCACATGTAAAAACTTCAAAATTATAACTTCGTAAATTTTTGGATCTTTTCATTAGTCAATGCAGAGGTCAAGATCCCCTTTCTGAAGTGTAGTGAAGAGTGTTGAGAATATAATATATTGCTTAAGCCTTTTAATTAGTTTGGTCTTTTGGTTCTATTGGCCACTGCATCAATTCAATACGGTATCAAAGGCAAGAGGTTTCAAGTTCAAGACCTTGCTCACACAGTATTAAAAAAACCTGTGACCTATATCCAACCCATGTAAGGCCTAAAATAGCATAGATGTTAGGGGGTATTGAGGATATAATATATTTCCTAGCCATTTCCATCGGCTCGTCTCTATATCATTCAAATTTATAGTACCTCAAGGATAGGTCAATAGTGTACCATTTGGTTGCCTACCTCTTTTCCATTGCCAAGCAGTAAAGAGTGTTCGCCTCTTTATGGTACCAATTATATTGGTTGTATGTTGTCAATTATATATAAAATCATCACTATCACTATCTTGAAGAGTTCATTTTTTATATATAGCGTCCATTCTGTCCAGTATCTAGTCGTATCCTTGCAGTGTTCAAAATTCCTCGGTATATACGAGTCTTGTAGTGATTGTGTCTGTGAAATTAATCAGCTGTATATTCAGTTAGGCTTGTGAGGCATGCAGGAGATTGGTATGCATGCACTTTTGAAACATCGTAATCCTTGGAAGGAGGACTCAACGCCCTTTCAAGGAAACACCACTGAGGTAACAAGACATGGACGACACAAATTTGTTGGAGCCAGCTACGTAGAGACTTCCGGTACAATTTTTCTGTTCCCAAGTTGTCGTGGCAGTTCGAGGAGTTATTTATGATGCGTGGTGTCCTAGTTCTCCACTTGTTTTTAGGCGCCTGGCTGTAAATCTTTGTATGTTTGATGGATGTATCTCGAAGTCCAAACTATGGTGTGTCAGATGCATTTTGGTAATATATTTACAAGGTTTGCCATACAAAATGTTGTCAAAGCTGATGGCATAGACATAACATCAATGTGAATGAACGTGTGATGTTGGAGATGGTCTGAAAACAGATTCACAACTAGTGGTCAAAAGCTGAATCCATCACAATCCCAAGATCCAGCCACTGCAGTTATCCACAGTGCTTACCACCGTTGCAGATGAACTAGGGCTGCCGCTCCTTGATAGTATGGATGGAAAGGGTTATCATTCAACCAACTCGCAGATCTTCAGTCTGGGTGAAACTTCCGTGAACACCCCACTCGCTAAGGCGCTCACCAAACAACTTTTGTGAAAACGTCAACACGTGGCTTTCTACCTCAATATTTTCCAGACTGATAGTTCATGCATGAAGCTCAGTGTGCCCTCGCCACGACCATAGACCGATTTTACAGTGTTTTGTTTACAGATTACAAGGATGTCCACTGTATTTACTGTGTAATTAGACCATATCTCTATGGTCTGGTCTCGGTCTTGTTGTGCAATTTCCTGGAGTCTCGATACACCTTCGTTCATCTAGCACGCCATGTATGCCTCCGATATTTTCTAAATGGGTAGGGATGACCATGGTTGTGTTCGTGTAACTTCATTAACAAATCCTCGAAAGTAAATCCATGAATGTGCCTCATATTACTCGATTTTCTGAGAATCAATATCTTAGAAACAATAACTGTGAAATATTTTCCACAAAGAGAAGACATGACATGAATGCAAAGGCACGACCATTAAAACAATTAATCCAACAGGTGAAAGGACTAACCAATATGTATGCTTTTTATAGACAATGTAATTTAATTTCTTACGATGCATCCTTGTCTGTAGGAACATGCCACTAGCTAGGACTCTGTCGCTGCGTGTGCCCACTGCCCAGCCCATCAGATGTACGACTATGCGAACCGCACAGCCTTTCAGTTCGATGGATATTTATGCGAGGATATGATCGATAGCATTAGCAAATCATTGCTCTTATTTCCTATATGCTGATAGAAACTCTCTTGCATGTTTGCCAAAAAACAACAGATAGATTGAGGCAAGTGCCGGATACATGTAGCCAGTAGTAGATTTGTTGCTCTTCTACGATGATACTTTGCCTGCCAAATTCTATATACTCCCTCTGACCCATATTAATTGACTTGAATTTGTCTAGATTTGAATAAATCTAGACACTATTTTGTATATAGGTTCATCTAAATTTTGATAAATCCAAGTCAATTAATATGGGTCGGAGGGAGTATATTTTTTATATGGACCCACCCAAAAGACAGTGGGCGGAACTGCTGTACTGGTAGCAGGCAAAAGCCCCCATGTCTTTGTTCTTGTCGAAACTCTCGTTCCTGCCAGCTGTTGTTGCCTGTTTGGGGGTGGAAACAAAATTACATTGCGAACATGAAAAAAAAAAGGTTCCTTAATTATTGTGGCTTCAAGGGCTCAAGGCTTGTCACAACTATCACTTTTTTTTGTTTTTCAGACCATATATTGTCATATTGTTTATTGACTTCCTTAATTTCCACCTTCTATTTGTAGCGTGTTTTCTCTGTATGCATAGATAAGCCAGTGCATAAGAACGTGTCTTGGCTGCTTGAAAGAAGAGCCTACCTTGGAATAACGCGTCACTCATTTTTTTATTTGATTCTACTTTATATCTAGCGGGTTTCTTGTACTTCAAACATTCTATAACCGCGTTTACCATCAGTAATTCAAAATGTGAACCTTGGAACTCTTGAAAGATAATGTCTCAAATATGAAAATAGAAACATGTTCTTTCCGTTTTTCATCGAAGAAAATACAGGTATTGTGACATGCGTTAAAAATACAATTTTTTGTTACAGACATTTCATTTTCTTGAGAACTAAAGGTTGTTGTTTCTACCAAGGTGGAAACTTCCATATGATATATGTTAAAATTGACAAAAAAGAAAGAAAAGAAAAGACAGAACTAGGTAGATGTATAAGAAATTTGAGAATCTTTTCAATTGTTTTGTTATATTTTAGTATTCTATTGATCATCCAGGGAGCATGCATGTACCTTGGAGGTGTTTTGCCTCCCTCATCTCTCATGTCTATGTCAAGAAATGACGTACTTGAAAAAATAAATACAAACTGAGCACTATTATGACTCGTTATATAAATGATGGGTAAAATGCAGCAAGTGAATATTGGCGACCTTACGAATGGAAACACAGTTTTCCTTTGAATATGTATTTGGAAGCTCAAAGTGCAACTTAAAATAAATATATTCATATGGTTTTTGTATAGACGTGTACTTATTACTAAGATTAACCTTGCAAGACGCAAGGGTGGAATGTGAGTAACAAGTGTTGTTTCTGTTATTAAGAGGAAACAATTGAACACATTTTTATATCATGTCCAGTTGCCCGCTTTGTCTGGCATACCTTTGATGTGAATGTTGACCTACCCCCACGTCTACAGTAAGAAATATGCTTGGTGTCGTCCCTGTGAAATCGGGGGTATGCACGGGTCCTTCTGGTGCGGTCCATGGACTATCCGGTGACCCTGACCCTGAGACAACAACCCGTATGGAGGGAACTTCAGAACATTTATCTACAGAGGAGTAGTATGCAAATCTTAATCAACAATCTTTCAAAAGGTCAAACCACTCGGAAAGAAGATGGGGCACCCGGGGACGAAATATGGCTCCTGGGACCAACCTGCAGACCCTCGGCGCCACCTGTCTCGCGACCCATCCACGATGACCCCACGCCATTATCGTGGGCGGTGCGGCTACGATGGAACAACTCGTACCATCTCATCGATGCACCAGAGGCAATCGACATCTGGTTTGGACACGCATCCCATAGACTGAGTGTACTCAGACTCTGAGCACCACACCGCATCCATGCACCGCTTCTCCTCTTAAAAGATACTGACTGGCCTGCGGGTTACCCCTTGAGAATATAAAAGGAGGGCCAAGGCATATGGAGAAGGGACCGGAGAAAAGGGAAAATAGTAGGTTGAAGAGAGAAGAGAGTAGGCTGAAGAGAGAAGGGAGATTGAGACCCATTCCCGTGGATCATCGTTGTAACATACTTGGATCCACCATTAGACCGTAGTTCCAGGACTTATGGTTTCACAGAACATGGCCTAAACCAAGATAAAAAAAAACCACCATGTAATCATGAGTTGGGAGTTTACTCGTTGGTTGCGATGCGATGTCACTGGCCAAACTAAAAAGGGGAGTGCATCACTGGTGTCCGCGATTCAGGACGCGACACTTGGGATTTTTTGAACATGGTTGGTAAATGGAGTGGGATATGCACTTTAAGTTATGCTTCATAGAATGGTTGAAATCATATTATTTTTACAAATACACAAATTTCTCATTTTTTTCCAGGCCATTCTCGAAGCCACTCACCAGATTTGTACGTGGTCTTGGCTTCACCGCTGGATGTCCGTACGTCCATGCAGTTTGGGTGCAAATGTTTGGAGACGGGCACATGGCATTTGTTTAACCAGTTCAGTTGGCGACTTAACAATAGGATTTGTTATGCATAAGAATGTCATCTATTAATAAACTTATGAACTTATTAATAAACGAGCGAGGCTTCCCATCTCAAAAAAGGGTGTCATCTGTTTTCTATTGTTCTAGTTGAGTTTGGTATCCGTTCTTTGCACAGTAAGACCTTTTGGATGTTTTGACTCGGAGGTGCAAATAAACCTATTATAAAAATGCATAAAACACAAAATTTAAAATGTTATAAAGTTTTGAACAAAATTTCGCATGTACATTCATACATTCTATGTTCGCATACAAGTTTTCAGGAAAAATGAATATTTTATGTGAAAACAAAAAATATTCGTGAACAATTAGGTTAGAGCATCGAAATTTGTCCTAAGTGGCATGTGTAAAACAAATTCTATGAATAGTCACGTTGGAGCATCAAAATTTGTATATTTTACATGGGACATTAAAAATATTCCTTTTTTCTGAAAACTTGTGTAAAAACGTATAATATCCGGATGTAGATGCAAATATTTGCTTCTGATTTTTTTTTACATTTTGAAATGTGTTTCCAAACACTAGGTTTATATGCACCCGTGAGAGCCGAGGATTTCCTCCTTTGGATGATATCTTCTCTATAAATATGGCTACGTACATTAGTCGGTGTAGAGGCCGGCATATATAACCCTTTTCCATAAACATTTGTAGTGGCTCTGACTCTGAGTATCCCTGCCTTTATATTGCATCGGCTCTATATCATTATAGCTCAATAATTATAGGTCGACGTTATACAGCTTGGTCACGCACCTCTCTTCCATTGCCAAGCAATAAAAAGTGTTCTCCTAAAGGTACCACTTTGTTGTTCGTTGTCAATTACTATAATTGAAGTTCTATCATTTTCTTGAACGGATCATTGGTGTATACTAGGAAACATACCCGTGCGATGCACCGGGAGAAAAAAAAGCTATGTCGTGAAATTATATTTATTGAAGACCTAGTACTTGATAATGGGACGAAGCGAATTTCTGGTCTAAATTCACCTAAAATTAATGATACAATAGAAGATAAAAATTGTGAGTACCTAGAGAAAACATAAGCAAACTTTGGGCACGAGAGCGGTGCACAACCTATACGTCATAAGAGAAACCACATGAAGTAAAGACTTTTTTTACCTAATTGCGGGAGGCAGGAGTGAGCAATCAGATTCACATCAGGAGATGAAACAATATTGGCCTCGCTCAGCTTGAGTTCAGCCGAGAACAATCGACGATCTATTCCCTGGGATGTACTAATGGATTGACGGATCATCGATCATTCACCTACATGCCACTCACGTTTAGTCACAACATGCACAAAAGCGTCACTTATATATCTATAACTTTAAAATTAACATAGATGGAAAATAGATAAGTAGGTGTGTATTTTCCATTTACACAACCGAAGGATTAACCATGAATAAATCTTCCCGTAAACCTGGGAGCATCATATAAACCTAACACATTGAATCAGATAAACAATATGATAGGGAGAAGAGACAAAAAATAATATTCTACCTCTAGTGAAGTAGCGAACTTGCAAAAGGGAGAAAACTTAAAATAAAAGCAGAGACACCTGATCCATGTACAGTTGAATAAAAGTTCATAACCAACTGCCTCAAACAGATTCAATAGAAGCAAAGCAAAGCACAATCACTCTGCATTTAGAACACGGAGATTCTGAATAGCTTTATTCCAGCCGTGGACTTCCATGCAAAGATAGGTACCACGCCAATCTGGATAACACAAAGCAATACGTAAAATTAGTTCACTCCAACCACTTGCATGCGACAAGGAGGACCTGCTTGAGCAGATTTTTGCCGTGGGGTGAGGGTATCGACAATGAGTCCTAGCAAACACATTTTGAAATTTGCACCTCATCATCAAACAAGTTACTTGAATATTATTGCCACAATAGCATTTTTAACTGTTGAACAACTTAGCTCAATGAACCTCAAGCATCTTCAGATTAAGGAGTTAGCCACTAAAATCTAAGCCGTAATCTGCTAGCTACAATGAAGCAATCTGAGACAAAGGTCCTATACAAATACATCACACGAATGGACCAGATGACGTTGCTCTAAACCTCACAAACATATCGTACTATCTACAAGAGATGAGGAGACGGGGGCGCTCACTGATTCATTGATGGGGCCGAAGATCTTGTCGAGGCCTCGTACGCATGCACAATCATCGACACCTCTGCATAAACAAAAAACCAGCAAAACACCACAACACAGGTAAGAATTTATGCAGACAGCACACATATTCTAGGATATTATTTTGTATCCGGCGCCAAGAGCCGAAGATGCCTTTTGATGGACCTCACCGTATGTATTATTCTTTGTAACTAGCACAAGGGCCCTCGCAAATGCGAGGGCATTACCTTTAGTATTTTTAAAATGTTTAAGTATTTATTTTTATCTCGTACATACTTTTTTCATCCTATTTACTACCTTCATTATTAAAAATACATGAATATTTAGATATGGCTATGTTCCGGAAACGCATAACTATGATAATTTTGTATAGATTGTAGTTCTAGGAAATCAGAAATAATTCATTTAAAAGAATTTTATAGTAAAAACACAATATTTTACCGTGAAACATCTTAACATTGTTGATCACAATTTATAGTCGAATTAAATATTGGAACATATAAATTTAGTAGATCAGTAAGTTTGGGTAAAAACATTATGATGTGAAGCAATTAAACTAAACACCATTGTATGAATATGCTGCTATCACCAATGATCTTAGAGCATGCATGGAATCGCCACACATGTGTTCTCTTGCTCCTATCTTCTATTAGGACAGACAACAATACACAAGTTTCTTTCTTGTGCACGTGTGTTGCTAGACATAATAAGTTTTTTTTAGTATTGAAAACGAATACCTTTTTTCGACGTGGCCATATATTTGAATAGGTCTATTTGATTTTTGTTTATGTGCAGGAGACTCTCCAAAGTTGAACGTGTCTACCAGAACGTGTCAAAGAGATTACACTATATTTAACTACTAATATTTTATTAAATCTTAACCCCAAATTTTAGATCCAACTATTTGAATCATTAAGATGACGTGGATGAAAGTGGTAGATCTATAAGATATGCGAACATTGCTACTTTGTATAATAAGTCACAACATATATGACATCAAATCGGTATATTATGAATTACGTCTCAAAATGAATCTAGCAACATTAAATTGGTGTCATAAATGTTGCTGCATTTTCAATAAATTTAGTAAAATTTTAGGAAGTTTGACTTAGGGCAAAGATTAGAAATACACTTGTTTGTGATTAAAAGTTTATATTTGTGATTCACAAAAGAAAAGTTTATATTTGTGAACGGAGAAAGTACATGAGTACACAACTATGTCACCACGATTTTGGTTCAGGTACGCATATTATTTTTCACTTGAACATACTTGTTTCCTCACTGATTTGTCTGGATGATTCTGTTTAAAAAGGTAAGCACGTACTATGAGTGGGCGATCAGCCTTTTTTAAAAGAAAGATATATAATCGGGTTTCCTTTGCATGTCCATCAAGTCCAGGAGTCCTGGGATTTAAAAAAGGAAGTCCGGCCTTTTTCTCCTACCAAACGGTGCTCGTATAACGCATATAACTTTTCAAGACGTGACCGTCTATTCAAGTAGCCATATAGGATTTTTTTCTATGTACGGTATACGTTCCAAAGTTGAACATGTCAACATGTACATGTCAAACAGTTGTTACCTGTTACGTAACTACTAATTCTTTATTAAATCTTGACCGTAAATTTTAGATCCAACTATCATAGTAATTTAGATGATGTGGATCAACGTGGTGCCTCGAAACACAACTTTATATTGCTTTTAGTATATAATAGATTTCCCATCCCATCCACATATTCTTTTGTCTCCCTGATGTCCACCATATGTGGACGTTTCCTTTGCCATGGTACTTCCTGAGGAGCTCGCCCTTATCACTATGCAATGGCTAGCTATGGAGGTCGACTTCCAGGAAATCGATCTGGTTGGCTTGTTAATGATCCATTCAACGGAGTGCTAGATCTAGCCAACGTGCTTGCTCTGGTCACGGGAAAGCTTGATCCGGCCATTGCTTCAAGTCCAGATCCGATCGCGGTAGCCGGAGCGGACAAATCCATGGGGGCAAAGATCTGGGATCCCTGGCGGTGAGGAGCTCGTTCGGGATCAATTTCGGCGGGGAGCAGTACTACCTTCATCGGGGCTCGCATGACTTTTTTTTTTGGGTCGGCGGCGGAGCAGAGTTGGGGTCGCGGGAGGTATCTTTTTCCTCCTTCCTTCTAGCTATTTGGCGGCGGAGCAGAGTTGGGGTCGCGGGAGGTATCTTTTTCCTCCTTCCTTCTAGCTATTTGACGATTTTTTGACCTATGAAACTCTGGTGGAGATGCTTGTATCCGGATCGCACATAGAGGGGAAAAAATTACCTGTGACTTACGTGTGGCATGGTGGGTAATACACCTAAACTATTAGGGTCAAATCGGTCCAAAAAAGTGTTGGACCGGGAGAAACACTTCGTGCTTTATTATTAGGTATATATATATATATATATATATATATATATATATATATATATATATATATCTATATATATATATATATATATATATATATATATATATATATATATATATATACGACGTCCATTCTACCAGTAGTTGGTCGGTGGTCGCATCCTTGGAGTGGTCAAAATTCCATGATACCACGACACGTACAAGAAGTCTTCTAGTGATTGTGTCTCTCAGACTAATCAGCTATATAAACTTAGGCTTGTGAGGCATGCAAGACTTTCGTGTTTGTGGAATTTTCCGTGGCAGTAATCCTTGGAAGGGGGGCTTAGCGCCCCTTCAAGGAAACAACATTGTGTTGAAAAAACACGGATGGCACGTAATTACGGGTGCTAGTATAACAGGGCGCTTATGTACCATATTTGGTATCGAACTGTTATTGTTTGGACAGTTCCACTGAAGGTCCAGGGTCACCACAAGTGTAACAAGCACCACTTGGACAAGGAGTATAGTATCCAGAAGGTGCTCCACCATACGGCGCTCTAGGGTAGTTATTGTTGTAGCCCCTTGGAGCGACGTTGAACGGGTTTGGTGGCCTTGACACGAAACCTGTAGGTCTTGGCGTACTTGGCGGAGCAGGGAGCGGCGGTGCGGTATAAGGAACCCACACACGGCACTTAGAAGGAGCGGCCACGGCCGAGGAACCAACACTATCACGACTATTCTTCTTTGATTCATCATAAGCTTCTTTACTTACTTCCTTTTGAAGAGCTGTCTGCTGGAGCTTGAGCAACGAGTTTGGAGTTGCATGAGTCAGAGCATACTTGATGAAAGCTTTGAGCCCTTGGCGAGATCTCTTTTGCTTTTTCTTATCATCAGAGACCTCGTCACCTCCATAGCAAGATAAGTTTGCGAAGGTCTTGGTGTAAGTGCTCACATTATCATTGCCTTGCTTGAGATTCAAAACACCTCCTTCATTCTCTCCATGACAATTTTTGGAAGATATTGCTCCTTGAAGGCCTCGGTGAACTGTCCCAAGTGGGCTGAAAACTAGGTGGGCTTGACTCAATGTAGTTCTCCCACCAAAGCGCAGAATCTCCTCGGAACAGGTGTGTCACGAACTTGACTCGGTCTTGTTCAGCAACATCAGCGGTGTTGAGCAGTCTTGTGGTCTCACGGAGCCAATCATCAGCATCCAACGGCTCAGCAGTCACCACTTTGTTGTTCAATTTGTTGTCAATTACTATAATTGAAGTTCAGCACTAGTATCATTATCTTGAACAGATCATTGGTGTATATATATATGACGTCCATTCTACAGTAGTTGGTCGGTGATCGCATCCTTGGAGTGGTCAAAATTCCATGATACCACGACACGTACAAGAAGTCTTCTAGTGATTGTGTCTCTCAGACTAATCAGCTATATAAACTTAGGCTTGTGAGGCATGCAGGACTTTCGTTTTTGTGGAATTTTCCGTGGCAGTAATCCTTGGAAGGGGGGCTTAGCGCCCCTTCAAGGAAACAACATTGTGTTGAAAAAACACGGATGGCACGTAATTACGGGTGCTAGTACAACAGGACGCTTATGTACCGTATTAGGTATCGAACTGATATTGCTTGGACAGTTCCACCAGGGGCGGAGGACCTTGTGTGACAAGCTATGGCGTCTGCCATACCTTGCTTCTGGCGCCTCTAAACCTAATTAGTGCTTAAGTGGTATGTCCCGATTGCCTAATGTCTTCTATTTTCATCTGTTTTGCCTTGCATAAACTAATTTTAAAATAATATTTTCATGTTTTTTTGACATGTCAAGTCTATATGTTTAATAAATTTGTAATGAACTATTGTCTTAAGTTCCGTTTAATTATAAAGGTAATTTTTATCTTAGTTATGTACGGACAAGCATGTTATACTTACCGTGCAATGTTGATTATGGATTGTCGTATATTTTTTGAGCATATATTTAGTAAAAAAATATTGTGATGCTATTAGTTTCGCCACACCAAAAAATATTTTCGTCCTCCGCCACTGAGTTCCACTGAAGGTCCAGGGTCACCACAAGTGTAACAAGCACCGTTCGGACGAGGAGTATAGATCCAGAAGATGCTCCACCATACGGCGCTCTAGGGTAGTTTTTGTTGTAGCCCCTTGGAGCGACGTTGAACGGGTTCGGTAGCCTTGACGCAAAACCTGTAGGTCTTGGCATACTTGGAGAAGCAGGGAGCGGCGGTGCGGTATGAGGAACTCACACACGGCGCTTAGAAGCAGCGGCCACTAACGAGGAACCAACACTATCACGGCTATGCTTATTTGATTCATCATAAGCTTGTTTACTTGCTTCCTCTTGAAGAATTGTCTATTGGAGCTTGAGCAACGAGCTTGGAGTTGCATGAGTCAGAGCATACTTGATGAAAGCTTTGAGCCCTTGGCGACATCTCTTTTGCTTCTTCTTATCATCAGAGACCTCGTCATCTCCATAGCTAGATAAGTTTGCGAAGGTCTTGATGTAAGTGCTCACATTATCATTGCCTTGCTTGAGATTCAAAAATATCTCCTTCATTCTCTCCACGATAATTTCTGGAAGATATTGCTCCTTGAAAGCCTCGGTGAATTGTCCCAAGTGGGCTGAAAACCAGGTGGGCTTGACTCAATGTAGTTCTCCCACCAAAGTGCAGACACTCCTCGGAACAGGTGTGTCGCGAACTTGACTTGGTCTTGTTCAGCAACATCAGCGGTATTGAGTAGTCTTGTGGTCTCACGGAGCCAATCATCAGCATCCAACGGCACAACAGTCACCTCAAAGTGCCGAGGGTTAAAGTGCAAGAAGTCCTTCATGGTGCCACGCTGAGAAGGCGGCACGAACTCGTTGCGGCAGGCACTCTCCTCGAACCTGAGTTGGTTCTGCTATAAAGTTTCCATAGCATTTGCAAGGCTGACTAGTGCATCACCCAACTCTGGCAAACTCGGAGCCTTTTCTTCAAAACAACGTGGAGGAGCCATCCACGCGCGCTGTCTTGGCGATTCGAGTAGTAGTTTATGGCCAACGATAGACTCCTTTTCAAGGTCCGTCTTGATGATCCCATTGTCATCTATCCCCCACATGAGCTGGATGATCTTCTCGTTTTTCATCACCATGGTGCCATCATATTTCATTAGACCATGGACACAGGCACCTTGTCGCTGGAAGACTAAGCAGTACATGTCTTCCTTCCACAGGTTGAAGCCCAATGCGTCCATCAGTCCGTCATGCGGCACGTTCTTCCTAGCAAGGAAGCTAGAGGTTGACCATGCATGTGGATGGTCGAGATCGGTGGGCGCATTGCAAGTATGGCAAGAGACGTCGCTGAATTGAAGAAGATGCAGGATGAAAATATCAAAAGCAGCGATCAACGGACAACAGAACATGGTCGAACAAACCAGACAGTAGTAGGCATAGCCCGCATCAGTTTTTAGTTTGTCCGGAATATGGATATTTTTTCATATCTGTAGGCATCGCCGCTAAGTAGAATCAATTGGATTCAGAACAGGGCACAAGGTTGTGTACATGTCTACAGGAGCTTGTGCAACGTTAAAGTCGACGACATTGAGCACGTGGTAATGACAAATGCTTGCATGCATGCATCCACCCATAGCTTCATAGTCACTCAAATACAAATACGTCAACACTTCTTTCCTCGAGTTGCAGAGCTTGGTCATGCACCTGACTCCATTAATTGGTTCTTCCCCCGTAGGAAGCTTTGCATCCAGCTCTTTTGGTCAGGACCAGGACAATCAATCAGCTAGCTAGCCAGCTTAATTAGTACGTAGTACATCCTAGGAACAGATCGACCAGGTCCGGTATGTAAAATCTTGGCTAGCGTGCGTCCTCGCGGATTATTTCTTAAACTAATGTATGGTTTTGGTAATTAACTAGCACAGGGACCCTCGCAAATGCGAGGGCATCATCTGTACTTAATGAAAAGTATAGAAGAATAAATCTCACGTCTTTATATATACTTAAATTGATGTGGTCAGTAATTAATTTATATATCCACCACTAATACTATTCAAACTAATATGTGAATCATGTGACATTTATATTTACTCATCCTTAATATAAGCATAAGATTTTTGTTCCACTTCTGAAAGCACTACATTTATGTATAATCTATTATGTGATATTAAGAGATTGTCATTAGTTTTCATGTGATGTCAGATTAATATGTGAGGTAAAGTATTTCATATATCAATTTGTTCATATTAGATATATAGTTACCAAGTTTATGCAACAAATATGCAGAGTCCGCCATAGAAATAATGAGCTAATGCTTACATAGGGTTATAAAAAATTATCGACTTAGTTGGCACAAACTATCAATTTAGTTACAACACTAAGTCATGTGCCCTTCTGTGTTAGTATATCTCAATATATCGTGGCATCTCCAAATCGACCGTGTTTTTCTAGTCGAAGATAATGCATGCATAACTTTACAACGTCACTCTTGTATGTATACAAGATTTTTGATATTTTATTTTTAATATCCATAAAATATAACGGAGATACTTATTTTTTAAATTTATAGTTCTACAAAAAACCTAATTTGATTTTTAATACATTGTTCCACTTCAAAATGAACCATTTTATATCAATAACTTGATTTCGGACGATGTACCTTGCTATGATATTTTTTAACTATTCCATATAACTTCAATTCTATGCATATTTCTATGATGTTTATGTTGAATTCATAAAATTACCTCCCCATATAAGTATTAAACATCAGAAAGCCTTTAGGATTTAAATCTCAGAACTCGCGGTTATTCATAATAAGGAGTACGTGGATTCCTTGGTATCCTCCGTTTTAGGCGAGTTATTAAGAGAAGTGCATATCTAGGGAGGTGTACATGTATATGCCTTCTTACTACTACAAATTATAAGTATACAAACATTAGTGAAATATTCTAAATCAGTTTTTGAATGATAGTGTTAATCTATCATGTATCTATCGTGTTGTTTCCGTCATAATAAATCTCCAAGTTGAAATAAATAAAATATAATCATACAATTTGATTTTTTTATTTTTTGTTTGAATTTTGTCTCTTGAAATTCTAGTCATATTATCCCTAATATCTCTTTAGCAAATTTTATTTCTTTACTAATTAAAGGAAATAGGTGATGTGGCTTACACAAGTTCAATTGTCAAGACATGTATGTTTAGCATTGGTTAAAACCTTTTTGAAACCATCCAAGGCAAACAAAGAAATAATAACTACATGGGATTAAGATAAGGTTGGTATCCTACTAAGAGAAGCAAGAAGCAGCTGCATTAGTTCTTTTGAGATGTTTGAATTTCATTTCTGCCCGCGTATTTGTAATAAGGTAGCGCATGAGGTGGCTCAATTTGGTCTCAGGGCAGAGGACGAATGTGTGGGTTGGGCAGATGTTGCCCCCTTTTTTATTTCAGAAATGTTGTCCAGCGAATCTGCTGAGTACTCTGTTTAATGGAATTCTAATTTTCCTCTAAAAAAAAGATAACGTACTACACTCAACTAATAGTTGAGATACTTATAATCATTATGTTTTACCTATTTAAAGAAAAATATTATAGAAGTACAACATGTGTTTTATCACGACACAAAAATTCAAACCCATTTTATAGCCTAGAAAATAGATAAAGAAAAATTCAAATTTGTGTATCAATAATACGTAATATAAATTGACTTGTCAAAGGGGCCAACTATATCCCTATTAGTACGTAGTATGTTCTTCTTTTGCTTCTAGTTATGTGGAACAAATTTGATGACACGTGGTTCTACAATCCTTACTTATTTCTAGATACCTCCGGTGATCCCAATGATTTCCTTTGGATCAATCATAGATATAGCATATTCTCCCTAACACACGGAAAACCTCTTTTGATGACCTTGTGAACTTAAGAACGGTTTTGCTTCTTTGTTCCTTGTCTTTTCTACCGTTGGGGTCATGTGGAGGTAATGTCGATGCTGACTTAGAGTAACCACTATAATATCTTAAAACCAACCAGTGTAAAATATGTGTTGCTCATGATATGTGACATGAAACAGTATGTCAATCGATATTTCTATCAATATTAGGTGCGCTACACCCATATAGTTTCCCTTGTTTTTTTATTGATAGTGGGGCGCGTGATGATTTCATAGTGATGTTGCCTTTTGCAATTTGCATGCTTAAACTTAGATTCCTTATCTTATTTAGATATTTTTAACGACATACCACTTTTTAAATAATATAGTTCTACATGATCAACTAATCTGAGATATGAAGTTCTAACAATTATGTCTTACTAATATACGTGATTTGTAAGCATATATTTTGTATGAGCTTTGATAGTAGCCTATATTTTCAGTTTTGTTAATTTTCAATCGACTGAGAATTAAGTTAGAGCTCAGTCGGGTCCTAAACCATTAGATTTAGACCGAGATTCATGTGTTTTGTGACTTGTAACCGGGGTTGTAAATGATTTTTTTAATTAGTGGAGTTTCTAATGAGATTTTTAGTTACAAGTAGGGTTACAACTGAGATATTTCTAGTTCCTTACAATTAAGATTGGATGAAATCACTTGACTGAAAATTATGCACACCCTTATCTTTTTATGATTATCCTTATCTTTTTATGATTTTTTGGAGGCAATTACCTTTTTTCGATCATGTCATAGACTCTCAACCGGAGATCCATGGTGTACTACTAGGACTTTTTTAATGCTAGCACCTCGTACTGTTGTACCTATGCTAGCTTATATACATGAAAAGGTCCTATGCTAGCTTACACCTCGTACTGTTGTACCTATAGATGACAATTTTTATAAATTAATGTGTAAATTGAGTTTTACTTGCAGTTTGTCCTGTCTAGGTGATCTATATTTAGATCATTAGGGGCCAAATATACATTACGATCTAAATTTTTTAGATCATCAAAATGTGATACATCATCTGTTGGAGCAGTATTTTTGGCCTATGGTGATGTAAAAGTTAGCTTTTAGAGCACCACAACCATTTTAGATCACATGTTAGAGATGCTCTTATGATTTAATAGTTTGTTTTTATGATGCCCTTTCTAGATGGAAGGTTTGGCTCCACACCTTAATAAAAAAGTGTTCGACAAAAGCTAGATTCAGGTAAGATGAAGAGAAGGTTCAGTTTTAGCAGTGTTCATAGTATTTTGCATATAGCATAGAATATTCAAAACCACGTCCTCCTGATTCACAATACTTGCCTATATCTTCCCTACCACAAGACTAAGTTTCAACAGTGCATATGCATATTTGTATAGACTCGACTCATTAAGTCATTATGGAGTGGATTTCCTGCTATGGAACAGATTTATCAAATTATCCTGTCAGTTCTATTAGGTGCAACTTTTCTTATAATCCTCAAGGTATACTTTCACTTGATTAAGTGTAATTTTGCTCCCGCACTTCCAGGCTGTTCATATTTTTAGACTACAAGGGTGTTATTAAACAAACTCACCATTTTCACATTCTTTCTTATTTTTTAGGTTTATGTGCACACTTTAAAGAACATATTTAAGCATGCACGCCAACGACCTCGGAGGCAGAAAGAGATATGTTGTTAATCCATGTCTTTATCTGACCAGACAAAAGGCAGCCATGCAAGTTGTTTTGAATTTTTCACAGAAGTTATTTTCCTAGATTAATCCTGGTTTGTTTTGAACTTTTCGTAGAGGCGTGAAACATTCCTCTAGACATATAAGTAGACTACAAATCCAATTGTCGCAGGGCCGGAGGAGAATAGCAGGAGCCCAGCGAGGCGCTTGGTTGAAGTTCATGGCGATGCGCTTGATCAGAGGAGATCATGGCGAGGTGCCGGCAAAGTGCTTGGCCTGTAGGATTCTCTGGGACACTGGGCTGGAGGGATTTGCTGGAGCGAAGGCGAGCCCAGCGAGGACCGCTGAAATTTGGACAAGGTCATCGCTGTAGTTTCGTTCGTTTTTCACCTAGTCGGAAAACAAGCCTTTTAACATCTTCTATTTTGGCACGTAGGGAGTATGTCTCAGTATTCAAAACTAAAAAAAGATTGAATTTTTATGTTATATACTCCATCTGTTTCAAAATATAAAATGTTTAAGGTTTATGAAAAAATATATCTTGACTTATTTTAGTGTCTAGATTTACTCTAAATCTGAGTGAACCTACATACTCCTTTCAATCTATATTAGTTAACTCAAATTTGTCTAGTAGATATGAATAAATTTAGACACTATTTAGTATATATAGGTTCATCTCAATTTTAAAAAATCCAAGTCAACTAATATGCGGAGAAAGTACTAAAAATAGTCTAGATACATTTATTTCACAAAGCTAAAACATCTTATATTTTAAACGGAGGAAGTATCTTACTCCTTCCGACCCATCTTAGTTGACTCAAATTTGTCTAGATTTAGATGAATCTAAACACTATTTAATATATAAGTTTATCTAAATTTTGACAAATTCAAATCAACTAATATGGATCAAAGAGAGTATAAGATTTAGATGTTCTGTAGTGCGTTTGAAACGTAACGCTGATCCATGGCTTAAATGAACGGTTACGTGCTTATCCATGGTTTAAATGAACAGCTACGTGCTTTGGAGGGGTCGGCATGGATTAGTCTGACATGCATTTGTTGATGGCACGGGATCAATCCAATCCAAGCTTGGATTGGTACTCGTTGCCAACAAAACGAATGAGCCGTAGAGTATCTCTAACGGCTGCCCTAAAAAGGATCTACTACCTAATAAACTATTTTTAGGGGCTTTGGAAGTAAAAAATGGCTCTAGTGGTTGAACTACAGGAATGAACGAATACGCCGACGGCCGATCGCTACGCCGACAGCCAAACATGGGGCCGACAGCGTAGACCGTGACCAGGCAGTCCCGCCAATTAGGCGTCGGCGTAGAATTACCCTCGGCGTATCCTATGCTACGCCGACCGCTGCCCTCGGCGTAGATATTTTTCTTTTTATCTCATTAAATTTTGAAAAATCATAACTAAATCATTCTAATTCGGAAAAATACAAATAATATATCAATTTTTTTTAGAAAAATAAGATCTATCTATCTAGACTCAAATATTACATATTTGTAAATAAAAATTAAGTGAAATATAAAACATTATATATAGTTTAAAACAGGCATAAAAATTCAAAACCGATCGAAACAATGTGAAACCTTCGCGTGATGTCATATTATGTGACATAGTTAGAAGGAAAAATATCAAACTTGATAAATTGATTATGTCTAAAAAACCTTCACAAAATGACCTATCTCATTCGAGGTTTCTTGGTTTTCGGGTTAAGTGACCAATGTTATGGCTAGAATCAAGGCATAGTTTGTGATAATGTGCACATATTGTGCATACATGTGCATTATGGGATGACGAACAATATTGTAGGAGGAAGTTTTTCTTTTTCGTCACACCAAAAAACCATTTTCCATTTTCTGAGTTCAAAAAACGGACGATTTTGTGAAGCAATCACCAAATGACTAATTCAAAATTCTACCACCACATTTTTACAAAATACCATACCACCTTACATGGACAATGTCCTAACAGGGGGATATCAAACCTTTCTGTGTATCCCTGGTGAAAAAGACAAATTCTTGTCGAATCGGTAGGAAGTGGGTCAGATTTGAATTATAGGTACATGATCTGATGCTCATGATTTTTCATAAAAATCATTTTTAGGTTCAAAATATGCTATTTTATCAGAGATCCAATGCAAGTTTATCAGGCTCGGCCCCGATCTAAGAATCTTCATGCCCGCCATTCGACAAAATTTGATGATAGTTTAAAACGGGCATAAAAATTCAAAAACGATCGAAACAATGCGAAACCTTCGCATGGTGACATATTATGTAACATATTTAGAAGGAAAAATATCAAACTTGATATATTGATTATATCTGAAAAAACCTTTACAAAATGACCTATCTCATTCGAGCTTTCTTGGCTTTCGGGTCAAGTGACCAATGTTATGGCTAGAATCAAGGCATAGTTTGTGATAATGTGTCCATATTGTGCATACATATGCATCATGGGATGAAGAACAATGTTGCAGGAGGAAGTTTTCTTTTTCGTCGCACTAAAAAACCATTTTCCATTTTCCGAGTGCAAAAAACGGACGGTTTTGTGAAGCAACCACCAAATGACTAATTCAAAATTCTACCACCACATTTTTACAAAATACTACACCACCTTACATGGACATTGTCCTAACAGAGGATCTCAAACATTTCCGTCTATCCCTAGTGAAAAGACAAATTCCTGCAGAATCGGTAGGAAATGGGTCAGATATAAACTATAGGTACATGATCCGATGATCATGTTTTTTTATAAAAATCATTTTTAGGTTCACAATATGCTATTTTATCAGAGATCCAATGCAAGTTTAGCGAGGCTCGGCCCCGAGCTAAGAATCTTTATGCTCGTCGTTCGACAAAGTTTGACGATAGTTTAAAACGGACATTAAAAATTCAAAAACGATCGAAACAATGCGAACCTTCGCGTGGTATCATATTATGTGACATAGTTAGAAGGAAAAATATAAAACACGGTATATTAATTATTTCTGAAAAAACCTTCACAAAATGACCTATCTCATTCGAGGTTTCTTGGCTTTCGGGTCAAATGATCAATGTTATGGCTAAAATCAAGGCATAGTTTGTGATAATGTGCCCATATTGTGCATACATGTGTATCATGGTATGTTAAACAATGTTGCGGGAGGAAGTTTTCTTTTTCGTCGCACCAAAAAGCCATTTTCCATTTTCCGACTGTAAATAGTATTAAAATGTTCAAAGTAAGAAATTAACAAGTAAAACAATTCAAAGATTAAAAAAATCGAGAGAAATTTAAAAAAAATATATAATTTTTTCAACCGGCCGACAGGCTATGCCGACGACCGCTACGCCGACGGCTTCTGTGTGCTCCGCCGAGGGAGACTTTTGCTGAGGAGACTACGCCGAGGGCAGCCGTCAGCGTAGCATATGCCGAGGGTATTTTGGCCTACACCGACAGCTTTTTGCCCTCGGCGTAGCGCGCACGTCCTGTAGGGTTGCCCCAAAACGCCAAAGCCTTAAATTTTTTTGAGGCAAGCCCAAGAAAATGGCCTTTCCTGTTGCATATATGCGGCAGCCGCACGCTGAAGCAAAGCCATGCTGAATCCCAACTACCATGCACGCGCGATTTTTCCCCTTTCCGCTACGCAGCCACCACTCCGCCATCTGCCACCCGCCACCACCAGATCGAGCTGATTCCGCCATCCCCCTACCCCCCTAGGAATCGGCCTCTCCGCCATGCCCCACCTCGCTGTTGCCGCCGCGCCGTGCTGCCACCCGCACCCACAGTGTCACCGGCTAACGCGGCATGCGGGAGCGTTTCTTCGGCCACTACTCCGCGGAGGTGACCATCGGCGGCGTGTGGCTCTGGCTCGGCACGTACGATACCAAGGAGCAGGCTGCCCGCGCCCTCGACGCCGCCGTCTGGGAATACGGCCTCCCCAATTCCTTCCTCAACTTCACCGACTTCGAGAGCGTTGAGCATGCCGTCTTTGTCGAAAATGTCGCAGATACCCACATCTGCACCGGCTGCGATGAGCAGGAGCATCGCCGTGCGCAGCGCCACCGTCTATCCACCGGCGAAGCCGATTGTTATAATTGCGACAAGAGATAACAAATAATGAAAGAGAAATCACATCAAAGGGACATAGATTTAACGTGGAAAAAATCTCCAACAAAGAGAGGAAAAAACCACGGGTGGCATCCAGCAAAACTTCACTATATCGGAGAGTGTTTACAAACGTCGGAGATTTTCACGGATGCAACTTATCCCAGCTGGCGACTGATGACCCACAAGGATAGGGGGTGTATCGTAGTACTTTTGATAAATAGGAGTGTCGATCCTAACGAGGAGCAGAAGGTGATGAACAGTGGTATGAAGCAGGAAATCCCTGTGAATACTTAGCAAACGGATTTTTAGTGGTTTTCGGACAAGGCAACAAAACAAATACCAAGTAACAGAAGTAACGAACAAACGGAGCAAGTGGCCCAATCCTTTCTTAGCAAAGGACAAGCCGGTGGAAATACTTATAAGGACCAAACGTTCTCGAGGACACATGGGAATTCTGTCAAGTGCTTTTGCTTCAAATAGCGGAGTACTCTTCTCTGGTGTTCGTAAGTGTTGTGTGGGTGAACTGTGCTAACATACTTCCCTTCCTAGGACTAATACATACTTGTGATTAAACCCCCTGCAACATTCGTAACTACAGGAAAGTAATTAAGATATAAATCTAACCACAGCCTTAAACTCTAAGATCCTACACTCCCTTGTGCAAAGGTGTCCTAACGGGGGTTCAGGTTTCTGTCACTCCGGCAACCCCGCGATTAGTAGCCAAATACACAATGCATCCCCCTAGGCCCATAAATGGTGAAGTGTCATGTGGTCGACGTTCACATGACACCACTAGAAGAATAGAACCACAACTTAAATACTACACCATTGAATAATAACTCATCACAGATTCACTACTAACAACATGACTTCTCCCATGTCCTCAAGAACACAACAAACTACTCACAAGACATCATATGGATCAAGATGAAAGATGATATGGTAATGGATAACATTCTGAACATAAACAATAATCCAATGGTTCCACTCACAAGCATCAACTATAATAGTAATTAACACCGGGAAAGTTTCCCCTAAGAACTAAAGAAATATCAAACACAATTGTTACAGCGAGATGGAGTGGTGATGATGGTGCTGGTGGAGATAATGGTGTGGATGATGATGATGATGCTGATCCCGATGAAGCCTAGCTTGATGATGGTGTTGATGGCGACGGTCTCCCCTCTCCGGGAAGGAATTCCCCTGGCAGAAATTTGTCTGCCGGAGAGATCTTTCTCCCCCAGTGTTTTCTGCCCCCAGAGGCGGCGGAAATCTATCTGTGGTCCCCTCCCCCCCCCCCCCCGATGTTAGGGTTCCGTAGGGAAGTTATAGGCGAAGGGGGAGAGTCGGAGGCCGGGAAGGTGGGCCACACCTGCCCTAGGCGCGGCCTCAGGTGGGCCCGCGCCTAGGGGGTGTGGGCCCCCTGCGGCCCCTCTTCGCTCCTCCTTCTGGCTCCCTTCATCTTCTGGTAAAATAATATGTTTCCATATTTTTTGGTATATTTCTGATCTTCACGAAATTGCACTGAAACGCCTCCTTTTTCATCAGAATCCAGACTCTAGCAGTCCATCCTCCAAGAATCATCCAACATGCATAAACAAATGAAAAGCCATAAGTAATACCTCATAATAAGACAAATATCAATGAATAGAGGTAAATTATCATATAGAATGGTGATGCAAATTGGGCGTATCAACTCCCCCAAGCTTAGACTTCGCTTGTCCCCAAGCGAATACTGAGCTCAGTAAACATGTCCACACGTTTATGGAGTGAAGTGTCGATAAAAGAATACGAACAAGAAGTATCACACTTACCATTGCACAACTCATAGAAGAAAGCAACTCACCATTATATAACTTAGCTTGCAACCAAGTACAACAGTCACAATAGAGATGTAGAAAGATAAATCATAATTGGAATTGTCAAACTTGTTCTTGGTCATAGAACACCTAGCAAACAGTTTCACAACAAGCTTTTTGTAGAAGTTTCAAAACAGGAGCACTCTTTGCTCAAAAAGGTTTTTCATAAGTGAAGGCTTTCAAAGTAATATTCAACAGATAAGAGTTTTGTGCAAACAAGTAAGATAAAGAACATGATTGAATAAATCACCATATGAATGCTTGAAACACAAGAACTCAAATGCTTGCTTGAGATAGAGAGGAAATAGATTTACTGACTCAAACTGGTAACTAGGACAAAGGTCCCTTCTTATAGGGTAGCAGGGATTACAAGTCATAAAGAGCTTCCAAAATATTATGGTACTTACTAGCTTTGAGCCCTCATTGCCCCTATCATAAGCATCTTGAGATGGTTAAGGTTAAAGTGAACAAATATGGAGTATATGCTTAACGAAATATAAGTTGGCAATCTCATGTCCACTGAATATGAGGGCCACTCCTCATGCTACTCAACTTTTGGGCCCAGGCAAGTTCTTGTCATTGTAAGCACTTGCATATCATTGAGAACCGCCAACGGGGTACCCCTTGCACATTGTACATGAGCTTTCCCATAACCAAAATGACAAGGCAAGCAGACAGTGAGCACCTCAGCAATCTTTTTATTTACTATGTGTATAGTTTTTTATTGAGGATGCTTCACAGAATGCTCACTATGGTGGTGCTGCAAGTTTCCACCATGATGAGGAATGGCTTAGGCTAGAGGCCCAGGCGTTTCTCTAACACAAATTACAAACTCCATGGACTCACACGTTCCCCTCTCGTTTCACATTGTTGACATCCATAGACAAAAGAGCACGATATCAACTATGTATAACAAGGTACAAGTACAATGTTGAAACGTTCCCCGTGACAACACGGTTTTGCTAATCCCAACGTATAGATGCAAGCATATACAACTTCGATGTCCACAATGGTTCAAGTTTATTAGGGGCAAGAAAATAAAGTGTGCCATCAAGTTCGTGAGAGCTTTACTAACTAGTTTTCACATAACAAAATCCTTTTTAATTCGGAAGGTAGATGAAGCTTGAGAATTTGCTTGGAATAGCAATAGCTAGTAGGTAGATATGGTGGACACAAGTGGAAAAAGTTTGGTTCAAGGAGTTTGGAAACATGAGAAGTATGCCTTCTTAAAACAGGTTTTTGGCTAGCAAGCAAGAGAGTTGAAAGAAACAAGCAAATATACGAGTAATAAAGCCAAACATGCAATCTTCCTTAAAGACACAAAAGATCTTTAATAAAGAATACTAAACTTATGAGCCAACAAGAAAGAAAACAAATGATACCAAATATCTGTAAGATTTTTCTTTCTCTTTTTCTTTCAAACCTCAAAAATTGTTTCTACTAACCAGAACTCGGTTTCCCAAAACCAATTTAGATCCACTTGATGCTCCCAAAGTGGTGCCAATACTGATCAACAAGATCCATCATATAATAGAGATTGCAAACTAAAATAAGAAGTGCAAAAAGTAAAAGATGAGACTTCTCATTAATATTCAATAAAGGCACTCACACCAAGGGATACATAGATAATCAACTAAAGGAGAGATACTTCCACATGCAAACCAAATTATAAGATAACTTATCTACCACAGATATGAATCCACTAAAAAGGTAAAATATGAAAGATAGTGGTGGTGATACCGCGACACTCCCCCAAGCTTGGAACAAGCCAAGGGGATGCCAAACCTGATGACAAATTACTCCTTCGGCGGTGGTGGTGTTCTCTTGTCATCATAAAGCTTCCATGGCAAAGAATCCCCATCCAAAAAGGATGTCCTAGTCTCTGCAATTCTGAAACTAGCATCAGAACGTATGCGGTCAAATCTAGCCTCATACTCAGAGTTTTGATTTTGTATGTCATAGAGTTGTTCTTGCAATTGGTTGGTAGTCTGACAAAGTGAGAAGATCTATTCTTGGAGCTCAGCAACTTCTCCCTCGTGTTTGGTGATGAGTTCTAAACTTATCTTGTGAATAACATTCACTTCGCACTCCGCCATCTTCTTGTACCTGAAGACCTCTCGCTCCAATGATTCCATCTTGTCTTCCAGACTTCCTTCTCCCTTGGGGCCTTCAACTTCTTTCATTTATACCTTCCCATCTTTGAGAATCAGCTCCTTGGGATGGATCTTCAACTCACACATGTATGGGTTGAGGGCATCCGTAGAGGGATCCTCCATGGGTGATCCAGAGGAAGACACTATAGCTCTGAAACTGAGAAATTTGCCTGATAGAAACAGATCGAAACAAAAACACGACGAGAACTCGATGCAAGAACCTCAGGAAACCCGGGGGGTTATATATTATGAAGTTTCAATGCATAGGGAATGTTTGGAGACGGAAACAAAGCGGAGACGGAGTTCGGGGAGGGGACACCCCCCTCAGGCACGGCCAGGCTAGGGCTCGCGCCTGAGGTGGGTTTGTCCACCCCGGGCACCGTTTCCTCTTTAGCTTCGTCTCATAACTTCCCTTATGTATTAAAAACATCAAAAATATAAAAAGATTGGAGTTTCACGAACCTTCTATTTTCGCCATTTTTACCTATTCAAAGACAAACTCTGCAGACTTTGATGTTTGGTTTCTGATAAATTCTTTGGGAGTCGTCATTCGAATAACATCAACATCTTCGTTATAAGAATCTCCAGAAATATAGTGTTTTAGTCTTTGCCCATTAACCACCTGTGTCGTGTCATCCTTTAGAGAAGATATTTTGATGGCGCCTAAGCGGTATACTTCCTTGATAATAAAAGGTCCTTCCCATTTTGAGAGTAGTTTTCCTGCAAAAAAACTGAGACGAGACCTATACAAAAGAACTTTCTCCCCAACATGGAATTCCCTCTTTAGAATTCTCCTATCATGCCATCTTTTTACTTTTTCCTTAAATATCCTAGCATTCTCATAAGCTTCATCTGTCCACTCATCTAGATTACTTAAGTCTAGCAGTCTTTTCTCCCCAGCAAGTCTAAAATCTCTATTCAACTCTTTCACTGCCCAATAAGCTTTGTGTTCTAATTCTAGAGGCAAGTGACAAGATTTTCCATAGACCATTTTGTAAGCAGACATCCCCATAGGATTTTTATAAGCAGTTCTATAAGCCCACAAAGCGTCATTCAACTTTTTAGCCCAATTTTTTCTAGATCTATTGATAGTCTTCTGCAAGATAGATTTAATTTCCCTATTGGAAAGTTCTACTTTCCCACTAGTCTGGGGGTGATAAGCTAAAGCAATTATGTGGTTTACATCGTACTTAGCAAGAGTTTTTCTAAAACCCCCATGAATAAAATGGGAGCCTCCATCAGTCATGAGATATCTAGGTACACCAAACCTAGGAAAAATGACATCTTTAAGCATTTTCAAAGAGGTCTTACCATCAGCACTGTTTGTAGGTATGGCTTCCACCCACTTTGTAACATAGTCAACAGCAACAAGAATATGAGTATACCCCTTTGAAGGAGGAAAATGCCCCATAAAGTCAAACCCCCAACAATCAAAGGGTTCAATAACAAGAGAATAATTCATAGGCATTTCATTGTGTCTAGAGATGTTACCTACTCATTGGCATTCATCACATGATAAGACAAACTTCCTTGCATATTTAAAAAGGGTAGGCCAATAAAATCCAGATTGTAAAACCTTTTGCGCAGTCCTATCCCCTGCATGATGCCTCCATAAGCACTGCCATGAAATTTTCTCAATATCTCTTGTTGTTCAAATTCTGGGACACATCTTCGCATAATACCATCTACTCCTTCTTTATATAAGTGTGGGTCATCCCAGAAGTAATGCCTTATATCATAAAAGAATTTCCTTCTTTTCTGAGCTGTAAAGGTTGGAGGCAAATACTTGGAAACAATAAAGTTAGCATAATCAGCATACCAAGGACTCTCATGCGGACTTACCCTTATTGCAGCTAACTGCTCATTTGGAAAACTATCATTAACATGTAATGGGTAAAAAGAAATGTTCTCCAAACGAGATAAATTATCAGCAACAGGTTATCAGCACCTTTCCTATCCACAATATGAAAATCAAACTCTTGCAATAGCAACACCCACCTAATAAGCCTAGGCTTAGCGTCCATCTTTGTCATAAGGTACTTAATAGCAGCATGATCAGTATGAATAGTAACCTTAGAGTCAACAGTGTAAGGCCTAAACTTATCACAAGCAAAGATTACAGCTAAGAACTCTTTTTTAGTAGTAGCATAATTCTTTTGAGCAACATCCAGAGTCTTACTAGCATAATCAATAACATTCAACTTCTTGTCAACACGTTGTCCAAGGACAGCACCCATATCAAAGTCACTAGCATCACACATGATTTCAAAAGGTAAACTCCAATCAGGTGGTTGGACTATAGGAGCGGTTGTCAAAGCTTTTTTCAAAGTTTCAAAAGCTTCCTTACAATCATCATCAAAAAGAAAATGTACATCTTTTTGAAGAAGATTAGTAAGGGGCTTTGAAATTTTGGAGAAATCCTTAATAAACCTCCTATAGAAACCAGCATGACCGAGGATACTACGAATACCTTTGATATCTCTAGGATAAGGCATCTTCTCAATTGCTTCAATTTTGAATCTGTCAACTTCAATACCTCTTTCAGAGATCTTGTGTCCAAGAACAATCCCTTCATTAACCATGAAATGGCATTTCTCCCAATTAAGAACAAGGTTGGTTTCTTCACATATCTGCAAAACTTTATCAAGGTTGTGCAAACAGTTATCAAAAGAAGTTCCATAGACGGAAAAATCGTCCAGGAAAACCTCCAAAATTTCTTCACAAAAACCATGAAAAATAGCATACATACATCTCTAAAAGGTAGCAGGAGCATTACATAAACCAAAAGGCATACGCCTATAAGCATAAGTATCATAAGGACAAGTGAAAGTAGTTTTCTCTTGGTCCTGTGCTTTCACAGCAATTTGAGAAAACCCAGAATAACCATCAAGGAAGCAAAAGTGAGTCTTTTTGGACAACCTCTCAAGCATTTGATCGGTAAAGGGCAAAGGATAATGGTATTTCTTAGTAACTTTATTAATTTTTCTAAAATCAATGCACATTCTATACCCAACCACTACTCTTTGGGGTATAAGCTCATTATCCTCATTAGGCACAACATTTATTCCCCCTTTCTTGGGAACACAATGAACAGGGCTAACCCACGTACTATCAGCAATAGGATAAATAATACCAGCATCAAGGAGTTTTAATACCTCATTTCTTACCACATCCTTCATCTTAGGATTTAGACGGCGTTGGTGCTTAGCAACTGGTTTTGCATCAGGCTCTATATTAATAGAATGCTGACATATAGTAGGAGAAATCCCCTTTAAATCATCAAGAGTGTAGCCCATAGCACCTCGGTGTTTCTTTAATATCTCCAATAACCTTTCTTCTTCCTTTCCTGAAAGTTTAGAACTAATAATAATAGGATATTTTTTTGTCATCAAGATAAGCATATTTAAGATCATCAGGTAAAGATTTTAACTCAAAAACAGGATCCCCTTTAGGTGGTAGTGTGGTACCCAAATCTTCCACATGTAAATTATGCTTAAGTAGCTCAGGCTGACGAAGGAAAGCCTCATCAATCTCATTTCTTTCCTTCATGAAGGCATCACTTTCAAGATCTTCCATGAACTGCTGCAAGGCATTGTTAGGAGCAAGAGAAATAGCAGAAAGTTGTTAAACCCTGAAATCCTCATCAGGCAGTTCATTTTCATAAGGAGTTTTGGCAAATTTGGAAAAATTAAACTCATAAGATTCTCCAGCAAACTTAGTCAAAACATTTTCCTTCCTACAATCTATGATAGCCCCACAAGTGTTCAGAAAGGGTCTACCAAAGATAATAGGATAGGTTTTACTAGCTTCTTTACCAAGTACTAGAAAATCAGCAGGATATTTAATCTTACCACAAAGGACCTCCACATCTCTGACAATGCCAATGAGGCAAACTTGCTCTCTATTAACAAGGTGAATGACCACATCAATGTCCTCAAGCTCACAAGGACCAATCTCATGCATAATTTTCCTGTAAAGCTCATAAGGAATAGCACTGGAACTAGCACCAATATCACATAAACCATAATAGCTATGACTAGCAATTTTAACAGAAATCACAGGGATACTAGCTTTTGTAACTTTCTTAGGATGGGAAATAACATTAGTAGCATCTTCACAGAAGACAATATGCTCATCTTCTATATTTCTAGTGACAAGATATTTCACAATAGCTACCACAGACTCGATGTCAATAAGCTCATCGGACCCTACAGTTTTCTTTACGCTTTTGCTAACCACATTATCCATAATAGAGTGTTCCCTTACCTTGAAGGGAAAAGGGATCTTCTTAACATAAGGTTCAGGCAAAATAGGATCAATAGTACAAACATCTATACTAGCAGGAACGTGGGTAATAATGTCTTTATAAGGAGCATGGTACTTGTCCCACTCTTTCTTGGGAATTTCAATATAGGAGGCAAAAGCATTAAAACATTTCGCAAGAACTTGAGGATCAATACCAAACTTATGCTAGTATCACGGAACCTATCAGTTCCCATAAAAGATTTAATGCATTCATAATAATAGTTTATACCTGACTTTCCTCCTTTGTCATTCTCCCAAGCTTCAGTGTTATCTTGAATACGGTCTAAGAGATCCCATTTAGCTTTTTCCTTCATACGTGTGAATGATCCAGCACAAGAAGCATCTAGTAAATCTTTATCATGAAGAGAAAGCCTAACATAAAAGTTATTGAGAATAATATTGTTAGGGAGTTCATGAATAGGACATTTAAGCATTAGTAACTT
The DNA here is from genome assembly GCA_023614405.1 of Avena insularis. Classification (NCBI taxonomy): domain Eukaryota; kingdom Viridiplantae; phylum Streptophyta; class Magnoliopsida; order Poales; family Poaceae; genus Avena; species Avena insularis. The sequence continues at coordinate 78,559,283 of CM042695.1, read as the reverse complement.
CAATCTCCCCCAATCTTGAGCTGTACTCTCTCCATCAAGAGGCCAAAAGTTATATATAAGATTTCTATCCTTATGGACCTCACTGGGAGGATAAAATTTAGAGTAAAAGAGAGATGACATCTCCTCCCATTCCATGGATTGTCCATTCTTCAGCAGCTTATACCATTCTTCAGCTCTCCCTTTCAAGGATATGGAGAGTAACTTCTTCTTCACCTGTTCAGTTGTCATACCTGCACACTTAAACAACCCGCATAGTTTATGGATAAAAAGCAAGTGATCACCAGGATGGACAGTTCCATCCCCAAAATAATAATTATCCATAACACGGTCAACAATACTTGTCGGTATCTTAAAAGGATCTATCTTAACAGGTGGTGGTTCATCTACTACCCTAGAAGCGGTAGTAGTTTTCCCAAATAGAAAACCAAGTGGGTTATCCATATTGGAAACAAAGTAACAAGCAGTAACAAGAGCAATACTCATAGTGAAAGTTTTCCTTACCAGTTCCACTCTTCAATAGCGCTTCACTCCCCGGCAACGGCGCCAGAAAATTGTCTTGATGACCCACAAGTATAGGGGGTGTATCGTAGTACTTTCGATAAATAGGAGTGTCGACCCAACGAGGAGCAGAAGGTGCTGAACAATGGTATGGAGCAGGAAATCCATGTGAATACTTAGCAAATGGATTTTTAGTGGTTTTCTGACAAGGCAACAAAACAAAGAGAAAGTAACAGAAGTAACAAACAAACGGAGCAAGTGGCCCAATCTTTTGTTAGCAAAGGACAAGCCGGTGGAAATACTTATAAGGACCAAACGTTCTCGAGGACACATGGGAATTCTGTCAAGTGCTTTCGCTTCAAATAGCTGAGTACTCTTCTCTGGTGTTCATAAGTGTTGTGTGGGTGAACCTGTGCTAACATACTTCCCTTCCTAGGACTAATACATACTTGTGATTAAACCCCCTGCAACATTCGTAACTATAGGAAAGTAATTAAGATATAAATCTAACCACAGCCTTAAACTCTGAGATCCTACACTCCCTTGTGCAAAGGTGTCCCAACGGGGGTTCAGGTTTCTGTCACTCCGGCAACCCCGCGATTAGTAGCCAAATACACAATGCATCCCCCTAGGCCCATAAATGGTGAAGTGTCATGTGGTCGACGTTCACATGACACCACTAGAAGAATAGCACCATAACTTAAATACTAAACCATTGAATAATAACTCATCATAGATTCACTACTAACAACATGACTTCTCCCATGTCCTCAAGAACGCAACAAACTACTCACATGATATCATATGGATCAAGATCAAAGATGATATGGTAATGGATAACAATCTTAACATAAACAATAATCCAATGGTTCCACTCACAAGCATCAACTACAATAGTAATTAACATCGGGAAAGTTTCCCCTAAGAACTAAAGCAATATCCAACACAATTGTTACATCGAGATGGAGTGGTGATGATGGTGCTGGTGGATATGATGGTGTGGATGATGATGATGATCCCGATGAAGCCTAGCTTGATGATGGCGACAGTCTCCCCTCTCCGGGAAGGAATTCCTCCGGCAGAAATCTGTCTGTCGGAGAGATCTTTCTCTCTCGGTGTTTTCCGCCCCCCTCCCAGAGGCGGCGGAAATCTATCTGTGGTCGCCTCCCCCATGTTAGGGTCCCGTAGGGAAGTTATAGGCGAAGGGGGAGAGTCGGAGGCGAAATAATATGTTTCCATATTTTTTGGTATTTTTCTGATCTTTGCGAAATTGCACCGAAACGCCTCCTTTTCCATCAGAATCCAGACTCCGGCAGTCCATCCTCCAAGAATCATCCAACATGCATAAACAGATGAAAAGCCATAAGTAATACCTCATAATAAGACAAATATCAATGAATAGAGGTAAATTATCATATAGAATGGTGGTGCAAATTGGGCGTATCAGCGGCTTACAAGAGGTTTATATATCGGTGAAAACCTCCGGCAACGGGCCTCGCTTCGTTCATCAGAAGTTGGCATATACTTTGTAGAATTTGGATCAACATATAACACCGATGACGAACTCATGCGGCAGTTTGCGGAGGCTCACGGCAAGCACGTGGTGGCGGCGGAGGAGTTCTATGCCAAGCTAGAGGCGGAGAAGAAGAAGGCCGATGGCGCCAGGCCATCGACGGCAGCGGAGCCGATCGAGTACTCCTTTGGGTACTCCGATTTCAATGATTAGTGTGTTATCTGTTTAAGAGTAGTTGAAATATTGTTTGTGTGCATTGTCGGTTTAAATTCGTGTAATAATCGTGTGAACTTGTCTGAACTTATCTGAACTTGTTTCAAATTCAATGCTTATTTAAACTTTTAGGACAGCCGCTGTAGAAACTGCCCTATTATAGGGCAACCAGAAACCAACACATATTTTGAAGCCCTAAAAACTTTTAGAACAGTACTTTTGGACTTTTAGGACACTAGCAGGCAGCCATTAGAGATGCTCTTATGTCCTTCGTAGCCCCAGGACCAGGCATGCTCTACCCGCCACTCACGACCATCCAGAAGCTCCAGAAGCACCCTCTTTTAGTCGTTCGAATATGCATCTTGCTCTGTTTTTCAATTCATTATTCCATCGGGGCTCTTCAATTGAAATGAGAGTCATGTCATGGAATGCTAGAAGACGATGAGAAAAAAATGCTTGAGTTTTGAAATAGTCTCTTGATTCAAAGCAGAGCAGTTTCTGCCAACAAATATTCAGAATTTTCTCTTGCAGCCATCGGACTCGGACTCGGAGGGAGCATCAGCTAGGACACTAATCGCCTGGAATAGAAGTTATAATATCCATTGCAGTCTAAGCATGCGATGGCAGTCTAAGCACGCGATGGTATTGCTTACCAACTAAGAAATGTCTATGCCCTGTGTGATAGAACTGACATAGCTGCATTTTGTTACTTAACACAGCTGCGGGATGGGGCCTGGCTACTAATCGGCGAAATTATCAACAACATGATAGATCTGCTAGGATCACTAGGGGTCAATCTAGGGAGTATACGTGCGAGATATGCATACCGTCGGCCTTTGGAGTTGGCGATGAGCTCGGCATCGAGCTCGACGGAGTGGTGGCGGCGGTGAGGGGGTGCTTCCTGCCGCTACAGCGCAAGCCCGATCGGTGGCTAAGGTTTCAGGTTTTCGGTGGGGTGAGTAGGCACGAGGAACCTTGGCGTGCGTGCCCCCGGCCCCCACCTCTTTATATGAGTTGCGTGATGGGGGCCCACCAACCATAGAGACATTGGGCGCCCTTGATCAGGACGCGAGACCAATCTGTTCGGGCTGTTGGGCCGAACGTGAGGAGATCAAACTAACATTCTTCCCCTTGATCTCATATTTCATTCAGCTTATACTTCAAACTTATACTTCGGCACCCATTTCATCACAGATCAACATATAGAGCATGTCTCATCATAATGGTCAGTTATGCATCATAGATTCAACAGCCACTATACACCTCTCTATTTTGAAACAGATTCTTATTTTAGGCCCTTTATGAAGGGTTTCACAGCATAGTAAATCAAAATTTTCTACGGAAGCGAACAGAGGGAAAGCCAAGATCTAATCTAGGAGATGCAAACAACGAGAGAGATTGGATTAGATCTTCATACCCTTGAAGATTCGCAGTGAACGCTCATTAACGTGGGTGATGTAGTCGTACTCGCTTCTCCTCCTCGCGATCCGATCCGATCCAGCACCACAAGTGGCGGTGCCTCCGTGAGATGCACACGTGCGGCACCTCGACGTCTCCTCCATCCTCGGACCAGCAAGTATGGTGGAGAGATGGATTGGATCTACAACACGACGGCGTGGTGTATATGGTGGAGAATTTCTGCAGCAGGGCTTCGCCCACAAACAGTCGGGAGGGAGAGAGGAGGGCAGCAGGGCTACTAGGGTTTGGAGGAAGGTGTGTAGGTGGGGAAGGGGGCGCACCAGCCCTCTATATATAGAGGGGGGGTGCAGCCAGCCCTTGCCCATCCTCCAAGCCTATCTCTAGTTTAAACGATTTAAACTTTCCCTTATCTAGAAACCCTATCTCTAGTTTAAACGAGTTTAAACTTATCTAGGATCGGCTGGGCCCTATGGGGCCTTGTGCCCCTGGACCAATGCGGCCAGGACACTCCCTCATAGGCCCATTCCCCCTCCCGGAAGGTGGGACCACGTTGGCCCCTTCGGAAGGTTCTAGAAGCTTCCAAGTACAATACCGATTAATCCTAACAATTCGAACTCCAAAACTGCACCGCCTTTATATGAATCTTATTCTCCGGACCATTCCGAACCTCTCGTGATGTACCGGATCCCATCCGGACTCAACAAAAATTCATAAACCAAGTATCCAATCTATCCTAGCCGAGACACGTTATGTGTGACCCTGCGGGTTCGAGAATATGCGCATATGATCTTCTATCAATAATCAACAGCGGGTCAGGCACCCATATTGACTCCACACATTCATCGATGATCATATCGGATGAACCACGATGCCAGGATTCAATCAATCCCATATATATTCCCTCTGTCTCGCGATATTTTACTTGCCCGAGATTCGATCGGTATCGCCATACCTAGTTCAATCTCGCTCACAGCAAGTACTTTACTCGTTCGTAATCCGATACCACTTTGTGATTAACTCCTTAACCACATGATTGCAAGCGGTGTTGATATCGACACGAGTGGGCCCAAGTATATCTCTCCGACTTGGGAGGGACAATTCCATCTCGATACATACAACCCAATGATACTTTCCGATCACCGAGAGACACCTTTATGATCACCCTCTCATAGGATGACGCTTGATGACCTCAAAGCTTTCTTCCGTACCAGGAGTTGCATTATCTCATGGTCTAAGGAATACAATATTTGACATAGGAAAAGCTTCAAAGATGAACACGATGAAACGATCTAATTGCTTTGCTTAGTTTGGGTCATCCATCACATCATTCTCCCAATGATATGATCTCATTATCAATTGACAACTCATGTCTATGGTTAGGAAACCTTAACCATCATTGATCAATGAGCTAGTCCATAGAGGCGATTAGGGACACGGTGTTGTTCACAAACCACACAAGTATTAATGTTTCCGCTTAATACAATTCTAGCATGGAATATAAACTTTATCATGAACAAGAATTATAATAATAACATCTTTATTATTGCCTCTAGGGCACAATTCCAAGTCTCCCACTTGCACTAGAGTCAATAATCTAGTTTACATTTGGCAACAATCTCACACCCATGGCAATCGAGGTGCTGATCATGTTTTACACGTGAAAGAGGTTTAGTCAATGGATCTGCGACATTCAGATCTCAGATGTACTTTCTGATCTTGAGATCTCCATCTCGCTATATAATCTCGGATTATATGAAACTTGCGGTTGATATGCTTGGTCTTTGGATGATATCTTGGTTCCTTAGCGAGTGCTATGGCGCGTGTTGTCACATAATATCTCCATGGGTCCAATGCACTTGAACCACGCCAAGCTCAATGATGAAGTTTCTGATCCAAACTCCTTCACTTGACGCTGCGGCAGCCATGTATTCCGCTTTCATCGTAGATCCCATGACCACGCTTTGCTTGCAGCCTTCTCCAGCTCACAGCTCCTCCATTCAAAATATACACGTATCCCGTCTGAGATTTAGAATCATCCTTGTCGGTGTCGAAACTAGCATCGACGTAACCTTTATGACATTTAGCTGTTCATCACCCCATAGACTAAGAACATTTCTTTAGTCCTATTTAGGTACCTTAGGATGTTCTTCACGGCTATCCAAAGGTTCCACTCGGATCACTTTGATATCTCGTCACAAACTAAGAGCATTGGACACATCCGGTCTAGTACACAGCATGGCATACATGATGGAACCTATGGCCGAGGCATAAGGCACTTTGCTCATAGCTTCCCTATCATTTACCGTAGCTGGACACTGATCCTTGCTCAATATCTTCCCTGACAACATAGGCACTGAACCTTTCAATGCCTTATCCATTCTGAACCTTTTCAGAACTTTGTCTAGGTATGTACTCTGGCTTAAAGCTATCAGGCGTCTTTGTCTATATCTATAGATTTTGATGCCCAATATATAAGCAGCTTCACCTAGGTCTTTCATTGAAAAACACTTATTCAAATAACTCTTCACATCGTTAAGCATGTCGATGTCATTTCCAATAATCAATATGGCATCCACATATAGTACCAGAAACGTCACCGAGCTCCCACTCACTTTCTTGTAGATGCAAGCTTCGTAGCAATTTGGAACAAATCCAAAGCTCTTGATCACTTGATCAAAACGAAGGTTCCAACTCCGAGATGCTTGCTTCAGTCCATAAATGGAATGCTGAAGTTTGCACACTTTATCAGCATCCTTAAGATCGACAAAACCTTCGGGTTGCATCATATACAACTCTTCATCAATGTTGCCATTGAGGAAAGCAGTCTTGACATCCATTTGCCATATTTCATAATCATGAAATGCAGCAATTGCTAATAAAATCCGAATGGACTTAAACATCGCTACGGGAGAAAAAGTCTCATCGTAGTCAACACCTTGAACTTGTCGAAAACCTTTCGCAACAAGCCGTGCTTTATAGACGGTAACATTCCCATCCGTCCGCTTTTCTTCTTGAAGATCCATTTGCACTCAACGGCCTTTCGTCGGCTAGGAGGGTCCACCAAAGTCCATACTTGGTTTTCGCCATGGATCCCAATTCGGATTTCATGGCTTCTAGCCATTTCGTAGTCCGGGCTCATCATCGCTTCCTCATAGTTCGAGGTTCACCGTCTTCTACTAACAAGACCCAAGACAGGGTTGCCGTACCACTCAGAGGGGCACGCGACCTTGTCGACCTGCGACGCTCAAGAGCAAAGATCGTCCAAGCTTCATGATCCTTGTCATTAGCTTCCTCTATCGTTGGTGCAGCGACCGGAACAATTTCAGGTGCTGCGCTACTCTCCAATTCAAGAGAAGGTTCAATAACCTCGTCTAGCTCTACTTTCCTCCCACTCACTTCTTTCGAGAGAAACTCCTTCTCAAGAAAGGAACCGTTCTTTGCGACAAACACTTTGCCTTCGGTTCTGTGATAGAAGGTATACCCAATAGTTTCCTTAGGGTATCCTATGAAGACGCATTTCTCCGCTTTGGGTTCGACCTTGTCGGGCATCAACTTCTTGACGTAAGCTTCACATCCCCAAACTTTAAGAAACGACAACTTAGGTTTAGCACCAAACCACAGTTCATATGGTGTCGTCTCAACGGATTTAGATGGAGCCCTATTTAAAGTGAATGCAGCGGTTTCTAATGCATAACCCCAAAAGGATAACGGCAAATCAGTAAGAGACATCATCGATCGGACCATATCTAATAGGGTTCGATTCCGCGCTCGTACACACCATTGCGCTGTGGTGTTCCGGGTGGCGTGAGTTGTGAAACGATTCCACTTGCTTTGAGATGCGTGAGAAAATCATAACTTAAATATTCGCCTCCACGATCGGATCGTAGAAACTTAATCTTTCTGTTACGATGGTTCTCCACTTCATTCTGAAATTCTTTGAACTTTTCAAACGTTTCAGATTTATGTTTCATTAAATAGATATACCCATATCTACTTAAGTCATCGGTAAAAGTGAGAAAATAGCGATATCCACCGCGCGTCGAAACACTCATCGGTCCGCATACATCGGTATGTATGATTTCCAACAAGTCCGTTGCTCGCTCCATCATTCAAGAACGGGTTTTGATCATCTTGCCCATGAGGCATGGTTCGCATGTGTCAAATGATTCAAAATCAAGAGACTCCAAAAGTCCATCAGAATGGAGTTTCTTCATGCGCTTTACACCAATATGACCTAGACGACAGTGCCACAAATAAGTAGTATTATCACTATCTACTTTGCATCTCTTAGCCTCAATGTTATGGATGTGTGTTTCATCCCTTTCGAGATTTAGAAGAAATAAACCATTCACAGTAGGTGCGTGACCATAAAAGATGTTACTCATATAAATAGAACAACCATTATTCTCCGATTTAAATGAATAACCGTCTTGCAATAAACACGATCCAGAAATAATGTTCATGCTCAACGCAGGCACATAATAAAATTTATTAAGGTTTAAAAATAATACCGAAGGTAAAACAAAGGATAGCGTCTTGACGCCATCACATCAACTCTTGATCCGCTGCAACGCCGATCGTCACCTCATCCCTCGCAAGTCTATTCCGTAGCTCCTGCTTCGAGTTACAAATATTAGCTACCGAACCAAAGATCAAATACCTGTGCACTACAACGAGGGCTAGTAAGGAAAACATCAATAACATGTATATCAAATATACCTTTGATGGTGCCAGCCTTCTTGTCCGCTATGCCCAAAGGACCCTTGTCCTTGCAATAGAAGCACTTCGGCTTGGGTCCAGACTTGAGCTTCTTCTCAGCAGGGGCAACGCGCTTGCCGCCGCCTTTCTTGAAGGGCTTCCTTGCACCCTTACCTTTCTTAAAGGTGGGGGGCTTGTTGACCATCAACACATGATTATTCTTTTTGATGTTCACCTCCGCTACTTTCATCTTAGCAAAGAGCTCAGTGATCATATCAGTGGAACCAATCTGATTGTGATAAACTACAAAACTTTTGTAGCTAGGAGTGTCAATCTTGAGCTCCTATGGAATCTTGTAGTCCAGTTGCTCAAGGCGTTGAGTGTAGCCCGACATCTTAATGGCGTGCTCACTAACGGAACTCCCTTCCTCCATCTTGTAGTTAAAGAATTTCTTAGAGATCTCATATCTCTCAGAACGGGCTTGAGTCTGAAACATGTTTTTCAGCTCCTCGAGAATCTCAAAGGGCCCGAACTCCTCAAACGATTTTGAAGATCCGATTCCATAGCATACAACATGGCGATCTTAATCAAATCATAATCATCCTTGCTGATCGATAAACAGCTTTTCATCACCATGATCTATAGCAGGGGCGTCACCTAGCGCTTTCTCAAGGACATAGTCCTTTTTGTCCGCCAGCGAGAATGATTCTTAGAATGCGGAACCATTTGGTGAAGTTAGACCCATTGTTTCTAAGCTTTTCTATCTCAGCAAAAACGTTGAAGTTGAAGTTGGACTTGGCCATGTGATCTATGATTTGCAAGTACAATTTAGACTATGTTCATGATAAATAGTTCAACTTAATCAAATTACTAGATGAACTCCCACTAAATTCAACATCCCTCAAGTTGTTTAGTGAACACGATCCAAATTCACCACACCTAATCCGATCATCACGAGAAGAGATGTGGTTTCAATGGTGGACAACAAAGTGTCGATCATATCATTCATATGACTCATGCTTAACCTTTCGGTTCTTGTGTTCCAAGGCCATGTCTGTACATGCTAGGCTCGTCAAGTTAGACCCAAGTATTTCCGCGTGCAGTAAAGCGGCTTGCACCCATTGTATGTGAGTGAGAGTCTATAGCACCCGATCATCACGTGATGCTTGGACACGACGAACTTTCGCAACGGTGCATACTTGGGGAGAACACAGTTTTATCTTGATCTTTAAGTGAGGAATCATCTTATAATGCTACCGTCACGATCTAAGCATAATAAGATACATAAAAGGATAAACATCACATGCATATAACTTTATGTGACATGGTATAGCCAATCTTCGCAATGATCTCCATCTTGTGCTCGCATGATCTCCATCACTTCACCATGATTGTCTCCACCACGAATAGCAACTACAACTATTGCTAACTACTTAGCGATAAAGTAAAGCTATTACATGGCGTATAAGAAGTTGACTCGCAGGTCATACACAATTATAAAGACAACCATATGGCTCCTTCCGGTTGTGTACTCATCGACATGCAAGTCGTGAAACATTACAAAACATGATCATCGCATACAATATACACATCACATCTTGGGCCATACCATATCACAGAAAACACTCCCTGCAAAAACAAGTTAGACGCCTCTACTTTGTTGTTGCATGTTTTACGTGGCTTATGGGAGTAGATGCTAAGAATGATTCTTACCTACGGAAAGCCACAATGGTGATATTATGGTTGCCAAACTCCGGTGTTAATCCCATGACAACTATAGTGAGAGAAACTGACATCCACCAGCCGCATGTGTGGTACAAGCCACACGTCAAGTGCGAGCGGTCTCATGACGACGTCGCGTAAGGTTGGCCTGGACCGCTTCAATCTCACTATCCCGCCATAAGAAGAACACAAACAAGAGGCTTGCAACAGAAAACATCAACGCCCGCAACAACCATGTTGCGTTCTACTCGTGAATCACATCTACGCATAGATCTAGCTCTGATACCACTGAAGGGTTTCGCAGCATAGTAAATCAAAATTTTCTCTGAAGCTAACAGGGAAAGCCAAGATCTAATCTAGGAGATGCAAACAACAAGAGAGATTGGATTAGATCTTCATACCCTTGAAGATTCAAGATGTGAACGTTCATTGAACGTGGGTGATGTAGTCGATTTCGCTTCTCCTCCTCGCGATCCGATCCGATCCAGCACCACAAGTGGCGGTGCCTCCGTGAGATGCACACGTGCGGCACCTCGACGTCTCCTCCTTCCTCGGACCAGCAAGTATGGTGGAGATATGGATTGGATCTACAACACGACGGCGTGGTGTATATGGTGGAGAATTTCTGCAGCAGGGCTTCGCCCACAAACAAATGGGAGGGAGAGGAGGGCAGGGCTACTAGGGTTTGGAGGAAGGTGTGTAGGTGGGGAAGGGGGCGCACCAGCCCTCTATATATAGAGGGGGGGTGCTGCCAGCCCTTGCCCATCCTCCAAGCCTATCTCTAGTTTAAACGATTTAAACTTTCCCTTATCTAGAAACCCTATCTCTAGTTTAAACGAGTTTAAACTTATCTAGGATCGGCTGGGCCCTATGGGGCCTTGTGCCCTGGCCCAATGCGCCAGGACACTCCCTCATAGGCCCATGCCCCTCCCCGGAAGGTGGGACCACGTTGGCCCTTCCGGAAGGTTCTAGAAGCTTCGGTATAATACCGATTAATCCGGAACAATTCGAACTCAAAACTGCACCGCCTTTATATGAATCTTATTCTCGGACCATTAGAACCTCTCGTGATGTCCGGATCCCATCCGAGACCAACAAAAATTCATAAACCAAGTATCCAATCTATCCTAGCCGAGACATGTTAAGTGTGACCTGCGGGTTCGAGAATATGCGGATACATGATCTTCTATCAATAATCAACAGGGTGCAGGCACCCATATTGACTCCCACACATTCATCGATGATCATATCGGATGAACCACGATGCCAGGATTCAATCAATCCCATATATATTCCCTTCGTCTCGCGATATTTTACTTGCCCGAGATTCGATCGTCGGTATCGTCATACCTAGTTCAATCTCGTTCACAACAAGTACTTTACTCGTTCCGTAATCCGATATCACTTTGTGATTAACTCCTTAACCACATGCTTGAAAGCGGTGTTGATATCGATTACCGAGTGGGCCCGAAGTATATCTCTCCGACTTGGGAGGGACAAATTCCATCTCGATACATACAACCCAACAGATACTTTCCGATCACCTGAGAGACACCTTTATGATCACCCTCTCATAGGATGACGTTTGATGACCTCAAAGCTTTCTTCCGGTACCAGGGAGTTGCATTATCTCATGGTCTAAGGAATACAATATTTGACATAGGAAAAGCTTCGCAAAGATGAACACGATGAAACGATCTAATTGCTTTGCTTAGTTTGGGTCTGTCCATCACATCATTCTCCCAATGATATGATCTCATTATCAATTGACAACTCATGTCTATGGTTATGAAACCTTAACCATCATTGATCAATGAGCTAGTCCATAGAAGCGTACTAGGGACACGGTGTTGTTCACAAACCACACAAGTATTAATGTTTCCGCTTAATACAATCCTAGCATGGAATATAAACTTTATCATGAACAAGAATTATAATAATAACATCTTTATTATTGCCTCTAGGGAATAATTCCAACACTTTATATCCAGGTATCATAGGCTTTTCCTTAAACCCATGTCGGCTAAGTGTTCTCTTAACACACTGGGTGGTAAGCCTTTTCTGAGCGGATCCGCGAGCATTTATTTTGTACTTATGTGCCCTAAACTTATGGTATCATCCTGGATTCTTTCTTTCACAACATAAAACTTAATTTTAATGTGTTTGGCAGCAACACTTGATTTATTGTTGTGAGCATAGAATACTGCTAGCTCATTGTCACAGTACATTTTGAGTGGTCTTTTAATGCTGTCCACCACTCTCAACCCGGGTATAAACTTCTTAACCAGTTTGTCTGCCCCGTGGCCTCATAACATGCTACATACTCAGCTACCATCATGGATGATGCCGTGTTGGTTTTCTTGGAGCTTTTCCACGATATAGCTCCACCCGCGAGAGTAAATATATATCCTGACGTGGACTTTCTTTCATCTACATCTCAACCATAGTCTGCATTTGAATACCCTTCTATCTCAAAGGACTCAGTTCTTCTATATGTTAACATGAGTCCTTTCGTGCCTTTTGCATAACGGAATGCCGTTTTTACCATTTTCCAGTGATCTATCCCTGGATTACTTTGAAATCTGCCAAGTACCCCGGTAACAAAAGCTAAGTCAGGGCGCGTACATACTTGAACATACATCAAGCTTCCGACAGCAGAAGCATATGTAACCGCTTTCATTTGATCGATCTCATATTGGTTCCTGGGACACTGAAAATTCCCAAATCTATCGCCCTTGACTATATGAGCAGGCGTAGGATTACTCGCATGCATACTGTACTTCTTCAGAATCTTCTCTAAGTATGCCTTCTGCGATAGCCCTAAAACCCCCTTTTCTCTATCTCGGAGAATTTCAATTACTAGAACGAATGAAGCTTCTCCAAGATCTTTCATATCAAAGTTTGAGGACAAGAAATTCTTTGTCTCCAGTAGTAGACTAACATCACTACTAGTGAGTAGAATGTCATCCACATACATGATAAGGAAAATGAATTTCCCATTCTTGAACTTTGCATATACGCAATTGTCCTCCTCATTCTCATCGAACCCAAACTTTCTTATTGTTTCATGGAACTTTAAGTACCATTGCCCGGTGGCCTGTTTCAATCCATAAATGGATTTCTTCAGACGACATCCCATACGTTATTTTCCTTCCACGACAAAACCTTTTGGGTTGTGCCATGTAAACCTTTTCTTCCAAGTCTCCATTTAGGAATGCCGTCTTTACATCTATCTGATGCAATTCTAAATCATAGTGTGCCACTAAAGTTATTATGATTCTAAAAGAATTCTTACTTGAGACTGGAAAAAATGTCTCATTGTAATCTATTCCTTCTCTTTGGGTTAAACCCTTAGCAACAAGTCGTTCTTTATATCTTTCAATATTTCCTCTAGAGTCACATTTTGTTTTATAGACCCATTTACAGCCTACTGTTTTGGCTCCTTTGGGAATTTCTTCTAAATCCTAGACTTTCTTGCTACTCATGGATCTCATTTCATCTTCTACGGCTTCAAGCCACTTTGATGAGTGAGCACTTTTAATGGCTTCTTAAAATGTGGTGGGATCACACTCCATTTGAACTTATTCACTGACATAGATTTCAAAATCGTTAGGAATAGCTGGCTTTATAGTTCTTTGAGACCTTCTAAGGGTCTCGCCTTCTAGCACATTCTCTGTGTGGGGTTGTTGCAGCTCTCCCTCATGTGTGGTAACAGGGTATTCATTTTCATTCATTGTTGCCACAGGATAACTAACAACAGGTGTCACATCGACATTGTCCTCAAGGTATCGAGAAAAATGGTTCCTGAATCATCGGAGTGGGTGCATGCACCCGCTTCTCCTCAAGGTTGATTTCTCGGGATACCGTGCTCCCCCTGATCATCTGATCCTACAGAAACACAGCGTGTCTCATTTCTACAAACTTAGTAATTCTGTCTAGACAATAGAAACGATAACCTTTCGACTTGTCTGGATAGCCAATGAAGTGGCAACTTACTGTCTTAGGATCTAACTTCCCAAGGTCTGGGTTGAAGAGTTTTGCCTCAGCTGGACAACCCCACACTCGCAAATAATTGAGTGAAAGTTCGCGACTAGTCCATAACTCATATGGTGTTTTAGACACCGACTTACTAGGAACTCGATTAAGTATGTGAATGGCGGTTTTTAACGCCTCCATCCACAAACCAACCGGTAAGGTGGAGTAACTTAACATGCTTCTCACCATATCCATCAAGGTATGGTTACGTCTTTCAGCTACTCCATTCTGCTGAGGCTCGCTCGGTATTGAATACTAGGCAACTATACCATGTTCCTATAGAAACCTTGCAAAGGGTCCAAGAACTTGGCCATAAGGGGTATGCCGATCGTAGTATTCGCTTCTACGGTCGGACCTTACTACTTTAATCTTTAAACTATGCTGATTTTCAAATTCAGAATTAAATATCTTGAATTTATCCAATGCTTCTGAACGTTCTTTAATTGGATAAATATAACCATAATGCAAATAATCATCCGTGAATGTTATGAAAGAGTCATAGCCATCCACAGATGTCACAGGAAACGGAACACATATATCCGTATGAATTATTTCTAAAACGCATGTGCTTCTTTTGGCGCCCTTCTTAATATTCTTTATAAACTTTCCTTTAATGCAATCGATGCATTGCTCTAAATTTGAAAATTCTAGAGGCGGTAGAATTGATTCTTTTACTAAGCGTTCTATTCTCCTCTTAAAATATGGCGTAAACGACAGTGCCATAATTTCGATGAGACATCATCAATTCTTTTCCTCTTACTCTTTCCATTCAGGGATGAGGAGGCATTCTCATTCCAGCGCTTAATGCATTCACATTCTCACGAAGTGATAACAAATAAAGCTTGTCTTGTCCGAAGGCAAGACCAATAATCTCACTATTAAACTTGATCTTACATTGTCCATCACCAAAATGGCAAGCAAAACCACAATCATCTAAGCCCGATAAACTTATTAAGTTTCGATGCAAAGAGGGTACATAAAGCACATCTACTAGTAAAAGTACAAATCCATTTGATAAATCTAATGGGAGATATCCAATGGCTTCGACTTCAGCTTGGACGTCGTTTGCAATTTTAATACTTCTTTCTCCTCTTTGCAGGGTCCTTCTCATACGGAATCCCTGTAATGAATTTGAAACATGAACAGTCGCACTTGAGTCAATCCACCAAGTATATTTTGCATAACTTAAAAATAAAGATTCATCAACAAAAGTAATTAAATTCTCACCATTCTTGCACAGATACTTCAGAAAAGCCACACAGTCACTCATGTAGTGGCCCTTATGCTTGCACCAGTTGCAGGTGTCCTTGTCCACCTCGTGCGCCTGGTGATCAGGAGCCTTTCCATGCAGCCTAGAAGAAGAGGGATGCCCCTGAGGTTTCTCTTGTGGCTTGGAACCCTGAAAGTGCCTCCTCTTGGTTGGGCTAGGTAGTTCACAGAATCATCACATTACCCCTTAAGCATTTCTTCTTTTTGTACGCATATGGCCATCATCTTCTCAATGTCCCAATTTTCTGGCTGTGCATTGTAGTTCACAGCAAAATCTTCAAATTGATTTGTCAATGAGGCAAAAATCAGATGAATGATGAACTCATCTGGAAGCTCCATGCCCATGGGCTTAAGCTTGGAAGACATGTTGCTCATTCGCAATATGTCCCTTACTCCACCACCAGTGTATCTTGTAGTAACAAGTTTCTTAATGAGAGAGTTTGCATAGGCCTTTGAGGACCCAGTAAATCGACTCTCTACCTTTTTAAGGTACTCACTGGGAGTGCTACCCTTATAGCTTCCATAATTGAGCTCTTAATCACCATCAAGCACTTTTTATTGGACGAGTCCCACTTTACACGCATCAATGTCGTACTTCATTCTTATTGGAGCATGGTCATGGACCCTTTTGTTGAAGTCCACTTCACTTTCTTTTTCGCCCCTCACAGGGTCGACAGGTTCTATGGGACAAGTCTCAATGAGTGCCAAGTCGAGGTCAAGCAGAGCCAGCCCCATCTCAATCTTCTCTCGCCATGAGCCGTATTTCCCTCCATTGAGGGGCTCAATAGCCGAAATGAAACTCATAGGATTGCCTAAAAGTAAAATATCATCAAAATGAGTTAATTCAACGTTGGTTAACTAAAACATAAAACTTCTCAATATTAATTCTACATCACCATTGGGCAGAAATAGAACTAATAGTGATAAACTTACTATTCATAGTGAAAATTTTACTAACAACGTTTGGTCATCAAATAAAACCATCATTCTAAAAAAAATTAATTCTCACTTTATTGCATTTAAGCAATTACTTTTAACTATATGCAAAAAAAACATGAATAAAATTCATCAACTATACACTTGACAAAAACTTTACTGTTACTTTATTATTTTTCTACACAAAATTTCGTTGAATAATTTTGCTATAGAAAAAACTGTGCAAAACTATGCAAAAAAAGTAAAAAAGCTTCTATAAATAAAAAACAGGAAAAAACTAGTATAGTACTGCGCCTAGGCGAGAAACAATGGCCCAGCGAGCGCCCTGCTAGCTGCGCCCGGCGCCGCCTGATCTCAGCCGTCCGATTCCCCTGACCTAGATCGGGCGGTCCAGCGCGCGTCTCGCGGGAACAAAAACGACCGCGCGCGACCCCCGTCGAAAACCCTAACCCATTTCCTCCCTTTCCCACTCTCTGTCCCTCGAGCGCTCGCTCTCTGGCAGCTGTGCAACGTGGTTCGAGGCGAGGTGGAGCCTCCCTGCGAGTGGGGTGAGGTGGCTGCGCCACCCAGCGCGACGTCGGTGGCGAGCCCCTCCCTCCTCTTGCAGCGAGCCCATGTCCCCTCTACTCCCTCTTTCTTCATGCCCCCGTCCATTCCCCACCATCCCGCGTAGACGCAGAGAGTGGAGAACGGGAGAGCAAGCATCGGTGCCCCTTGGCTCCTTGCCAACGAGCGCCTCCACCCACGGGTGGGAGCGCCGCCGTCAAGTGGCCAGTGGTGGTGCCCTGTGTCGGCGGTGGCCGATTTACTTTTCTGTTTGAGATTTCCTTCTTTGTTTTCGTTTCTAGAGGGGAAAAACGGGGATTTTCCTGTGGGATTTGGATCGGGGATCTCTTTTCTTTTCTTTGCCTTTTCGATTCTAGATCGATTTGATCCGGGGAAAGGAGATCTGGGGCTTTGGGGTTTTCATGCTTTCTATACCCCAGATGGGATCGAGTTCTTCTTCCCGACCTCTTCTTGCCGGTGCGTCGGGATCGAGAGGAACGACGCGGCCTCGCGGCGGCGCTTCTGGAAAAACCCTAGCCCTCTTGCTTCTTTTCTTTTCTTTTGGGTTTCTACTACCTTAACTAGATCAACCAAGCTAGCCCGCTCTGATACCAATGATAGATCTGCTAGGATCACTAGGGGTCGATCTAGGGAGTATACGTGAGAGAGATGCATACCGTCGGCCTTTGGAGTTGACGATGAGCTCACCATCGAGCTCGACGGAGTGGTGGCGTGTTTCCCGCCGCTACAGCGCAAGCCGATCGATGGCTAGGGTTTGGGATTTTCGGTGGGGTGAGTGGGCACGACGAACCTTGGCGTGCGTGCCCTCGGCCCCTACCTCTTTATATGTGCTGCGCGATGGGCGCCCACCAACGATAGCGACGTTGGGCGCCTCCGATCAGGGCACGAGACCAATCCGTTCGGGCCGCTGGGCCGAACGCGGCGAGATCAAACTAACACAACATTGATTGGCAAGCTACTAAATGGCTATTCGGTTTTGCAACAGGAACTAGTTTACCTGGAGCAGTAAAAAGAGAAGACCAACTCTTGTACGGCTTGGAAGATCGCTTGCAAACGTGGAGTAGAATCATCTATTCCTGCACTCTGAATGCAGAGCAATTTCAGCACATCAGTAGTCCTAACTCCTAAGAAGCACAGTTCTAAGTAGCACCAGACTTTTAAGGTTCGATATTCATTTGTGTCAGTCTACTCAGACTCCAGAGCTAACAAAATCCAAGATCAACAGGGAACAACGGAAATGACCATCGCCACTAAGACAGACCACAAACTGAGAGCGATATCGGCCACCACTCGAGAATGGGTCAGGAGTCAAAATGCGCAGACTACAATTACGTCAAATATCAACAGTACAACTCAGTAACTTTGGGGCAATACAAGAATGGAGAACTCTGTCTGCTCTAGAGTTGGCTTTCAGAATTCAGAAGACAATGCATCCAATTCAGTAGCTCTTTCCTCCCATTTCACATGCAAAAGGAAATGGGCGCTGAAGAAATCCATCAAATTATCAGTCCCAGCTGAGCATTTAAGCAGTATCTTATTCTCCAGCACCCCAACACCTTCTTAAGTATATATTTCAGTGCGATTTACTCACCATTTTACAGAAGAACAATCCTTTGGATTTAAAGTTTCTACAAAGCAGTAAAATATAGGACAGTTTACAAATAGATGCGGAATTAGAAAGCAAATTCCCATTATACACACCATCACTATTCACCAGTAGCCCATTTGAGAATAGCTCGCTGTCCAAACGAATGGCAGAACACAAATGTGACAGTGGCCCAGAATGCCAAGACGAATGAAACTGCACTGACCACATACAGGATTGGGTCAGAATCATCAGACGCATTTCCTACTGTACCATTCCATACCACGGGACCTGAACCATCAGTGCAGGATATAAGGTTCTTGTTCCCGCTGTAACAGTCCATATCAAATGCGCCAAACTGGCCAGATTCTGGTAGACACCCCGACAGGTCATTGTATGCCACAGAGAACACCTCTAATGATGATAACCTAGTTAACTGCCATGGTATTGATCCATTCAGCTTGTTTTCTGATAGGTCTAAGCTTTCGATCTCGCTCAATTTTGCAAAGGTTGTAGGAATTGATCCAGTGAAGAAATTGTTTGACAAGTTCAGAGACTTGACATGGCTCAAATTCCCCATCTCTTTTGGAATGTCACCTGATAGCATGTTCGCAGAGAAGTCTATGCCAGACATTGACATGAAGAAGTTGCGTCCATATGTGTATCGGTTCCTTTTAGTTGTGAAGTTGAACCCTTGGAGCTCATACTGACTGCTATAAGAGAAGTAATCATCTAACACTTCTTCAATAGCATATATTATTGTAGGCCAATTATATTCATAAGCATCAGGGTTTTCAAATGGAATGCCGCCAATACATGATGGTATGGAACCCCAAAGTATGTTATGTGAGATGTCAATGATACTCAAGTGTTGGAGATGACACAAATTTGGAGAGATCTGTCCCCCAAACTTATTATTACTTAGCAAAAGGACACTGATTATAGAAAGATAATATGTCCATTCAAGGTTCCCAGTGAACTGATTATGGCTGAGATCCAGAACTGTGATGTAGGAACTTGTGAAAAAGTCACTCGGGAAGCCTGACAATGAATTCTCAGATACACTTAGAAATTCAAGAGGTAATGTACTGCTGCAGTTTGGTATATGCCCTGTAAAGTAGTTGCTCGATAGATCTAATAGTCGAAGTCTGGTTAAGTTACAAATCCTTGGATGAATGTCACCAGTTAAACCATTACTGGCAAGGCTCAAAACTTTCAAATTAGGAAGATTCCATAATGAAGTGTCAAGTTCTCCAGAAATCTTGCTACTACCATGTAAATCCATGACTTGCAGATTACCAGAAAAAATTCTAGAGAGAGTCCCTTCAAATTTGTTGTTGTCCAGATATATTTGCCACATGTTGGAGAAGTCACTAACACCATCAAGTATTTTACCCCCGAGACAGTTATTTGAGAGCTTCAGTATAATGATCGTATGAGTGAACAAACAAGATGGTACGTCTCCTCTAAGTTTGTTATTTGATAAATGCAAAAATCGTATGGCGACAATGTTGCATAGTGAAGATGGTATTCTTCCAGAAATATTATTGTGGGAGACATCAAGAAAAAATAGATTAGGAAACATCAAGCCGATGTTCTTTGGTAGATGTCCTTCAACAAGATTCAGAGATATGTCCAGCAGTTCAAGACTAGTTTGGTGTTGCCATATCGAATCCAAAGATCCGACTAGTGAGTTATTTGAAAGATCCAGGTATGCTAGTGCCGCTTCATTTGTGAACAGCCAATTCGGCATGCGTCCCGACAAATTGTTATTGGACAAATCAAGTATCTCCAGATAACGCTGTGTGTGCAGGAAATGTGGATTCATAATCATGCTCGTATGAAGGTTGCACGAAGAGAGCTTTAGTGTTTTCAATTGAAATTTAGGTACCCAACCATGCAGTTTCAGTTGAACAACCAAACCAGTATTCCCAGAAAGATCTATCAATTCGAGGTTCATGCATTTTCTAAGCCAGAAGAAGTCAAATTTACCACTTAGCTTGTTCTCAGATAACCTGATAGTTTGAAGTAGTGAGGAACATTTCCATGATGAGTTTATAGGTATATGTCCTTGCAAGAGGTTTTTTGAAAAATCCACATACTTAAGACTTGGAAGCGCAAACAAGGACGCTGGGAGGTTACCACTCAACTGATTGGATCTGAAATCCAGTTCTCGCAGATTCCAAGACGAGTTTATCGGTATATGTCCTTGCAAGAAGTTATGTGCAAGATCCAAGTACTCAAGGCATGGGAGTAGAAATACGGATGTTGGGATGCTACCACTCAAGACGTTGTGTGAAAGATCCAAGTGCTCAAGGCAGGGAAGTGTAAACAATGATGTTGGGAGGCTAATAGATGTCAACTGGTTGGAACTCAAATACAACTCACGCAAGTTGGAAGATGAGTTTATATGTATTTTCCCTTCAAAGAGGTTGTCTGAAAGATCCAGGTACTCGAGGAATGGAAGTGCAAACAAGGATGCTGGGAGGCTGCCTCTCAATAGATTGGATCCCAAATGCAATTCTCGGAGGTTACGCAGATTGTGGAGATTTTGGAAACCTGCCACATTGCGTATATATGCATTATAGCAATATATAAAAATGAGTGCACCAACTGAAAGAGAATATTAAATTTATTCGTTTAGGTACCTGTATTGTGAAGGT
Source organism: Avena insularis (assembly GCA_023614405.1). Classification (NCBI taxonomy): domain Eukaryota; kingdom Viridiplantae; phylum Streptophyta; class Magnoliopsida; order Poales; family Poaceae; genus Avena; species Avena insularis. The sequence continues at coordinate 78,538,165 of CM042695.1, read as the reverse complement.
TCGCACACACGTAGTTTCCACTGAAATTTATTACTTCCAGAGAAATCAATTTGCCGACAGATCCTGGGATACCCTCTAACAAACAGTTGTAACTGAGGTCGAGATACTTGAGCTTACTTAATCCTTCAAGACCTACGAGAATTTATTGCTTTAGAATAAGCTGATTTGTAATACTAATGAACTTATTGACGGAATAAAAGCAATGAAAAAAATAGCATGCTATTTCTCTTAGCGTGACTCTTATATAGACACTATACATGCTATATCGCGCTAATAACATGCTATATTTCAAAATAGCATTTTAAAAATAGCCTAAATATAAATTGTGATGATGTTATGATGTTTTAGCGCGGTATAGCGTGCAATTTTGCAAATAGCGTCATAGCGAGCAAACTTGTGAAAAAATAAGGTGGACCCTCTAAATAGGCTATAGAGCGCTAAATAGCGTGAAATAATGCGTTATTATTTTTATTGAATAAAGGTAGAGATGTGTGCATACAACAGGAGTTACATACCTTCAAAATTTTGTAAACAGGCGGAATTCCAAGCAAAATCCAATAGTTGAAGCTCCCGAAAAGGAGAAAACATCGCCAAGCTCATGTTCCAGTATTCATCCGAGAAAGGGATTTGGGAAAGTTTCAGACGGGATATTCGTCTTGTACCGTTGTCACACGTGATCCCTTCCCATGAGCAACAGTCATCACTTTTTCCCCAGGAGTTGTGAAACTTGGACTGCCTGCTCATGAACCAAGAGCGAATATCCATGAGGGCCGCCCTCTCCTCCATGAAGCAGCCTGAACAACCGAGAAACATGAAGTGCACCGAGGATATGACCAGGAATAAAGATACCCATGGAAAATAGCAGGCCATTTGGAAGGCTGCAGGTTTGGAAGGCTCCTTGCTCTCCCTGGTGTTTATAATTGGCTAACCCATAGATTAGAAATTTGCTGAGTAAACTGTTGAGTTCATGGTCAAGTCTGGTATGCTTGGATAGTAACTGCCACAGTTGACTTGCTGAGGGATATTCTGTACGAGTCTCCTTTGCTGGATGGCCATAGCAAGCATTAATCTTGGGTAGTGCCCCACTAACAAGCACTAACAAGCATTAATATTGTGACTAAAGCTGTGCACTAATAACTCGTACACTAACAAGCACTAACAAGCATTAATATTGTGACTAAAGCTGTGCACTAATAACTCGTACACTAACAAGCATTAATCTTGCTCCTGGCTTGTCCAAGAAAAAGAGCATCAATCTTGGGAATATATTTGATAGTGCGCCACACAATTTCTCAACTTCTGCCAAATCGACGACAAATGGAAATGCGGAAAAGCATATCGGCAGTAGTCAAAAGCAACGTCAGTGGATACACCATATTAGGGCATCCACTATGTTGTCCACACGTTAGTGAAAAAATCTTGAAAAAAGTAGTCCGGTGTGATACATGTATGTACTTAGAGAAGGTTTAGGGTGTGTTTGGTTGATGCCCACACCAGCCCTACCAAATAAATGGCAAGAATTGGCAGCCAATTTTTGGTCAAGAAATCCCCAGCCCACATTTGGCCAACTATTTGGCAAGAATCTGTGAGGAGGAAGGGTGGACATGCATTGGCAGCCAAAATTTTGGATACAAACCAAACACTGACCAAAATTTGATGGGCAGCCAATTTTTTGGCGGGGCTACTTGGGAAAGCAAACCAAACACATCCTTATATCCGTCCGAACCAGTAATAACCTAGTCCAAATATCTGTGGACGTGTAACGTAATGAGATCATGAGAGTGATGGCTCGCCACCATATCGCTGAACTTAAGGACCCATGATACACTGCTCTGAACTGTCTTACCGGCCGCCATATGTAGCTCATCTGGTCTGGAGTCCATTTGGTGGGCAAGCCCGATTCTGGCGGTGTCGCCCGATCACGACGTCACTTGAGCATATCCTGGCCACGTAAAGGAAGCGGAACTTCTCGTCCGAGTCGATCGTGGCCCCGCCTGGCCCTGGCGGCCTCTTAGTCTGAACTGAAGACAGCCAAAACCGTTCAGCCAAGAAGTTAAGGGACACAGAATCAAAACTGCCCTAAAAAGGAGAGGCTAGAGGGATGAACATCACATCCCAATCGTGCAGAAGCTCTTTGTTAGCCTTCTTGATGCACCTGTGCTTCCAAAGAAGTTAATATTCCACACATCTGCGGAACACTAACTAGCATTTTGCCTCTTCCAAAATATTCGAAAGGGCGCAGATGATGATACCGGACCCTGGCTTTGCATATAGGCGAACCATCCCAAAGGTCCTTAAGCCGAGTACAATCAGCAATATCTTCCTGAATAGCCTAATCGCCCGTCCAAAAAGAGCTGACAGTTAGGCAGTGAAGCAATAGGTGCTCACTCGTCTTCTAGACCGTAGGACAGTCTGGGCAGGAATCCGAGGTTGCCAATCCCTTCCTGAAACGGTGCTGGTATCGTTAGAGAAAAGGATAGGGCATCAACTAGCCAGCGCAACGTCTACGAACCCGAGTTAGTTCAAAACCGTGACACTTATTTAGGTTCGAAGGAAGTACTGTTAAACAAGCGAACATTTTTTCTCTTAAATACACCCCATTAACGTACATAGATGGATTAGCACCACTGGATTAGATCTAACCGCCAAAATCAACTAACCCCAAAGCTGCGGGTACGCTTAGGAATTAGGCGAAACTGACCACGCTTCACCAGCAGAGGAAAATCCCCCCTCCCCTCCCCCACCGCGCGTCTGCAACTCCTGAGTCCTGACCCATACCCCCGCCTTCCTCCACGGGCTCCTCCTCGATAACCGATGTGGAGCAATCTGGATCGCCGTGAGACGAAGAGTGCATCACCGTGGGATCCATGGCCTCCTCGCTGGTTTTCAGAAATCGGGGGTGTGCGGCGGACGGGCAACTGGGAGGGGAGATCTGCGATGACCCAGGAGAGATCCGTCCCCATGCGTTCATCATCTCGCTCTAACCAAGGGCTGCCAACGGGCACCTCCACGACGACTGCAGCAAGATCTCCGTCAGGGACATGACGATCCCGCTGCCTGGTTATCTCCTCGCCGCCCCGTCAGTTCATCAAGGTACTACCCGGAGCCCCACCTTCTATGCCCCTTTTATCGATTTTAGAAACTGCGCTGCAGTTTTTGTGCTACTATGGATGGCCACCAATTTCAATGTGGAATCAATCAGCGTGGCTGTATCAGATGCTACCAGTTTCGATTGTGATTTGAACCATTAGATTCTGAGTTGTGCCCCTCGTATCATTTTCCTCCTTGCACAGTTTACATACTGGTTTTGATGCATCGTCTCCATGCAGTTCACCTGATTGAGGACCACAACGGGAGCTGACCAATTTTATGTCATCATCTAATACTTGCCTCCACCTGCAAATCTGTAATAAATTTCAAGATCATACTATCAGCTGTATATATGTGCTTAATTTTATAAAACTGTGCATACTTTCATTACAGGTTTATTTTGACTTATTCAGGACCAGCCTGATAAGTGTCATGAACGACATATACATGCATGAATTTTCTATCTAATTCCTTAATTTTTTTAAAGGTCAAACTTTTCCTTCCCTCTTGCTTGTGGAAACAGGTTTTCTGTATGTACAGGAACGCTGTTCAGTTTGACTTTTTTTTTCGAAATGGGGAGTGAAACCCTGGCCTCTGCATCAATTGATGCACACAGCCATTTTTATTGCAGTGGGTTCAGTTTGACTTGGTAATGTTGAGAGCATGCTAATCATTTGTACGAGCTTGTTCACAGGTTCTTGAAACTCCTGCTCCTCTAATGTATTGTTAATTTTTTTCCATTGACATGTATTACATCTATCATAGCGATAAGAATAGAAATAAAATTCTTACAGGGTATACCTGATCCCATGTAATTCTTATGTAATGAAAACAATTGTCTTTGTTTTTAGTTCCAAATTGACATACGGGTATTTTAAAAACGTTTCAGTTGGAAATAGAACAATAAGAAACAGCTCAGTAAGATCCTAATTCTATGTTTATTGAATTTATTTGGGATTAGAACCTACTTACGACATAACTGTTTTTGCCTCTTCTCCTATCATAAGTTCTAGTTAACACAAGAGTAGTGGTTCTAAAATTTGCGTTCATATAATTTTTTGTTCTGAAATATAGGTGCCATGTCATTCGTGTGATATGCCGGCACCATATATTTACTCTTTTTGCTAAACTGTAAATCAATAATGGATAACCACCGTAAAGTACAGGTGCTTCACGAAGCTATTTGCTAATATGTGACTTATCATTCATCTGATATGACACATAATCATATTTTAAATTGTGCTACTTCCAGTTTCATCTACTTTTACCTATCCTTGCATGCTGATTTAGAAGAATGATATGGTGCCTTAGGTCAACAAGAAGCATAGCATTTAAGTTTTGTAATTTTCTCAAAGTTGTAAGAAGGCAAAACTTTGCTGCTCCTCCATGACGTAGTTTTTATGCTGCTCCTACCAATGTGTATAAACTGATATACTGTGTTCAACTTCCGTAATCATCTGTACCAGCTAGGGCCTCCCAAGTTGAGATATATTGACGATAACTTCTAATGTTGTGTGTGCTTTTTCTTCAGGTGCTCTAGCAGATGACTGAGATGGAGGTATGCATGAGTATATTGTTACTTTCCATTGCAAGATAATTTAACCTGCTGTGAAGACCTGTGTTCTATTTGTTAAGAATGCGGAAAAGAATTTGTTACATGTTAGTTTTTAAAACACATATAAGAGTTTTTATTCCTTTGAGTTCCATGTTGATATGCTTACTGATAAAGTATTGCATGATGAGTGAAAGACTAAGTGTTAATTTACATCATAGTAATTCTCAATTGTTTCATTGGCTTTCCTGACATATTACACAATTTCTCACATATCACTCATTTACAGGAGTGAAAGGCTAAGTTGTTAATCTTGTCCTAGAAGTGAAGTGGATACTAGAGAAATTGGTGGACCACCTTACTGTTATGTATGGGCTGCACGATTTTATCAGTTTTACTACACTAAAGAAAATTTCCGGAGCAATAGCTTCAAATATCATCTGATTTTTTTGTTTTAGAACATATATTTGTCTGATAAAGCCTTTCCACAATTTTTATGTGATATATATTGGGTAGTATGGCTATGGTGCATGTTTACTTGCTAATTGTTCAAATGATCAACATGTTTTCATAATTAAGTTCGTGCATTGCACGTGCATACTAACTAGTGCCAAAAGGAGGTGAAAGAACCCAGTCCAACGGTGACGGAAGTGGCTTTTCGAAAATCGACAAGACATGTGCAGACACTTTGAGCACACATTCAGTTGAAAATGAAGCACAGTCCTAGAATACTCGCCTAACTTTTCAAAGCTAGATACCCTGTAACCACATTTTATTGCTATGTACTTGCCTATTTTAGATGCAGAAATTTTCACATATTATTTGTTGAGATGTCTTTGGCACTCTATGGACAGTTGTGAATTCAAAGAGTAGGAACAGGAAATAAACATAAACTAATATACCTTGAATCCTAAATTTTTACAGGAATCATAATATATAAATGCCTCAAAACAATCGTCTTGATGCCATGCAGGAAATGCAGTTTTTTTTTCCGAAAAGGATGCATGAAATGCATTGACTGTAGACACAATAAGAAGTGGAATATCTCACAGCACAGGAATTTTCCCTAAACTCGTTCCATGAGAATTTGGATATAGTCTAGGAGTAATTCTTGGTAGCTCGAAATCTTGTCCTCCGAGATTAAATTTTTCTTTTTCTCTTGTTCCGTGAAAACATACTCTCGATCACTTGTAGTAAAAAAAATTAGGTATGGTAGCTGTACATTTAGTTCTAGTGTAAGTTGGAAAAAAATAATATAATATGGGTAGATTTGTCTCGTGAACTAATAGATATTCCGCATCAATGTGTTCTTTGCTTGATAGTATTCAATAGTAAATGATATATAATTGTGTGCGTCAACAGATGTAGAGGTTAGGGTTGTTCCTCGCTTTCAGAAAAAAATCACATTCTTTTACAGTATGACTGCGAGATAGACCTTTGTTGGAGTCCATCTACTACACCACCATTGTGACAAGGGGTAAACTCGGAAGAGAGTAAACTAAAGTAATCCACAGGCAGATGGGCATACTGGGAAGTTGTTCTTTTTCTAGCAGGGTATATTTTGGGTGTATCTACTGATGCACAATAAAACCCATCGGATGATAGTTAATCACTTTGCAATGCTTATCCTACTCGACTGAACCAATGCAGAACACATTTGTTTCTGTGATAAACTTAACAGGCAAGCTTTGCTAATGTCATGACGAAATGGCACACACTCAGATATGTGAAGAGTGCTTTCGTTTTTATCCAGGTGGTTTGAATTTTGTATGCTTTCTAAGTTTTTCTATAAATTTAAATTCAGCACCTTCATCTACGCCGACGGGCTACCCTCGGCACCTTCATCTACGCCGACGGGCTTCCCTACGCCGACAACCTGGCTGGGCGGCTGGCCGGGGAAGCCGCTACGTCGATGGCCTCGACATTTGGCCGTCGGCGTAGCCGGCCTCCGGCGTCTTCCATTTCTCCTGTAGTGGAAGTGTGCTTTTCGTTTTTATCCAGGTGGTTTGAATCTTGTATGCTTTCTAAGTTTTTCTATAAATTTAAATTCAGCATTAATTAGTTTGAATGTAGTGACGAACATATATGACAACATGGATTACATATTCTTACGATGAAGGAAAATTTATGAAGCACATTGGTCCTGATCCTACACGTAAATTTTCTGTCAGCCTTTTGGAACCAACTGATTGAGTTACTACAGAAAAGCGAGTTTCATGATAGTGAAAACATCTGCTATAAATACTACTCTTTGCTTCGTACTTTATTTGTTCCCATTTATAAGAAAGTTTTGGCAAGCTTCCTATAAATGGAAACAGAGGAGTAGGTGCTATTTTGATTTATCGTAATTTTTTTGATTAAATGCCCCACGTGAGTACTTCTATCCTTACTGTCTATCCTCCTAACCTTCCAAATTCATCATAGGTCAGTGTGGCGTACTGCTTTGATAGCACCTCTCTTCTATTTCCAATAATTTATACGGTATCACTCGGTTGTTGGTTGTTCCTTATCAGATTTACATTTAGTTTGTGAGCGACTTTTAATAAACCATTGCCAGCTTGCGCCCGGAACGTCCAACTTCCATGTTTTATCTTAGTTATCCTTTCCATGATAGTAGCTAGTCGATCTACTGTTGATTCAGTCCCTCAAGTAATTAACTGCATTTCCCTAGCTAGGCTTCTTGTGAGGCATGCAGGAGTTTCATGGGACCGGGTCAAGCCTGTAGTCTGAATCTCTGAACTTACGCTGCGGCTCAGGAACTTCAGTTAACAAGTGCAGCCAGCATAGCTGCATGTTAACAAGTTAGGATTCTGTACGTGTACGAATAGATAGACGTATGAGTTGTTAGGCTAGATAAGTTTGACAGCTGTGGTTAGATACTTGTATCTCATGTTGTAATCCTAACCGGCTACGGCCGTCTATATAACATGACCGAGGATGAGCCCTGGAGGTCTTCTCGCCTTCCCCTATTTCTTCTCTCACTATTTACTTAGAGCATGTCTAGCAGACCCTTTAAAAGGCCCAACCCCGTAAAATAACCGCCGAAATACGGGGTTGGGCGCTACCCGGCCGTCTAGCACGACCCGTAAAAAGGCCCCGCATCGATTTTTTCCGGTTTTGGATACGGGGCGGCCCTCCGCCCACTATCTCTACGGGGTGGGGAGGGGAATACAGGGTGAACCCTGCATCCAGTAGCATGGACAATTCAGTTTTCCCACCTTCCCGTCGCCACAGCCACCCGAGCGCCGCCGCCGCAAAGCCTCAGATCCGGCCCCCTCCGCCGCCCTCCGAGCAGCACAAGGCCTCGTCCACGCCCGCACTTCGCCGAAGATCCAGCGCGCGCCGCCGCACCCCAGCCTTGGTTTTCTCCGCCGTTTTCGCCGGTGAGTATTCCGCCGCAGTGCTCTTGGTTTTCTCCGCCGTTTTCGCTGGTTGATGTATGCTTGACGGTGGTAGATGGCTGCGGAGGATGTGCATATGGCGGATTTGGAGGATTCGTCGACCGATTGGTCGTCGTGGGATTCCGACGATTCGGATCTCGACGAGCTGCTGAACGACGACGACACGGAGATGATGTTGCTCCTGTTCGGCATGAAGCACACGGTGGACCGCGCCAAGCTGCTGGATCAGAGGAGAGGTTCTGTCATGGGGCGTATGTCCATTCCGCGGAACCACGCGCTCGGCCACGAACAGCTGATGCAAGATTATTTTGCCGAGGTACCAACCTATCCTCCCCGCCTCTTCCGTAGAAGGTATCGAATGCGTAGGCCTTTGTTCGAGAGAATCGTCAAAGATTGTGAGGCAAACTGCGATTACTTCAAGCAAAGGAGGAACGCTGCCCATGTCATGGGATTTAGCACATATCAGAAAATATCTGCGGCCATGAGGGTGATTGCATATGGTGTCCCGGTAGACTATACCGATGAGTACCTTCGCATTGGCACACAAACTACCACGGATTGCGTGCGTACGTTTGCCAAGATGGTGATCAAGTTGTATGGTGAGGAGTATCTCCGAGCTCCAAATGAGGAAGACACGAAAAGGCTCATGGAGATCAACAAAAAGAGGGGGTGGCTGGGCATGCTTGGTAGTTTGGATTGCATGCATTGGACATGGAAAAATTATCCAAAAGCATGGCATGGAATGTATTGTGGCAAAAGCCATGATGCTACCATTGTGCTTGAAGCTGTGGCCTCCCAAGACTTGTGGATTTGGCATGCTTTTTTTGGACTGCCGGGGACACTCAACGACATCAACATCTTGAATAGATCCCCTTTGTTTGCAAGAATAGTGAAGGGTGAAGCTCCTACTTGTAACTACAAAGTTATGAATAATGAGTACACCCTGGGGTACTATCTCAAAGATGGCATTTACCCTAACTATGCAACTCTTGTCAAGTCCATTAAAGAGAAAAAGGATAGGCCCTTGACAAGAAAGGAAGCTTGCTTCACCAAAAATCAAGAGGCATGCCGCAAGGACATTGAGAGAGCCTTTGGTGTTTTGCAAGCAAGGTTTGCCATTGTCCGGGGTCCTGCAAGGTTTTGGGACAAGGAATCTCTTGTTGACATCATGACATGTTGTGTGATTCTTCACAACATGATCATTGAAGATGAGAGAGGGTTGAATTTGCCATGTTTCTATGACAATGTTGGCACCCGAGTGCAGCCCCAGAGGAACCCTGATCAGATTGAAGCTTTCCTTGCAGCCCATCGCTAGATTGAAGATGCCGAGACCCATCACCAGCTCACCCAAGATCTCATTGATCACCACTGGCAGTTGCATGGCCAATGAGTTAAAACATTCATTTCCTATTGTTGTATGTGTGAAACATTTGTTTTATTTGTTTGATTGTTCGAGGAACATTTGTTATTTGTTTGATTGTTATTTGAACATTATTGTAATAATTGAGATGATTATTGTGTGATTTAAAACTTTTATTCGATGTGAGAATGTTGCACTAGTTCAAATATCCAATTTGTCCAAAACCCTGTTTTGAGGGGCCGAAAACCGTCTTGCGACTAGAGACCCGTAGCCCCACCCGTAAAAGCAGAATCTCGCGAGATTCTGTTTTCTGGTGATACGGGTCTGCTAGCTCGCACGGGTTTTCGGCCGATGAAAATCGAATACAGGGCCCTCTACTCGCGTTTTACGGGGCAAAAATTTAAGGGGTCTGTTAGACATGCTCTTATATGGTATCAGAGCCTATACGACAAATGTCTTCCACCTCCGCCATGGCGCCCACCTCGGTGACCTCTGTGGTCACCGTCAAGCTGAGCTGCTCCAACTTCATGCTCTGGAAGGCCCAGATGCTCACCCACCTCTATGGGCACTCCCTGCTCGGCTACATCGACGGATCCATCCACGCGCCGGCGGAAACTGTCTCCGCCACCAACAATCAGGGAGGGAGTTCCCAGGTCGTGAACCCCGAGTATGCAACCTGGTTCGTTCGCAACCAGACTGTGCTCAGTGGGTTCTTCGCCATAGTGACGGAGGAAGTCCTCGCGGTCATCATGAACGCGACCGGGTCAAGAATGTAGTCTGAATCTCTGAACTTACTCTGCGGCTCAGGAACTTACGTGATAATGGTTCAAAGATACAGCGGCTAGGGGCGATTCTTTCTTTAAGTAGATTACGCTTACACTAGTCTTCATAGTGATGTCTTCAAATTATAGTAGGTGTTGAAACATTGCAAGTGAAGCTTGAGAATGTTAGGAATAGACAACTTGTATTTCTCTGGGGGCCAAAGGCCACAATATATAGTATATGTACAGGGCAAATATGCAGGAAGCCCCCTAACATATGGGGGAAATACAATAGACAGATATATACATCTAACACCCCCCTCAAACTCATGGTGGATCCACAACACTGAGTTTGGAGAGTAAGAAATCATGCTGCGCTCTGGTCTGTGCCTTCGTGAAGAAATCCTCCAACTGTAAATCTGAAGGCACATACTGAAGCGCAATAACCTGAGCCTGCACCTGAGCACGTGTATAGAAAGCATCAACACCAATATGCTTGGTAAGCTCATGCTTGACCGGATCACGTGCAACACTAATAGCACCTGTATTGTCAGACAAAACCAGACTGGGTGTGGTAATAGAGACCCCAAAATCCGCAAGTAACCACCGTAACCAGGTCACCTCAGCAGTCAACAAGGCCATAGCACGCAACTCAGCCTCAACACTCGAACGGGAAACCGCCGTCTGTTTCTTCGTCTTCCAAGCAATGAGCGAACCACCAAGAAACACACAGTAAGCAGAAAGTGAACGGCGATCCAAAGGATCACTCGCCCACGTAGCGTCCGAATAGCACTGGAGCTGGAGGGAGCTGGAACGAGGAAAGAAAAGGCGACGAGTAATCGTACCACGAAGATAACGAAGAACACGGAGAAGATGACTATAGTGAACAGTGGTAGGAGCAGAAACAAACTGACTCAGAATATGAACACGATAAGAGATGTCAGGACGAGTGACATCAATATAAACAAGACTCCCAACAAGATGACGATAACGCGTCGGATCAGAAAGAGGATCACCATTAGTAAGTTGAAGCTTAACATTAAGCTCCATAGGGGTCTCAACAGTGCGCTCATCCCCAAGAGCAGCACGAGCAAGAAGATCCTGAATATACTTTTCCTAAGAGATGTAAAAGCCATCAGAAGTGGAGGAAACCTCAATCCCAAGAAAGTATCGAAGAGGACCAAGATCAGTCATAAGAAACTGATCATGAAGACGAGCCTTAACAAAGGCGATATACTCAGGATCATCACCAGTAATGATCATATCATCAACATAGAGAAGAAGAAGAGTGCGTCCACGAGGAGAAGTGTGAACAAACAACGCTGGATCATGAGCACTAGGGGAGAAACCAGCAGCAGTCACTACAGAAGCAAAGCGCTCAAACCAGGCACGAGGGGCCTGTTTGAGGCCATAAAGAGAACGTCGAAGACGACAAACCATCCCCTCGGGAACAGAATACCCAGGAGGAGGCTGCATATAAACCTCCTCACTCAACTCACCATTGAGAAAGGCGTTCTGAACATCAAGCTGGGACACAGACCAGTGACGAACAAAAGCAACATCAAGAAGAGTACGCACAGTGGTCATATGAGCCACAGGAGCAAAGGTCTCATCATAGTTACGACCATGCTCCTGCTGAAAACCTCGAGCCACAAGAGGCGCTTTATAGCGCTCAAGAGATCCATCAGAGCGAGTCTTAATCTTATAGACCCACTTACACGTGATGGGACGAACACCGGGAGGGGGAGAAACAAGATCCCAGGTGCCAGTGCGCTCAAGCGCAGCAATCTCCTCAGCCATGGCCAGCTGCCATTCAGGATGATGCTCAGCATCCCGATAAGAAGTCGGCTCGAAGGCAACAGAAAGACCATACTGACTAGGAGAGTAACGGTTGGGGGCACGACGCTGACGAACAAGACGAGTAGAGGGAAGATCATCAGAGGAAAACGACACGGGAGACGACGATGAAGAAGAAGGAATAGTAGAGGAAGACTCCGGAGAGCGAGGAGAACTAGGATAACTAGACGGAGCAGAGGAGGACGGTGTCGAAGAAGAGACATCAGGGGGAGGAGATCCTGAAGAAGACACAATAGGGGTAGAAGGAGGTGTGTCAGGAAAGAGAAGAAAAGAGATATCTTCCACCAGGTAAGTACTAGCGGTGGGACGAGGATAGAAAGGACGCGTCTCATCAAAAGTAACATCACGAGAGATACGCATCCGACGACCAACAGGGTCCCAACAGCGATAGCCCTTATGATCATCACTGTATCCAAGGAAGACACACTCAACAGACTGAGCGGTCAGTTTGGTGCGTTCGCGAGGAGCAAGGAGAACATAGAAAACACAACCAAACAGGCGAAGCATGGAGTAGTCCGGAGACTGTCCAGATAGGCACTCAAGAGGGATATCACCCTGCAAGGCGGCAGAAGGCTGAATATTGATGAGGTAAGCCAACGTAGCGACAGCCTCAGCCCAAAAATGTGGTGGGAGAGAAGAACCAATCATCATAGCACGAGTGGTCTCAATAAGATGGCGATGCTTACGCTCAGCAACGCCATTCTGGGCATGTGCGCCAGGACAGGAGAACTGAGCAAGGGTGCCCTGCTCAGTAGGAACACCTCGCAACATCTGGGAGATATACTCACCAGCAGAATCAGCACGAAAAACACGGATGGGGGTAGAATACTGAGTATGGACCATGGCCGCAAAACACTGATATATGGAAAGCACTTCACTACGAGAGCGCATAAAATACAACCAAGTGTACCAAGAAAAATCATCGATGAATAAAATATAGTAGCGATGACCCCCTTTTGAAGCAAAAGGAGCCGGACCCCAAACATCGGAATGAACTAAATCAAAAGGTTGCTGAGATACAGACGCACTAGTAGGGTAGGGAAGCTGAATCTGTTTGCCCAACCTACAGCCCTGACAATGTAAAGACCCATCTCCTGAGACAGACCCAGAAGACCACGATGAACTAATGACGACAGGCGAGAGTCACAAAGGTGACCAAGACGATGATGCCACTGCTGAAAGGAGCTGGTAGCAGAGGCGACAACCGGAGAAGAACTGACAGATGAAGTGGCGGCGAAAGGAACACGAAGCCAGTCTAACTCCCAAAGCCCTGAAGAATCACGGCTGCGAGGGCCAGCTCCAACCAGGGCATGTGTGCGACGGTCCTGAACAATACAAGAATCAGCATCAAGAATGACGCGACAACCAGAGTCAGTAAGCTGGCTAGCAGAGAACAGATTCATCTTAAGAAGAGGAACATGAGAAATATCAGGAACAGAAAAAGACGATATAGAAAGGGTGCCCCGACTAGAAACAGGAAGGGAGGTACCATCAGCCGTGAAAACACGGATAGGAGAAGGGAGAGAACGAAGAGCGGACAGAAAAGAGGACGTAGGGGTCATATGAAAGGAAGCTCCAGAATCCAGATACCATGGGGACGTACCTGACTGTGTAGAAGGTGGTGGTCACATGTGCTCAAGAATCGATCCACAGAACCAGCGAAGGCTCGTCGAAGAAGAGCCTGTAGTAGCAAGCAGACCACGAAGACTTCTGATAATGTCCTGATCGGAGAGAGAAACTACTGAAGATCCGGATGGAGCCGACTGCCCACGAGCCTGGTGCTGCTGACGCAAACTGGGATCCCGTGTATAACAGCTGGCCCAAGTGTGACCATCCTTGTTACAGTAAGAGCAGTAATGAAGGGAACGACGGCGACCCTTACCACGAGCCTGCTGGTGCTGACTCTGACCCTGAGACGGCTGGTGCGGACTCTGACCCTGACCTGTAGGAGTGGGCAGTATCGGCGGCGGCACAGAGGACCGTGGAGTCGAGGGAGCAGACGGCATAGGAGGATCACGGGTAGCAAGCACAGATGGAACCGCAAGAAGACCAGCACCACGGATACGGGTCTCCTCAGCCCGAAGCTCAGACAACACCTCAGAGAGCGGAACATGACCACGAGCATTCAGCTGAGCACGCCAGGGCTCAAACTCCTGGCGAAGCCGAGACAGAAACTCATAGATGCGGTGAAACTCCAAATCCGAAGCGCTAATCTGGCACGAGCATGTGCCACAAACAGCAAGACGGAGAGAATCAAGTCGACACCAGGATAGCAGCACTCGAGTATAAAACTCATCAATAGTGGAATCACCTATTTGAAGAGCATGCTCTGGCGAACCACGACAGTGTAAAGAGCATCCCAGATGGTCGATAAGGCCGACGAAGATGTGCCCACCGAGCGCAACAGAGGGAGACTCATGAACTCAGCAAGATATCAGGCGTAACATCTGGAGGTGAGAACAGCAGCAGCACGAGCATCCTCATCGATCCACTGAGTGTAGGCAGTCAGAGCATGGCGATAGGCCTCTAGATCAGAAGAGTACTGCTTGAACTTCAGGTCATAAGCAGCAACAGCAGTATCATCAGCACTCTGAGCAGCATCTTTGGCCTCCTGAGAAGCATCAGAACCAAGTACAATCGGTGTCGGCGGGAGAGGAGCCACAAGAGCAGGGGGGCACGGCGGACAAGAGACCTCGCCAGAGAGCACACCCCAAAGACGGAGACCGCGCATATGAACGCGCATAAAGGCAGCAAAATCAGGATAATTCGCGCCATCAAAGATCACCGGGCAACGAGGAATCGCAACATAACCCGATGAAGAAGACATCGCTCTTTTTTTTATTTTTTTTTGACTAGATCTGATTGAAAGTCAATGCTCGCAACCCAGCAATCTCCAGCCAATTCCTCCTAGAATAGAGCACCACCAATGATCTGAGCACCGAGACAAGACAGATCAAGGCTGCGCGAACCAATTCTGGGTAAAATCGAGACCGGGCGAGAGACTGCATGCCAGCAACTAAGCGAGCAGAGGCGGGGGTCCCGCCTGGCCTGGGCAGGCAACGAGCGGCTCGAGGTGGCGATGGCGGGATCTGCTGCCCGCGTGGCCTTGTCGAGTGGATTGAGGCGGGGCGAGGTCCCGCGTGGTCGAGGCGGGCGAGAGGCGGCGGGTCAAGAAGAAAGGGCAGCAGTCCCGCCGCCGATCGGGCGAAGCGCAAGCAGGGACGAAGCAGTTGTCGGGCGTGCAGGAGGCGGGCCTGCAGCAGTTGTCGGGCTGGGGCGGGCGTGCAGCAGTGACGTTGAAGGAGGCCCGACCGGAGCAGAGATCGAGGCGAAGCAGCGGTTGACCGGAGCAGAGATCGAGGCGAAGTAGCGGTTGGGAGTTGGTCAGAATCGAGACGGGTCCGCGTGGCGTTGTGCAGACGCGAGGACGGGTGGCCCGACCTGATCTGAAGCAGAGATCGAGGCGAAGCAGGATCAGGATCGAGACCAAATTGGATCCAACTCCGAACACAGATCGTTCCAGATCTAAAAGGGTGACCGAATCGGTCCAGATCTGAAATGGGACAAAAATAGGCGGCGACCGGCGGCGATGATGACGGCAAGGCCGGCGGCGACAGGGACGGTGGCGGCCGATGAAGTTGCGAGAAAGAGGACGAGGTTAACATGGCTCTGATACCATGTCAAGCTTCATGCACTAGCCAACGCAACCAAAAGTCCGAACTGATGGAAAGGGCTAGTGCAATCCACTTATACACTTCAACACCCCCTCTCACGTGTGACGGGGAGAAGTCAGCACGTGCAACCGGAAGAGAGCGACGGCGCGCGAAACTCACGTATGACTCAAGATGCCTATACGTGGACACAGAGGGGTCAACAGCAATTTTAGGATAAATTGCGAAAGCCAGGACTCGAACTCGAGACCTTAGGCTCTGATACCATGTTAAGAATAGACAACTTGTATTACTCTGGAGGCCAAAGGCCACAATATATAATACATGTACAGGGCAAATATGCAGGAAGCCCCCTAACATATGGGGGAAATACAATAGACAGATA
The DNA here is from genome assembly GCA_023614405.1 of Avena insularis. NCBI lineage: Eukaryota > Viridiplantae > Streptophyta > Magnoliopsida > Poales > Poaceae > Avena > Avena insularis. The sequence goes on along the minus strand of CM042695.1, from coordinate 78,522,088 downwards.
TATACAACTAATAGAAAACATGCTCTTGGACATAAAGGGGGAGCAGTGCGCGTGGGTTAGGCCAAGCTACGCAGAACCATAGTAAAGTTTATTGTTTTTCCTGACCTTTCTTTTGCCCACTCTTCCCTCAGTATCAGCTTTGGCCTTTGAATGAGGATCCAAATTCTGAAGTTCAAAGTTCTTTTACCGTGGAAGTCTTCGAACAAGTTAACGGAAGCAGATTCAAAGATCAAAGTGCTTGAAATGAGTTGGCTATTGTTCCCATAATTCCTTGGCACTTTCTAGGAGATGTGTGTTTCTTGGATACAGTCCATGTCATAAAGGAGTGAAGTGTTTGGAAGTCTCTGGTCTATGCCAAGTTCTATGTTTCTAGTGTGACAGTTTAGGATCTACAACATATCTATCCGCTAATCTTATCTTTCACACTATAGCTAAGCATACAGAGATAGACTTTCACTTTATTGGAGAAAGAGTAACAAACAAGAAGCTGGACATTACATTCATTCCATCAAAGGATAAAATGACTGATGGCTTGACCAAAGCACTTCATGTTCATGCGTTTGAGAATTTTAAGCATAATCTCAACTTTTTTTCCAAGGGAAGCATAATCTCAACTTGACCAGAGTGTAATTAAGGGGTTGTGTTGGAGGTAACTGTAAATTTGTGATAATAATAATAATTGATGATTGTACAAAGAGAGAATACAATGGTTTATATAGGAGAGGGGGGAGGAGGTGCAGCGCACCGGCCTAAACCCTAACTTGATATCCAAGTAAATATAATCTAACATCCCCCCGCAGCCTCAACCGTGGGCTCGACAACGTTGAGACTGAAACGAATCTCTGTAAATGGTGTAGTAGCAAGTCCTTTGGTAAAAATATCTGCAAACTGGGCCGTAGAAGGCACATGAAGAACACGTACTTCTCCCAAAGCGACCTTCTCTCGAAAAAAAGGATGTCAATCTCGATATGCTTTGTTCGCCGATGCTGAACTGGGTTTCCAGACATGTAAACAGCTGAAATGTTATCACAATATACCACTGTGGCCTGACCAATAGGTCAATATAACTCAACAAGTAACTGACGCAACCAAACTGTTTCAGTAACTGCGTGAGCAACAACACGGTACTCAGCCTCTGCGGACGAGCGAGAAACCGTAGTCGACGCTCAAGACCAAGAAATTAAATTATTGCCAAGAAAAACACAGTATCCTGAAGTGGATCGACGAGTGTCTGGACAACCAGCCCAGTATGCATCGGAATATGCTGTCAATGATGTGGGTGATGAGTGGTTGATATGCAAACTATGATCTAATGTACCTTTGAGATATCTAAGTATGCGTTTGACATGGTGAAAATGCGGGACTCTTGGATCATGCATGTAAAGACAAGCTTGCTGGACAACATATGATATTTCTGGACGTGTAATGGTGAGATACTGAAGGGATCCAGTTAAACTACGGTATAGAGTCGGATCAGGAGAAATATCACCATCCGAGGAAAATTTAGAAGAAGTATCTACAGTTGTACGGGATGGTTGACAATCTAACATTCCAGCCCTAGTTAGGAGATCAACAGAGTACTGGCGTTGAGAGAGAAAAAGACCAGAAGAATCACGAGTGACAGCTATACCTAAGAAGTGATGAAGGGAACCTAGATCAGTCATAGAGAATTTAGTTTGTAGGAGAGAAATAATATGAGTGAGAAAAGTTGTGGAGGAGGCAGTGAGAACTATATCATCAACATAAAGTAGGAGATATGCAACCTGGGTGTTAGAGTGGTAAACAAAAAGAGAGTAGTCAGAACGAGAGGGAATGAATCCTATAGTTTGAAGAAAGGTAGAAAAACGTTGAAACCAGGCTCGGGGTGCTTGTTTGAGGCCATAGAGAGATTTTTGGAGAAGGCAAACGTGATCAGGAAAAGAAGAATCTTCGAAACCGGAAGGTTGTTGAGAATAGACGACTTCGTTTAAGGAACCATGGAGAAAAGCATTTTTTACATCGAGTTGATGAATGGGCCAGGAAGAGGAAACAACAAGACTAAGAATGGTTCGGATGGTGCTAGGTTTAACTACTGGAGAGAAAGTTTCGTCGTAATCGACACCGTGTTGTTGAGAGAACCCACGACAAACCCAACGCGCTTTATACCGAGAGAGAGTGCCATCATAATGAAATTTTTGACGGAACACCCACTTTCCAGAAACAACATTTGCATTAGGAGGTCGGGGAACAAGTTGCCATGTGTTATTGGATTGGAGTGCGTGAAACTCATCGCGCATGGCAGCGGACCCGTTCGGATCAAGAAGGGTAGATTTGTATGTTTTGGGAAGAGGTGAGAGAGTTGGAGAAGCATGAAGATTGAGGCGTGTTTTAGGAAGTCGAAAACCAGACTTGGCACGCGTGCGCATGGAATGGTCATTGTTAGGTGCGATAGTGGGAACAACATGTGAAGGAGGAGCTGCTGCATCCGGCGCAGCGGAGGAGGAGGACGCAGCAGCAGCTGCAGGAGGGGCAGAGGATTGGGTAGTTTGATTGTCGGTGGCAGGAGTTTTGGGGCGGCGAGCGGAAACCTGGGTTATGGGTGGTCGAGACACGGGTGCTGATGGGGCTGTCGGGGCAGCCGAGTCGGCCGGGGCAGGGTTGTAGGGCAGGTTAGGAACGAAAAAATAAGGTTTTATGGAATTGGCTGGGCGAGGGGTGGATGTGGTGGGAGTAGATGTAGGGGTTCTAGTGGCGAAAGGAAAGGTATTTTCATCGAAAGTGACATGCCTAGAGATGTGAATGTGACCGGTCACAATATCAAAACACCGGTAGCCTTTGTGTTCATCTGAATAACCTAGGAAGACACAAGGAAGGGAACGTGGAGAGAGTTTGTTTGAGGAAGTTGCATAGATATTGGGAAAGCAAAGGCAACCAAAAACGCGAAGCTCAGTGTAGTTTGGGTGAGATAGAAAAAGGGAGTAGAAGGGTGTGGTGTTTGGGTTAGTGCTAGATGGTCAAATATTGAGGAGATAGGTTGCGGTTCTAAGAGCTTCAGCCCAAAACGTGGAGGGCATAGATGATTGAATGAGGAGTGTGCGAACTATGTCATTGATGGTGCGGAGTGATCGCTCAGCCTTGCCATTTCGTGGGGAAGTGTAAGGGCAAGAGAAACGAAGGAGAATGCCATGTTGGAGAAATAAATTACGGTTGGCAAAGTTGTTAAATTCTTTTCCATTGTCACATTGGATAAATTTTATGGGTAAAAAGAAGTGTGTGTTGACATAGGTTTTAAAGTTGATAAAAAGGGAGTGGACATCAGATTTATTGCAAAGTGGAAAAGTCCAAACGAAGTGTGTAAAATCATCTAAAATAACTAAGTAGTATTTGAAACCGGAGAGACTCACAGTTGGAGAGGTCCATAGATCACAGTGCAAAAGTTCAAAGGGATAAGTACTATGAGAAGTAGAATGCGTAAATGGTAAACGAACATGTTTTCCTTGTTGACAAAACTCACAAACGGAGGAATTATGAACCTCTTTATTACAAGGGATTGAAAAATCACTAAGTAGAGAGGATAAAGTGGCTTTATTCGGATGGCCTAAGCGTTTATGTCATAGATCTACGGAGGCGAGCATGGATGATGGAGACGAGGCCGCAGGAGCGCCATGAACAGAGTAGAGGTCGCCAGAGCTATCGAAGCGAGCGATCTCCGCATTGGTCATGAAATCCTTCACAGACAAGCCAAAAGGGTCAAATTCGACGGAAACATGGTTGTCTTTGGTGAAACGACGAACAGAGATTAAATTTTTAATGAGGGCTGGTGCAACTAAGACATCTTTAAGTAGGAGTGGTTTGGAAGTGGAAGATACAAGGTTTGTATGACTGACACATGAAATTGGTATGGAGGAACCATCGCCTAATGTAATGGATGAAAAGTGAGATGGTATGCAAGTTGACAGCATAGTATTCGATGAAGACATGTGACTAGAAGCACCAGAATCGAAAATCCAATCAGTACCTGAGTTACCTTGAGCAGCAAAATTAGACGAATTACATATCATAATAAGAAATTGTAAAGCGTCCAAGGTGCTGAAGGTAGCTCTATCCGCAGATTATGTGCCAGCCATGCCGGGTGAACAAATCCCACGCCGTGTCCTCGAGACTCGTACACACCCCCATGAAAAGCTCGCGATGATCCGCACGATGTCGTGCAGCCCAAGACCGAAGGGTGCCTGTGCATCTCTAAATAACCTGCATAAGAGAACAGTTTGCATCGATAAATACTTTATCATTTCTATATAGCCAAAGTGATCATATAATGACAATCGCTCCTACCCGAAGAAGTAACTTATATTTGCGATCTATACCGTGTAACCAATTTCCTAATATATTGGCAATACTACTTGGTGGATACACGCCTGAAGCTGCTTGAATAACTGACCATATAGATCTGGCGATATTGCATTGGAAAAATAAATGTTTTATTGTCTCGTTATGCTGAAAAAATGTACTCTTTCTTTAAGTCTAGGGTTCTTAAATATATTCTCCATTTTTTCCCTTTCCCTACAATAAAGTATAGTCTGGAGGCTAGCATGCATCATTCCTCGCTTATGATAATCTAAGGCCAAAAAGAAAGAAGGCTCACACCATAATAATACATTTCGGTTTTCAAGGTCGTGGATTTGGATCGATTTCGGTTTTACGGGCTTCATACATTGTTAAGAAAAGTACTCGGCATTGGAAAGCATCACGTTCTGGCCACACACAAAAGAAGTCGGTGGAAAGTATGGAATTTCTTGGCGGAAGGTTAGAAAGAAAGCAATCGCCAGTGCTCCCGGTTCCAGCAACGAGTCTTCTCTTCAGGAAAACTTCTCTACTTGTTCACCTTGACATGAAAGAATCTTTTTCGCATATGAGTTAGTTCACTTCACTTTTCGAGGGATCCTGGAGTTCACTTTTCTATGAGTGTCCGAACAGCTTCAGATCCTTCCAAGGTGCAGGGGTTCTCTCTCCATTCACTTTGAGTTGGGTTTCTTGTGACCTTTGTAGTAGTTTTTCCGTCCAATTTTATGGGAAATTCTGTCTTACACAGCTGTCCCCAAGGATGTCCATTCCATTCGGCTGGGACTCCATCTCGCATTCGATCTCCCTCCTTTCCCTGAAAGAGTCGAGGTCTCTCTGGACTTATCTTTTGCCTCTCTCCCAGATTCATAAAAAGGGAGCAAGAAGGCCTCTCGACGGGAGTGATTCCTCGTAAAGAGATCGTTCCCAGCATCCTCGAGTTCGTAGTCAAACTCACCTTCATCCACCTTTCATGGACTGGCACGGGCAAGCGCCGATGTCTGGAGCAGGAGATGGAAGCTTGGGTTGAGGAGGCTGTCAACGAGAATGGAATATTCAAATTCGTTTGACTTTCTTTTTTTTGTTGTGAGAGGTCTGAGTCCAAAATAAGGAAGCAGATGACAATTGAAGTAGGGGTCTGCCTCAGGGAAGCAAGAGTCTCATAGGGAAGGAGATCCTGCACAGACCAATCCCAATCAGGAAGAGAGTCTTGTTGTCAATGAAAGTAATGAGACTATGTCACATATCTGCCTATCTCGTGTTGTGAGCTATAAAGTACCCACAAGGGGGGTGGACCAAGAAAGAGGCAGGCGATTGGGTCCTTCCCATGCTCTGCGATGTCAGTCTCTTTGTCATTCTTTCACCCTAAAAAGTAGTGAAGTTTTTTGACTCAAGATCCAATTAATCAATCATTTGAGTTGGCACGAACATAGGAATCCAGACTCCTAAGATTCAATCTTCAGTTTCGACCTTCATCAGTCAGGAAAAAGAAGAAGGACCCACTTATTCCACTCAGAGAGACCGAACCAGGCAACAAAAAGGCTGAAGGAAGTTCTCTTTCCATTCCAACTAAACTAAGTGAAAAAAGGGGGAGAGCAAAACAGAAACACAGGAACAAAGGAAACTATGTCCAAACCAACGATAAAGAATGTATCGGGAGTTGGGAGTTAGCCGTCTCATAGGAGTGATAGCTGGGTTTTTCACGGATTTTCTTCGTACGATTGAAAAAAAGAGTGCTCTAGGTCGGAGAAAACAAGAAGAAGATTGTTCACCAGTCTGTCTCCCAACCTCTTTAAAGCAGCTACCTACCGTGATCTGGTCTTGGGACAGCATTGGCACCCCCGTTTGCTGGATCTTCTAGGCACTCTAAAGCGCTTCCACGAGAGACAGATGGACTTTGAGTTATAGATGGAGAAGAGCCGGATCAAAAGTGATTCCTCAATAAAACAAATGGGATTTTGAGGGAGGGCTGAACGCGATGTACTAAAGAGTTCGCTTTCTAAATCGGCACCAGTCTTTCCTGCTGTGAATTTCCCAGGTCGGGAGGAAAAGGCCCGTCTCACATTATCCTACTCTTTAAGGGGAGAAACTCAGATTCCTCACATATGAGGATCTTGTAGTGGATCTTGTCCGATAAGAAGAATAATGTTCGAGATCATGGATTAGCGCACCTCGAGATATTATTATCATGATTGTTGGCCCAGGCTCAGGTCTACGACTTGAGCGATCACTTAGTTGAGGGATCATAGTAGGGCCCCTTTATCTCTTCCTAATTCGAAGATTTGAAAGGAAAATCGAAAACAGAAACTCTACATTATAGAAAAAAGAAATAAACAATAAGACAATAAGAAATAGAAATATCTACTCTCAATTCAAATCATGAATCTAAACACATTCGTTTCAGTTCTATTCGACTTCATAGTCACAATCCTATTTTTAAGTAGGGACCCAACAAGTTGTCATGGGTAAAACACTTCAGCTACAACACAACACACATAGAAGTGCCAGCCATTCAGGGTACATGACAACAGATATCTATGAAACATAAATCCAAGATATACATCCAAAATCCCAACTAGAAACAAAACTCAAATAAGAAAAAAACACACATGAACCTATTGAAAACGAAACTATTACTTTTCTTCTTGCAATCTCACAAGGCGGAAATCAGAAACCAATTTCTCAACTTCAGTTTAGGTGTCAATTCCATAGAAGAAGATCCTTTCGAGTGTTTTTTTGATTCATCAAGCTGTGGTGATAACCAAACTCAAGCTAGGAAGGAGCCTTGGCCGCTATTACTTTTAGGCCTCATGGGTCGAGGTAGTGGTGGTGGTAGTTCTTCTACCCCGGTAGAAATCAATATCCAATCTCTGGGTCTCTTTCTAAACAAACTGGATAGAATGCTGAATAATCTCTTAATTGGAAGTGAACATGGTCTCACGTATTCCATATTTCAGAAATTCTATCAAAGCTCTCAATTCGTTGTTGATTATTTTTGGTTTCTCATACCTATCCCGTTTTTGTATTTGATGCATAAATACATCGTTTTCATCTACAATAGATATCGATTCACATTGCAATATAGAGCACCTTCACACATATTTTGTTATGTAGAGAATTTTGACTATCAAACTGAAAATCAAGGTATCATCATTTTGAGGGATTTCCTTGAGACAAAAACGGAATTTGTTGGCAGTAGTCAAACTAAAGTGCAATCCTCCAACTATATGAAATATACTATTCCAGCTTATTACAGATTACTCAAATTATGTGATAGTTTCCGTTTAAGTCTTGTCTGTGTTAACAGGCTCAATCTAGTGTTTGACACTGTGCATCGTACATATGCTGGAGCAGGTTTGAAATGTATTATCGAAGGAATATACTCTTCGATTCTTGTGCAAATCAGAACAGCTGTGTATTCGCCTCAAGATAAGCGAAAAGTCTATATACTATTCAATATTCTAGTTATCAGAGGGATAAGAGTAGTAGTCTGGTATAAGTTTGTCAATCATTTCCCGGAACCTTTTCTCATCCCTGAGCCACATGGAAGGTTCTTGAACCCTACTGCTATGGTTGAAGGTTACAAGAAAGTCACCTTCTGGATTACAGATGATCTCAATGCTATTGTGCTAAATGCTTTCCTCCGCGAGCCACCCTTTCGCAAGATAATTCCACTGAATCAATATTGGGGTTGCTGGGGTCCATCCATGATTAAAAAAGATCGAGTCACATATATAGGTTTAGCTATAATGATATCAACCTTTATCACAACAGGGATACTAAAAACAGCTCACTCGATGCTGACGTGAAGCACCCTGCATACGTAGGTAATAACGAAGAAAGAAAGTTGTTCAAGTTTCTAATAGTATACCATCAGCTTCCAAGTATAGGAATGCAATGAGAAAGACAGATAAGAGAAACACATAGCATCGTTTAAGACTTGAAAAAGAAATTCCTAGGGGATTGGCTCTGATAAAACAGGAAAACTACCACAGATTAAGGTTTGAAACATCCTCCATTGGACTTATTAAATAGGGCTCGATATCAAAAAGATCCACGCTCCCTTCGTCTTAAGCTCGAAATCATTATCTGAGGAGAAAAGGTTACCAGTTAGCTATTTCCTACTCGCCCTTTAGCAAGCCCTTAAGAAGTCAGAGATGATTCCCAGTGAAGGAAAAAAAGCGAGGAAAGCGTATGATCTGAATTAGATACTGATTGGTCTGAGTTAGACTCCAAAGAAAGGCCCTGTGCTATTAAAACATGTGATACTCTCATTGAAATGTTCCTGACCCCACGAAGAAAAGGTTTATTATCAACGTCAACTGACCCCCTATGACTATCTTATTCTTCCCGGGATTCACTGCCTTAGGCGAGACGGCTTGAACATCTTGATTTCTATCTGCACAACCAAAAGGAAAGAAGGAATTGTAACACCTACATAGACTGGGGTCAAATCTCATTGCTTCGCCATATGTTTCAGATCTTTCTCCAGAACGAGATTCTCATCTTAATTACGTTCGAGTGAAAGGTCTTCCCTTTACTTACCATGGCATGATCGCCTGCATTGACTGTAGCCCTTCCTATCACCTCTTCTACACCCGCCATTACTTGATCGATTCTAAAAAGATTTATTATTAACCGAAACGCGAGCTCAGGAGGTTAATGACAGATTGTATACACCCATTCCTTAATCGTCGACCCCTTGCCAATTGATTCTGACTTGTTTTATCGAGAGCAGAGGCGAATTGTGCAAAGACTTGATCAACATCTGTTGGAAGCTTTGGCTTACTCTTTATGACTCTGGCCCCTTCTTAGTAGCAAATACAAAGTGATCTGCATATATAACAACAAGAAATTCCTTCTTTTGACTAAAAATATGAATCAACATGATATGTTGATGTAAGAAGATATTCAAAAAGAACTGGAGATAAGGGGCTTACCCCATGTATTCTTTAAAAAAAGAATGCATAACTTGATCGATTCTGATCTTTGATATCACTAGCTTCAATCAGATTACAGAAGGCATCATTACCTTGCCCAATATGCGCGCTTAATGTTGAAATGCAAATATGAATATTAATATTCAAAAAAGAACCTACTATATCTGCTTGAATGAGTCTATCAACCTTTCCCAATTTTGGAACATGAGCGAAAAAGGGGATGACTCCTCTCCCTTTTCAAAACCCATGGGAGTATGTTAGAAAGATGTCTTCAAAAACGATGTTCAAAAGCCGTATCCATGACAATGATGTCTGCCTTATGAGGCTGTCTAATGGGGCGCATCTCCCCCGGCTTATGTGGTTTAGGAATGCATGATCGATACATCGAAGAGAACTAAAAGGAAGAATTCTTTAATGACCTCTTAATCTCCTCCACTTGGGACTTGTCAAGAACTTCCAAAGTAGAAAACTTTTCCCAAAGCCAAAGGTAGTAAATAACACATAATAACATCAACAAATAATCTTTACATTTTCTTATCCTCCTTAAAAAAAGAATAAGTCTTTTATTGAAACTCATGTTCATGGTCTGTTTTATTCCCCATTGTTGCCCTTGTGAAAAGAAAGAAGAGAAATTGGGCCATGTTTCCCGAGAGAGACTGCCTTCTCTCAGGCCAGCAGTCTTACACTTATAGTCGACTGCTCTATGACGATCTGACCTCTTTCCTAGGCTCTGCTTGATCGTCTACGCTCCGACCAATTCAGTCAAAATCGAAAAACAATGTTTCCCTGGAAAAGTATAAGAAATAGTACTAGTAGTAGTCAAAAAGTGCACTTTTTCCATATATTTCGATTTATAGGGATCCCTATCTTTATCTCTATCCACAGAGATACCTATCTATATATAGAGAGATTTGGATCAAAATTGATCTAGACTATCCTCTATCCGGTTAGATATGTCCCTATGAGCGACTAGGCCGATCTTTTTTTATATGTTTTGGCCACGTCCGTTTCCGCTCCGAAGAGGAAGGTTTGGATCTTTCAATCTTACGTTGTGAGGGATGTGACCTATATGTTAGGTCCATAAGATACCACAACTTTTAGTGTTCTATGATTCACCTCCGAATAATGAGTAGGTAGTTCGATCCTTTTGATTCTTATCTTCCTAGTAAATGGGGATCCGGAGCAATAGGTCGAATTACTATATAAAGAAGACTTGTAAACAAAAGGACTTATTGTTCGAGTAGGAAGATTTCGGTTTTTCTCCTTCCCTCTTTTCAATAATAAGAAGTATCTGAAATGAAACAAATTCCTCTTCGTTCTGTTGTGCTCAGCGAAGGAACTGCCTAAGCATACATTTGCGGATCCAAACTTCTTTGTTCTTTCCAAGTCTTCTTCTTGCATATAAGAACGCAACTCTTGCAAAAACAAGGATTGGAGTAGTAAGCGGCATCCCCTCTGAGTTGTGATGAGTAAGCGGAAGCATTCCGTTTTTGTTCTTCTCCAGATTTTGGCCGGTAGGAATCTGCCTATGATTTTTCCAACTGATATGTCGATATAGAAAGATCTCCTTATTTCTTCATCGCGGGTTCTCGCGTCATTTTCTTTAAAATATATTAGATCACCGTGGGAAACTTTCAAATGAGTAATGGTTACCAGTCCATTATTCAAACAAACCCTTTGATGACTTATCGGCTGCCTTGCTTGAGGAAGAGTGTCACTAAAATGGAGACGAACCGGAATCACGTCCGATCTTATTTCTTGATTTAGTAAAAAAGGGATATATGAAGTTCGTTCTCTTCCTCTGTGCATCTCCCTTATGGGTAAATCCCCATAATAAATGGACAACTTTCGTGTAGTTTGTGATTTGATGTTACTGTTTAGATTTTCTCTCAGAGAAAGATTTCTTTTAATGAATCTCCTCTTGTTCCTCAATCTTCGGAGAATGCGGCGTTGGATTAGAGAAAGTTCTCTGTTCCGAACATTTCCTGGAAGTAGACGACACGTTTTAAATCTAAAAGCTGGCATGGCATATTTCGTTGAATCAGTCTTTTTCGCCACATCACGTATAAAGGGAATCGAACCCGTGTCTTCGACATGAAAAGACGATATCCTAACCTCTAGATGAAAGGGACCACACTAGAGCACTGAACATTTTTTTTTATCTATGAAGAGTTGAGTTGCTACCTCGGGGTGTCGACTTAGCTATTTGCCGATAAATAAGCACATCCTTCTACCCATTATGTCAACGATTAGGTAGAGCTCTTACGGGGGCTAGGTTACCAGGAGACGACCGTGCAATAGAACATGGAACTAATGTATCCCCTAAGGTCCCAGCACCTTTTGATCAATACCGAAATCATAACATTAACATTTCTATATGAGAATTGGAGATTGCTCTACCCGACCTGAGTAGTGAGTGTTGACTTATGCGAGTCACTCCTTCTCCGCTTTGACTTCTTGGCTTTTCATTGGTATCCGTCTTTCACTTAAGCTAAGCCATTGGCATGACCATTCGTTCTGCCCAATCGTCTTACTCTTTTTTCTACAGCTTAGAGGATCTCGCAATCTATGGCTCGGAAAGCAGGTTTCTGTTTGGTGTGTCGCTGACACTGCCTCTCTACTTTTCGGTTCGGGCTTACTACTCCTGGGGCTAGGGGACTGGTATCTACATCCGAGGCCAGCAAAATCTTCGGAGACCTGGCGATATTGCATTGAAAAAATAAATGTTTTATTGTCTCGTTATGCTGACAAAATGTTTTATTGCCAATTCTGTTTAATAAGATTATCTTTCGTAAGGATGACCCCTCGACGGAGATACCAAGCAAAGATTTTATTCTTGAGAGGTATCTTCATCTTTCAAATAATCCTGTTATCTAAAATTGGTAAGACTGGCTGAATTAAGGCATTGTATAAGGAACTAACAGAGAAGGAGCCATTCTCACTTAAGTTCCAACGGAATTCATCATGCCCAGCTGACAGTTGAACATCAGTTAACCGATGTAACAACATGATCCAAGAGTCAAGCTTTGCACCAATTAAATTCCTCCGAAAAGTCACATTATGGTCAATGATCCCAGGATGGTGGCTATCGTTTCCTCCTTATACCGGACTATGAAATACAAAGCATGATATTGTTCGCGGAGTGAAGTAGTGCCAAGCAACTTATCCTCCTAAAACTGTATCTGAGACTCATCCTTAATAGAAAATGTACCAAAGCGAAATAAATGTTTCTTTGTTGCCATCAGGCCGGCCCAAAAGTGAAAGTCACCAGGTTTCCAAACCATTTGGGACAACGCTTTTGATCCAACGATATTTTCTTTTAAGTAAAGTTTGCCATATTCCCTCTTCAGTCAATAATTTGAAGAGTCATTTACTAAGTAAGGCGGTATTTTTGATCCTCAGATCATGTATACCCAGTCTTCCCTGTTCTTTGGGGCGATAAAGTATACTTCATTTAGCCAGTCTATATTTCTTTTTTCTCATTATATTGATCGGAAATAGTCCAACATTTGCAAGACTCCTTTTGGAAGTTGAAAGAATGATATCGTATATAGTACCATATTACTAAGTTCTAATTAATGAGTGCCAATCTTCCCCCAATGGATAATAATTTTCCTTTCTAACTAGAAAGTCTTAGCTGTAATCTTTGTTCAACGATTTTCCGTTCAGCATTTGTGAGTCTTCGGTAGTGAACCGGAATTCCCAAGTAGCGAATCGGAAAAGCACCCTGACTACAGCCAAAAATTTCAGTGTAAAGGTGAACCTCATTCTGATCCTCGCCGAAACAAAACAATTCACTTTTATGAAAGTTTATTTTTAATCCCGATAAATGTTCAAAAGCTAAAAGTATGAGTTTCAGGTTTTTCGCCTTTTTGAGATCGTGTTCCATAAAAAGAATTGTATCATCGACATACTGAAGTATAGATAAACGACAATCTACTAGATGGGGAATAACCCCTTCAATTTGGCCCTCGGATTTTTCACGCTCAATCAAGATAGATAACATATCAGCCACTGTATTAAATAGCATTGGTGATAATGGATCTCCCTGTCTGAGCCCTTTTTTAATCTGAAAGTAATTGTCAATGCCATCATTGACTTTTATGGCCACACTACCTCCTGACACAAAACTATTAATTAAAGCACGCCATTCAGAAGAGAAATCTTTCATTTTGAGAATCTGTTGAAGAAAAAGCCATTTGATTTTATCATATGTCTTCTCAAAATCAATTTTTAGTATGACCCCATTCATTTTTTTCTATGTAGTTCATAAACTGTTTCATGTAAGGTAACCAAACTGTCAAGTATATTGCGAGCTTGCATGAAGGAAGTTTGAGATGGACGAACTACATGATCAACCATTGAATTTAACCTCGTAGTAACTACTTTAGTAAAAATCTTAAAACTAACATTAAGAAGAAAGATTGGTCTGTATTACTAAATCCGTTCTGCTTTGTTAATCTTATGTAGTGTTTTTTACATGAGTAAAAATCCTGTCGTTGCCTATACCTAAACTAACATCTTTTTTTATAAGTATACCTAAACTGATCTTTTCAGCTAACAGTATAGGTAGCTACAGTCCTAGACGCAACCCGTCGGACGTCGGCGGCTAGGTATGTTCGTTTTGGGGTGATTTGGTTGCTGCATGCGTTGTGAATTCCTACGTGGGGGTTCAGTCGAAATCCTCCAAAAAGCTCCTCGCTAGGTACTCCCAATCAGGATATCAGAATAAACTGGAAGGCCAGATTGCTTATCTCTCCATTAGAGAGTGAATGAGTCGCCGATTTGTGTATCTACTGTTCAACAAATTTATTTCTCATATGCTTTCGTTACATTGGAGATAATACCTTCGCATTTGCAAGGACCACCTTACTAGTTTTATGTAAAACCAAAATGTTAGTGAATATTCACGTTAGCGCATCGAAATTTGTCATAAGTGGCATGTGTAAAAAAAATCCATGAATAGTCACGTAGGAGCATCAAAATTTGTATTTACCGTGAGCCAAGGAATTGCTTTTGGATGCTATCTTTTATATATAAATATGGCTATATGTACATTAGTCGGTGTAGAGGCTGGCATAACCCTTTTCCAAAAACATTTGTAGTGGCTCTGAGTATTGTTGTCTTTATATTGCATCGGCTCTATATCATTATAGCTCAATTGTAGGTCGACATTATACAGCTTGGTACCATTTGACACATTGCCAAGCAATAAAGAGTGTTCGCCTATAGATACCACCACTGCTTGGTTGTTCGTTGTCAATTACTATAAATGAAGTTCAGCACAACTATTATTGTCTTCAACGGATCATTGGTGTTATGGTGTATATATATGACGTCCATTCTACCAGTGGCTGGTCGCATCCTTCCAGTGTTCAAAATTCCATGAGACCACAACACGTACAAGTCTTGTGGAGATTGTGTCTCTCAGACTAATCAGCTGTCTTAACTTAGGCTTGTGAGGCATGCAGGAGTCAAAGCTCGCTGGCCCTGCGTCCGCGGTAGTGTCTGCAGGGCAGGTGAGCGTCGCAGCATCCCTCACCGAGCCGAACCCCATTAAAAAGTAGATGAAGAGTAGTACTCTGCGGCCGTATTGCCGTCTCCTCCGTCCTACGCCTTCACGAAGTCGATGGATGAAAATAGCTCTGGTCGCGCGCCGTCGCTGACCGCACCCTGCTGTTCGACAGGCTTATTCTTTTCTGGGTCATGGTAGGAGCACGACACCACAACAGAGCAGATGCCAAAATGCAGGTCGCGCATGTTATATGATGATCCAAATTCTACAAAGTATAGGCCAACTTCTAACGAGTGGAGCATCCTGTACGGATCATCGAAGACCTAGGTTTCCATCGATATATAAACCTCTTATAATAAGTCGTCGGTTGGGAAGAGTTGCATCTGTGAAATCCTCGACATTTGTAAACACTCTCCGATATAGTGAAGTTTTCCTGGCCGGTACCCGTGGTTTTTTCTCTCTTTGTTGGAGAGGTTTTTCCATGTTAAATCTGTGTCTCCTTACTGCGATTTCTTTTCTGTTATTCGTTATCTTCTTATCGCAATTATAACAGCGCACCCTTACGCTCGCCACGGTGAAGCCGTCGGCCACTTCCACACTTGGACGAAAGGACCAGCTAGGCAGACACCGGTGCCTCGGCGGCGGCGCGCATCGCTTGGCCTCCGCGCCGGCTATCGCGCTCTTTTTTTTTTTGGAAATAAACGTTTTTATTATTTATAATTAATAGTTACATCCGGTCTCTGTATAACTAAGATACACACAGTCAATCAATTCACATGACTAGAGAACAGAGTAAGTAGACCATCATTACAAATAACACTATCAAAACAACGGCCTTGAGTTATGGAAGATCAATCCGCAAATCACGTTGTAACACCCTCGAATCGGCCCTATGCAAGTTTCAGCGCTTCCGCCAAACCCGCATAGAAACGATTCAAGGACGCCCACCAGGCACTTTCGTGCGGGTGGAAAACGAAGTAGTAACATTACACAACAGTCCTCGATGGGACCCACAGACCAGATATATATACAACAGCGACTCAAAGAGTCAAGAATACAGATATACAATACAAAGATCCAAATCACCTTGAAAACGATACATCATCCGACTACGGACAAGAAGCAAATCGAGCTAAGAGCCCTGAAGAATAACCAATGGCGTCCATAACCCTGCCCAGGCCAAGCCGGAAGGGTAACCCTGCTAACGACGTCGACCTCAAAACCTGCTTAAACAAAAGGGGTACCGACAAAGGGCAAAGGAAAAAGAGAGAGCGGTCAGTACTGAGGCCAGTACACGGCGAGGCTAGAATTCGGCGGTCCTCGCCTACATAGGTATGGTGGACTGAAGCGGCAGCGCAGCATGCACTAAACAACCTATAGAGACTCGATATAACTGTCGGCTATCAGAGAGGGATAAGAAAAAAACCTATTCGGAACCAACCTGGTGCTACCACCAAACAAACCCATCCTGGTATTTCCCCCTCGATACCAATCGAGGAAGTCCACCGAGGAACTCACACAGTTGGCAGTTTTATTTATTCAGTTATCGTTGCACCAATTACTAGTCAGGTACAGATAGTCATCCTGATATAATAAGCAGTGGGCAGTTTTAATTAACCATTCCGTTGTGGTTGTATTACTTACTAGTCAGATACATATAGCATGAGATATCCCAAAACCCAGCAGTTGTTGGTACTTTTATTTAGCCATTCCGTTGCAGTGAAGCTGATTACTAGTCATATCGGATACAAGTCAATTTATAACAGTAACCTTTAGTTATAGTTGTCTATGATCGAGAACTGTGCTCCAAGTCGTCCATAACCGCGGACACGGCTTTTCGAAAAGATTTAACCCTGCAGGGGTGCACCAAAGTATCCACACGCAATTAGCATGAGATATCCACACGCACTTCGACCCTTTTTGCCAGATCAATTAACATACACCCATCGGTATGTCGGCGGGGCCTAAGTCATGACGTTTCCCAGACCCAAAGCAAGTACATGGGGGCCACCCCACTAAGTCTACCCATAGCGAAAGTCGGCCGGTCTCAGACGGACTCAGGGTTTGGGTGGACGGTAACGACCGGGAACCGAAAAGATGATGGGCTTGTCGATCTGTAAAACGTGTCCCGATCCTAAACAGTACACGTGCAGTACATCGCACAATTTAAATAAAGCAGTAAAGCATGGCATAAGTGCAGGATAGTAAATAAAACCTCAAACTAGTTGTGGCCCCCAGTACAATACTTGGAATCAGGTACTAAATCGATGGGGTGCCCACACATCCCACATGTGGTTAGCGCGCTCGATCTCGGAACAGGTGTCAAGAACTCGGGGTCCTACGGGACACCAGTGAGCGGTCGGAAACCAAATATTGTCTATCACCCACCGGTGCCTCTGCATTTACCTACTTCAATTTTAGTTATTAAACAGTAATTAAAGTCATGATCATCTCCAACATTAAACATGCGGCAATACTCCAACAACTGTGGTACTCGACGACACGCAACAGCACTTGAGCAAGCGACTACGACGCGCAAGTCCAACTATCTACCAAACAACAGGTAATAGGATGTGTCCAAGGCAATATACGGCTGCAAGGGATATCACGGGCACGAAAACTAGAGCATCGCAACACAGATAGCAATAGATCAACAGGAGGGAATAAATACTATAAATGTAAGATAGGTAGAAAGGGGGAGATGCTCGCCTGAAAACATTGCCGAAGATTCATCCAAAAGTCGGGGCGAAGCTCACATCAACTCATCGGCCTTATCCGCGAAGAAGCAAAACACTAGAATAAACACCGGATGCACTATTTAATACTATGACAGAAGATCGGGCATGATGCATGTATGATGTATGGCATGGCAAAAATGCGATGCAATTAGGCCATATTAAGCGGAACCGGGGTCCCGACATTTAATTAGGTGACTTATGTTGTTTAGAAACCCCGCAACTTAAATGTTGTATTATCAAGCCAAAACATGTCACCGGTTCGCTACACAATTTTAATTGGGACCAATATACGACTAGATTTGCCCGCATATGGGTCCCATATTTAATTATATGGTGAATCGGCATAAGGCCCCCAAACCACATGACAAGTATGCATGCATGAACAATTAATATGCGACAGTTTTATATCTAGCATTTATAAAATAGGGGCTCGGGAAAAAGGTTCACACATCTGGGTTCGGAAGATCTTGGTTCCGGGGGTTCGGGGTTCGGTCTCAGGGTTCGACGGGAGCGGCGAGGTTCAGATACAAGAGGAGAACTTGGGTCCAAGCGGTCGATCTTGCCGTAGCGAAGATCTTGTCGGGTCCGCGTATCGGGTCGGTCTTGGCGTTCGGGACGAAGAACTTGGCGTCCGGGATCTCGACGAGCTTGGCGTCCTTGTTAGAGTTCTCGGGTGACGATGTCGGTCTTGGGTTTGGCGCCGGTGGATCTTGGCGATTCCATGAAGGAGGCCTTGATGCTTCAGTCCTGTGTCGATCTCCGGGTACCGTGGTTTCTCGGTGTGGTTCCCTCGGGTGGTCGGCGAACTTGGGTCTAAAGTCGAAGTTTCTTCGAAGATCTTGGGGTTCCTTCTTGGTTTGCCGATGCCGATCTTGGATTGGACTCGGGCGTTTTTGGGGAAACGTCGCACAAACACATATGGGTGCATGTACACTAACGTCACCGTGGTACACGACTTGCCATCGGGGTCGTCCATCAATTCTCTTCACATCACGCCAGGATGTCCCCAGATTCCAGAGCACCGCGCGCGCGTCCGGGAGAGGCAGCCGTCGCACATGAAGTGGCCTGCGGTGGCGAGCTTGGTCTCGGAAGGCGCAGAACGGTGAGGTGGCCGACGAAGGCATCCAGGGAAGGAAAGGATCGGCGGTGGCAGCGGGCGACACCTGCAGACGAGGGCCGGCAGGTAGAGGCGAGGGAGGGACCAGGCTCGGCGCTAGAGGCGAGGAGGCGGTTGACGCGGTGGAGACAGGCGTCGGGGGCGAGCTCAGCGAGCGGGCGACGGCTCTGCCTGCAACCGGAGAAGGCGACAGGGGCGCGCGACGCTCGGGGAGGTGGTGGCCGACGAGCAGGACGGGGACGGACGAGGTACCGTGGCCGGCGGCGAGCACGGATGAGGCGGAGGCGCTGCAGCGGCTTGACGTCCTCGCTGGCGGCGGTGGCATCCTGGGGTGCCAGCGGCGGCGACGGGAGGTTGCTCGGGGGCGAAGGCCGAGAAGGCGGAGACGAAGCCGGCGGGGAGGAAGGGGTCGTCGGCGCCGGAGACGCGGGGCTCGCATGGAGGCGGGAGGACGATGCGGCGACGCCTGGGAACCGGGCGGCGGGGTCGAGATGCGGGCGCGAGACGGGGCAGCCAGGGACAGGGGGTTCCTGGCGGCGGATGGGGACGGGCGAGCAGGGGCCAGACGAGGGGGAGGACGCGGGGTGGTGGCTCGGTTGGTGGGCGGGGATCGCGGGCGGTCCGAGCGGGTGGACGGGGTCTTCTGGTGGGGCCAGGAGAACGAGGTGGAAGGAGGGTGCGTGCAGGGCGGTGGGGTCACGTGGGGTGGGTCCAGGGCGTCGCGTGAGTGGTGGTTGGGCCAGGGTGAGGAGCGGGGGCAGGTGGGGACTGGGGCAGGTGGCGTGTGGGGTGGGGTGGCTCGCCGCTGCGGGTGGGGCCAGGGGAGGGGCCCCAGGGTGTGGGTGAGTGCGTGCTCTGGTTGGAGGGAGGATAGGGCCAGGGTGAGGTGGCGACCAGCGATTGGAGGGGGTGATGTGGCTGGTTGGGTGGGTAGAAATAGGGTAGGTAGGAAAAGATTTAGATGGTCCGGTTTTCGTACTGGGGGTGGCCGACTGGGTCGGATCGGCCCGGTTTGGCTGCCCCCTAAAAATAAAAATAAATATTTTATTATTTAAAACGGGGCGTTTGAAATTCGTTGGTAGACAAATAAAATATTCCGGAGACCCAGGTTTTGGATATTGAAATAAAGGCGGGGTATTTAGAAAACAAAAATATATTTTTCCGAAAATAGTTTCAGACAAACAAATGCATGATGATGACGATGCTCAAATGCAATGTGGCATGATGACATGAGCATGCGGTCATGATGATGCAATGCACAAAAACAACGCGATTTTCTAGTAGTGGTTTTTGCGGGGCGCCACACACGTGGTCATCCATGTCGGGAGAAAATATCCCTAGTCGTGTCCTCCAATCGCGTACAGCCCCTCCGCAAACAAGTCGCGAAACTTCATACATTAGAGAGTAGTCCATAATCAGAAAATAGTCGTGGCCCAATAGGTAACCTGCAGGAAAGAAGACACAATGTTATTAAAAATCTTGTCATTTCTATATATAGCCATAGAGACCAAATAATGGCAAGCGCTTCCACCCTAAATAAATCCCATATTTATCATCTATCCCATGCAACCAGTTACCAAATAGATTGGTCACCGAACATGAGAGAGATAAACCAGAGACTACTTGGATGATTGACCATATAGAGTGATCAAATTAATAATGAAAGAATAAACGTCGAATTGTCTCTTCATGATGACAAAAAAAAATATTTTTGTACTTCCATGCTGAAAGGGTATGTATGCCCCAATGTGTGGTTTTGGTAATTAATGACAATCTCTATAGACTAATGTGTAAATTGAGTTTTACTTGTAGATTTGTCCGTTGGCATCGCTTGGACTATGTGTTGGTCTCGAATATAAAGAAATGAAGAAGGATGGGAAGAAATGTCCAAGGGCTATGTGTCCATTGGAATCATGAAGAAAGAAGGAGCTTGAAAGTTGATTAAGACAATTGCAAAGAGTTAAATCTCGACGGATCAAGACGCAAGAAGGGATGAAGAAGTGCAAGATCAAGATGTGCCTTCTATAGAAGATCTCATGCTTGGAGCTTACCATCCTTGGTGATCATGGAGTGATAAAGACAAGTTCAAAGAAGAGGTTTCCCCTTGGAGTATGGGGGAGTAATTTGGAAGTCTTCTTCAAGCAAGAGAGAGCAAGATAAATCAAGAAAGGTGTTCCATCTTGAGAAGATCAAGACGGTCTACATCAAGCTCAAGTGGAATGCTCAATGCAAAGGTATGATCTTGATAGGGTTTATATTTTGCCGGTCTCGGGTTGTTAGTTGGAAGACCGGGTTTAGGATAGATAGCCGTACTACTAAGGGGGGCTCTCAAGCGGGTGTCTCGATCATATCGTTCGGAGAGAGCTCAAACCTTTGCATACATGGCATCATCTTTCTTGGTTGTTAGTTGGTTCTTGTCCCTGAGAGGATCTAGATCTTGTGGTTATCATCATAATAAGATCTAGTTCATCAAATAAGGATTTCCCTTGCATATCTTATTGCGTTCTTGATCGTGCGGGTTTTTCTGGCTCCACACCTTAGGAGATATCTCACATATAGATATACTTGATATTGTCTTCCTTGGTGGTTGATACGTCGAAAACGTATATATAATTTTTGATGCTCCATGCTTGTTTTGTATCTACTTTGCTTTGCTTTGTCTATACTTTGAGGTGTTTTATATCTTTTCTGAAACTAACCTATTGATAAGATGCCACAGTGCCAGTTGCCTGTTTTTTTTTCTGTTTTTGCTTCCAGAAAGGCAAAAAATCAATATTCTCGGAATTGGACGGGACAAAAGCCAAAGTCATTATTTTTCCCGGAGCAACACGGAACCACGAAGCAGAGCCGGAGGGGGCCCCACATGGGGTGTGGGCCCCCTGGACCCCCACCGACCTTGATTGCTGCGCCTATAAGAAGCCTATGACCCCAAAACCCTAGGGCATCCAGAAGAAATCCACGAAAACCTCTGTAGTGCCGCCGCCACTGAAGGGGAGATTAGGGGGACAAAAAGTATCTGTTCCGGCACCCTGCCGGGACAGGGAAGTGCCCCCGGAGCCATCTCCATCGATCTCCACCACCATCTCCATCACCGTTGCTGATTCCCATGATGAGGAGGGAGTAGTTCTTCCTCGAGGTTAAGGGCTCTACCGGTAGCTATGTGTTCATCTCTCTCTCTCTCTATGCATGGTCATATTATGGTCATGAGCTTTGTAATCTAGTAGATCTACCTTGCTACTCAAGTGCTTCAATAGATCTCTGCTCTCCCCATGTGTGTGAAATTGACAGCGTGCATGCCATGGTGGCACTTAGGTTTGAGTCTACATAAATACTCTTTGTTCTTTAATAGATCTATGCTTTTCCCCACGTGTGTAAAAGTGACAACGTGCATACCGTGTGTGGCACTTTGGCTAAATTGAATATTTTTTATGAGTTATATTTTGAGTTGGATGTATCTATGAAATTATGGTGTTTGTTGGAACCATCTAGAGCTCAAGGTGACAGTGTGGGGTTATCTAGATTGGGGAAGTCAGACTTTGAGGAGTGTTGTTATAGCCCTGGCATGGATTAGAGTGTCCAATCAGAGAGTAGTTAAGAGTAGTATCATGAAGAGAGGATATTTATATGAGAGAGTGTTCACTAGTGAAAGTATGATCCCTAGGCCTTGTTTCTAAACATTGAAACACCATTTGCTACTAGATCTGTTGCATGTTTGCTTGCTTTAGTCTTTACCTCACCGTCAAGCTATTTTATGGCACCGTTACCACTTGTATTTCACTATCTATTAGCCGAACTAGTGCACCTATACACCTGACAAGTGTATTGGGTGTGTTGGGGACACAAGAGACTCCTTGTATCTTGATTGCAGGATTGCTTGAGAGGGAATACCTTTGACCACTTCCTCTCTAAGTTCGATAAACCTTAGGTGGTCCACCTAAGGGAAACTTGCTGCTGTTCTACAAACCTCTGCACTTGGAGGCCCAACAACTGTCTACAAGAATAGAAGTGCGTAGACATCAAGTTCTCTTCTGGCGCCGTTGCTGGGGAGGTAAGGTAAAAGGTACTCACATCCTCCGGTGTGAGTGCTCGAAGTTATTTCCTTTAGATTCTCCAATTTTGTCTTTTTGTTTCTTGTTTTCACTAGTTATGATTAATGGAAAACAACAAAAAAATTAGAGATCTCTATAGCATTTATCTTGAGTTAGGACATGAAGTGTTTGAAGAGAAAATTAAAAAACCCATGGTGATTTATTTGCATGCTAATAGCAATGTTATTAGTATGAATTCTTTGGACACCATTGTTGCTAATGCTATGGAAAAGTTTAAGCTTGGGGAAGCTAGTTTTTATGAAAATGATCTTTTTAGTCCCCCAGCTTTGGAAGATAGCTATTCTATTGCTTATGATGATACCAAACCTCCAATATATGATAATTACAATGATGAATATGATATTTTCAGTCCACCTACTATTGAGGAGGAAGTTAATTGTGATTACAATATGCCTCCTATATTTGATGATTATGGTGATGAGAATAATAGTGATAGCTATTTTGTTGAATTTTCTCCCACTATGATTAATAAGAATGGCTTTGCTTATGTGGAGAGTAATAATAATTTTATGCATGTGGCTCATGATAAGAATGTTTTATGTGATAGTTATATTGTTAATTTTATTCATGTTGCTACTGAAAGTTATTATGAGAGAGGGAAAAATGGTTTTATGCATCTCAAAAATATTAAGTTTCCCCTCTTTATGTTGAAAATCTTGAAGTTGCACTTGTTTTCCTTTCCTATGCTTGTTGCTTTGTGCTTACATGACTTGTTTCTTTACAAGATTCCTATGCATAGAAAGTGGGTTATACTTCAATGTGTTTTGAATTTGGTTCTTGATGCTCTCTTTCACTTCAATTCATATTTCTTATGTGAGCATCTTCTCAAACTATCAAGCCTAACTTAAAGGCATTAAAGAAAGTACTTGTTGGGAGATAACCCAAGAGTTTGCTTGAGTCTTGGAAGTTATTACTTCTGTAATGACCTATCTTATTATTTTTGTTTGCTTTTTGTTCCAAAAATAACCTCTAATGAGAGGGAAGTAAGATTTGAGGAGTTGCTGTCCCGAAACAGATTTCTGTCCTCCATCCTAAAAATTAGCGAGGAGTCTCTCTAAGTCGGATTCAGCTGACAATTTATGAATAAATCCCCTAGTATGTTAGATAACTTTCGTTAGTTCAACTCTTTTTGATTTGAGCAATAGCAAGTCTTCGAAAAAATCGGTTTATACTTGCTGGTCTGTTTTGACAGATTTCTTGCGATTATTTACATTTGCTTCTTATTGATTCGTTTTTGGGTTCTTTTTGGGAAATTGAACTTTTTGAGGGAATTGCTACAGTAGCTTGTGTTTTTAGTGAAAGTTTTTCTGTTCCAAAGCTAAGACCAATGGTCTATTATCTTTTGAATACACTAATGTTGCTAATGAAGATTGTGTGAAGTTTTGTATGAAGGAAAATTTTCAGGTGTGGAGAAATGATGATGTAATGAGATGAAGAATGGAAAAAATCTCAAGCTTGGGGATGCCACCCCATCTCACCCCAAGAAATATTCAAGAGGTACAAGCGTCAAAGCTTGGGGATGCCCAAGGCATCCCCTTCTTCATCAATAAAAATCTCAGGACTTTCTAGACACTTCGTTTTTATTGTTTCATGCACAGTTGTGTTATTCTTGGAGCGTCTTAGTTTTTGTTTTTGGTTTTCGTTTGCTTAGTTTGCTTGAGTAGGTTGGTTGGTCACAACACACCTTTTTGGAGAGAGACACACTGTTTTCATTGCCTAGAACACTCTAGTTTTCACTCTTATTGTTTTGTGAGTGTCACTTTTGCTAGCACTGCGTTCAGCCTTAGTTTTCTTGTGCTTTCACCTTAGAACTTTTTAGTTCTTCTCTGTAGATTTGTGAGACAATCTCACTGGTCTTTATTGATTATTATCTTTGTGAGTTGTTTCAAATAAGTTGCTTGGTGTTGAAAAGGAGTAGTAAGTTCCTGCTTAAAAGTGCAAGAGGAGCTTGCATTGATTGTGACTTAGACTTTAGCATGACATGCTAGGTATTGTTTTGACCTTATTCTTAGTGATTATTGCTGTAGCATATCTTGTTCCAAACAATTGGGATTTCTTAGTGTGCCTTGAACAAATTATGCGTTGTTTTAGCATACAAAAGCATAGTATTATGGTATTCTCCTTTGATGCTTTGTTTGGGTTGACTTGGCACATGCTCACACCATGTTATGACTATGACAAGTCACCATATCCTCTATAATCATTTAGTCCTTGACTTGTAGTACCACTCTATGCTTTGATTATTAATGTTTTGTTGCTCTGCATGATTATGACCATTATTGCTCTCTTAGTTGGTTGCTCCCAGTATTTTGCTAGCCTCCACTTGTATGAGTAAGATCTACTCATGCTTCCAACTCCCAAGAAACCAAGTTATTCCAAAGTGTCCACTATAAACTCCTATGCATGGTGTGTTACACCATTCCAAGTATATTCTTGTTTTCAGCTATCTTCCAATTAAAAAGTATTTTGTTATGTGAAAACTTAGTGATTAAAGCCCTCATAAACTTGATGGCACACTTTATATTATTTTACCCTAATAAACTTGAACCATTGTGTCATCTATGTTGTATATGCTTGCACTTATACGTTGGAATTAGCAGAACCGTGCTGTCACGGGGAACGTTTTCAACATTGCACTTGCACTTTGTACTCAGTTGAGATCATGCTCTTTTGTCTATGGGTGTCACCGGTGTGAAATAAAGAGGGAACTTGTACGTCCATGGAGTTTGTATCCTGTGTTAGAGAAACGCCTAAGCCGCTAGCCTAATCCATGCCTAATTATGGTGAAAACTTGCAGCATCACCATAGTGACATCTATGATGCATTCTTCTTATAAAAAAAGAGACACATTGAGAAAAGAGGGAAGATATAAAAAAGCACCATATTCTCATGGTAAATAAAAAGATTGCTAAGATGCTCATTGTCTGCTTGCCTTGTCATTTTGGTTATGGGAAAATTCCTGTATCATGTGCAAGGGGTACCCCGTTGGAGGTTCTCTATGATATGCAAATACTTACAATGACATGAACTTATAGGTAACTGAAGTTGAGTAGCATGAGGTGTGGCCCTTGTATTCAAGGGACTTGAGATTGCCAACTTATACTTCGTCAAGCATATACTCCATATTTGTTCACTTTAACCTTAATCACTTCAAGATGCTTATGATAGGGGCAATGAAGGATGAAAGCTAACAAGTACCATAATTTTTGGAAGCTCTTTTTGAAACTTGAAATCCCTGCTTCCTTTATAAAAGGCCTTTCTTCCACCATTATTTGAGTCTCCACCTTTAGGCACCATTAAGAGAGCATAGTTATCATTCTGTGTGCAGTGTTCCAAAGCTTATTGATTGATGCATATTGTGATATTACTTGTTCTTGTGCTATTTGTTTCTAGTCACCCTTGTGAACTTTGAAGGTGTCCTATGCATCTATATTGCTACTCTATGAGGGACAAGCTGAATGCCACTATGCCATGTTTTCTGTATGTAAAACAAACAAACATTTTTCAATGCATGTTATTCATGATCTTTGTTTGTAGCCTTTTATGTTGCATGCATAGTTACTATGTCCTATTGTTAGAACTCCATCTTTCATGCACATGTTTAGAGTTCTTTGATCTCAGCTTTCAATGCTTGCAAATGGTTTGATCTTGGTTTTGATGGTGCATGTCACCTCAAAAATTATTATTTTTATCACTTACCTACTCGAGGACGAGCAGGAGTTAAGCTTGGGGATGCTTGATACGTCGGAAACGTATCTATAATTTTTGATGCTCCATGCTTGTTTCGTATCTACTTTGTTTTGCTTTGTCTATACTTTGAGGTGTTTTTATATCTTTTTTGGAACTAACCTATTGACAAGATGTCACAGTGCCAGTTGCCTATTTTTGGTTCCAGAAAGGCAGAAAATCAATATTCTCGAAATTGGACGGGACAAAAGCCAAAGTCATTATTTTCCCGGAGCAACACAGAACCACGAAGCAGAGCCTGAGGGGGGGGCACAGGGTGGCCGCACCCCCTAGGTGCGGGCAAGCCCTGGAGGCTCCCACAGGGGGTGTGGGCCCCCTAGACCCCCACCGACCTTGATTCCTGCGCCTATAAGAAGCCTCTGACCCAAAAAACCTAGGGAATCTAGAAGAAATCCACGAAAACCTCCATAGCGCTGCCACCACCGAAGGGGAGATTAGGGGGACAGAAAGTCTCTGTTCCGGCACCCTGTCGGGACGGGGAAGTGCCCTCGGAGTCATCTCCATCGATCTCCACCACCATCTCCATCACCGTTGCTGATTCCCATGATGAGGAGGGAGTAGTCTTCCTCGAGGTTAGGGCTCTACCGGTAGCTATGTGTTCATCTCTCTCTATGCATGGTCATATTATGGTCATGAGCTTTGTAATCTAGTAGATCTACCTTGCTACTCAAGTGCTTCAATAGATCTATGCTCTCCCCATGTGTGTGAAAGTGACAGCGTGCACGCCATGGTGGCACTTAGGTTTGGGTCTACATAAATACTCTTTGTGCTTTAATAGATCTATGCTTTTCCCCACGTGTGTGAAAGTGACAGCGTGCATACCGTGTGTGGCACTTTGGCTAGATTGAATATTTGTTATGAGTTATATTTTGAGTTGGATGTCTCTATGAAATTGTGGTGTTTGTTGGAACCATCTAGAGCTCAAGGTGACAGTGTGGGTTATCTAGATGGGGGAAGGCGGACTTTGAGGAGTGCTGTTATAGCCCTGACATGGATTAGAGTGTCCAATCGGAGAGTAGTTAAGAGTAGTATCATGAAGAGAGGATATTTATATGAGAGAGTGTTCACTAGTGAAAGTATGATCCTTAGGCCTTGTTTCTAAACATTGAAACACCGTTTTCTACTAGATCTGTTGCATGTTTGCTTTCTTTAGTCTTTACCTCACCATCAAGCTATTTTATGGCACCGTTACCACTTGTATTTCACTATCTATTCGCCGAACTAGTGCACCTATACACCTGACAAGTGTATTGGGTGTGTTGGGGACACAAGAGACTTCTTTTATCTTGATTGCAGGATTGCTTTAGAGGGAATACCTTTGACCACTTCCTTCCTGAGTTCGATAAACCTTGGGTGATCCACTTAAGGAAAACTTCTTGTGCGTAGACAACTTGGAGGCCCAACAACTGTCTACAAGAATAGAAGTGCATAGACATCAGTGGTATCCAATATTTCACCTTTTGTTGGATTCTCTTGGTTTTATCTTTCCAACAAAATTGGTTTCATCCCAATCAGAGTTTTCAAGCTCAACTTCTTGTGTTTTGGGTTTTGGAGGTTTTACCGGTTCATCGCTTTTAGAGAGGTCATACATTTCTCAATTTGGTTTTATCCTTCCATACTGGACTATGTTGTTTCTTTGTATAATATTTTAGAGCTTGTCGTTCTCTTCAAAACAAGCCCAATATCATAAAAAATGGAGTCCGGAATCAAAAGTTATTGAAGTTTTCGTGCAATGTTGTCCAGCGTTTTTCTTGAGCGGAAATTCCGGCCCAAATTCTGACCCAAGTTCCGGTGACGTACTGTTTTCTTATGTATCTTTTGTCTCTATTTACCGGAAGTTCCCGTGGAGCAATAAAAATTCTGATGGTGCGCGAATCTGACCCAAACGGGCAGATTTCTCTTGTCCTTTTTGAGGGCCCCCTTTTCCCTATTGTTTCCCCAACTTTTAAGGTCATTTTTGCTAGCTCTTCCACTCTATCTCCTCCATTGTTGACCTTCAAAAGCTTTCCCTCTCCCCTTCTCCCTCCAATAATTCTTGCATATGTTTCAGGGATTTGAGAGAATAGATCTAGATCTACAATCCCACCAAACCAAATCCCTTCTTTGTGAAGAAATCCTTGGGATCTAGATCTTGGAGAGTTTTGTGTTCTCCTCTTGTGTTCTCCTCTTGTGTTATTCCTCCCTTATATTCCCCCAATAGATTTTTTATTTTTGTTGGAATTGGGGAGTGAAAGACTTGCCCTTGCATTTGTTGCATAGGTTTGAGTTCTCCGTGGAGATTCGGCGAGTGCAAGCTTGTGGACTTGTTACTCTTGGGTTCTTGGAACCCTAGACGATTGTGTGGTTGGTGTGTTGATATCTTGAGGCCTCCATTATGGAGTGGCCTCAAGCTTGTGGCCTTTTTTGGTCTTGTGGCCTTTTGTGGCTTTGTTGTTGGGAGCCTCCAAATGAGTTGTGGAGATAGCCCCATCCTTATACTGGTTTGCTGACCGCACTCAAGTGTCCTTTAGTGGATCATGAGTAGGTCTTTGTGGCAAGCTCACGGGAGAATAGGGTGAGAATTTTGTGGCATCGGTGAGTTGCGTGCCTTCGCATCTTGTGGTGAGGCCTTGTGTGGTGTTGGGTGAGCATCGAGCCACCACACCTCAAGGTAAGCCATTTGTGGCGTTCGAGGAGCATTTCTCCATCGCACCTCTCCAACGGAGGCGTAGCTTCTTTAGAAGTGAACTTCGGGATAAAAATCATCGTCTCCACGTCCATCGTTTATCTCTCAACTGAGCCCTTTACTTATGCATTTTATATTGTGATAGCCTTCGTGCTTGAAGTATTATATCTTGCTATTTCCTTATTTCTTGTCTTGCTTAGCATAGGTTGTTGGTGCACTTAGGTGAACTTAGTGGTTTTAGGTTATGTGCTCTATAAATTAAGCGTTAATTTTATTCCGTATTTATTAGATCATAAACCGTAATAATTTTTAAAAGCCTTTTCACCCTCCTCTAGGTGACGTCCATTGCACTTTCACATGTCAATTCCTATTTATAAGATTATCTTTTGTAAAAAATTACTCTCTTACGGAAATAAATATCTTCATATGGTTTTTGTATAGATGTGTACTTATTACTAAGATTAACCTTGCAAGATGCAATGGGAATGGGAGTAAAAAGTGTTGTTTCTGTTATTGAGAGTAAACCATTGAACAAATTTTTATATCATGTCCAGTTGCCATTTTTGTCCGGTGTACCTTTGATGTGAATGTTAACCTACCCCCTCCCTCGGGTATGGTAAGAACTATGCTTTGTGTCGTCCCATGAAATCGGGGGTATGGATGGGTTCTTCAGGTGCGGTCCGCGGACTATCGGGCAACCCTGACCTTGAGACATCAACCAGTATGGACGTAACCTCAGAGTACTTCTCTGCAGAAGAGTAGTATGCAGATCTTAGTCAAGAACCATTCGAAAGGTCAAACCACCTGGAAAGAAGATGAGGCACCCGGTGACGAAAGATCGCTCTCGAGGCCAACCTGCAGACCCTCGGCGCAACCTGTAATCCGATCGACCCCTGACGACCCCGCGCCATTATCATGGAAAGTGTGGCCGCGATTTGTCAACTCGTACCATCTCATCCATGCACCAGAGGAAATCGACATCTGGTGTGGACACGTATCCCACATAACAAGCATATTTTGACTCGGAGCACCACACTGCATCCCGCATCGCTTCTCCTCTTAAAAGATACTGACGGGCCTCTGTTTTACCCATTGAGAATACAAAAGGAGGGCCAAGACATACAGAGAAGGGACCGGAAAAAAGGGAAAAGAGTAGGTTGAAGAGAGAAGAGAGTATGTTGAAGAGAGAAGAGAGATTGTGACCCGTTCCCGGGGATCATCGTTGTAGCAGAGACTTGCATCCATCATATACATTCTAGTTGCAGGACGTATGGTTTCACACAATGCGGCCCGACCTGGGTAAAATATTACCATATGCTCATGAGTTGGGACTTTACTTGTTGATTGCAACGCGTTGTGCCCATGGACAAATTAAAAAGGAGTGTGTGCATCCCCGGTGTCCGTGATTTGGGACGTGACACTTGGGATTTTTTTGAACACTAGTAATCAAGCATCGTACACATGCTGCGCACATTTTGTACAATGTCTGCACTGCAGCTTCGGGCACCTACATCATTTGGATTTCAAGGATTCGTGGAGCACCTACAGGTTACAGGCCATGAAGGATCAGCCAAGGGATTTTGATGGCATGATGGCTTACACCTCCTATTTTATTTGGGGCAAGAAAACATCTACAGTTTTAACATCAACTACAACAATTTCGGGCCAATATCGTTCCTGATTGATGAGTCAGTCCAAGCAAGAAAAAGGGAGTAATCAATGCTGATTATGGTTGATGATTTATGTTTCTGTAGTTCCTTTCTTTTCTTTCCTGTCCTCTCTCCCTGGATCTTCTTGGCCTGTAAATAGTGAATTTCTCTCCAGGCTAATAGAAACGGCAAAGCTCCTGCCAATTTTTTCAAATGAAAATAAAAATAACGCCGAGTAGGATAAAGTAAAAATACATATGCCAACATGATTTCATTGTTGCAGTAGGGATAAAGTTAAGTACGCCAGTGCGCCACCCTGTTGCAGTAGCAGATAATTTGTTCAAAACCGTCACTATAAGAAAGGAGCGTCTTCATGGTCTGCCATTAATTGAAATCCACCGTCATATAGGCATACAAATAAAAATAAATAGCAGCTAGGTATATATTCATGTGCTCCTCCTGAAAGATCGGGGGCGTTTTCCATGCTTACAGTCGATATGTTCAGCGGTTGATTCAGTTTCGTAGTAGTGGAGAGGAGGACGGCCCAAAATCCGGATCCGGGCAGAGACGGCGCGCGGTGCGCGACTGCACAAAGGTGAAAGGCAGAGCGTGACGACGGCCCCTTTGGCCACGACAACATTGGAGAGGAGGGTGGTTGTCCTGCTGGCGTTCAAAAGACGGTGAGAGGAGGCACCTTGCGGTGCCGCGGTGGATGTCCTGTTGCTTCGACCACGGGGACGCGACGACAGTTAGAGGAGGCCGGTTGTCCTGTACTGTGGCGTGACAGATGGCCTGACGGGGGGGCGCGCGGTGGCGGTACTACTGACCGCGGCAACAGGGAGTGGAGGACGGCTGCGGCGTAGAGGTGCGGTTTGGAGAGGATGATTGTGGGGAGAGAGCGACTGCGATCGCGATGGCGGAGGGCTCCAGGCGTCATGCCTGATCGTGGGTTTTTTTAGAGCACCTGATCGTGGGATTAGGAAGAG
This sequence comes from Avena insularis, assembly GCA_023614405.1. NCBI lineage: Eukaryota > Viridiplantae > Streptophyta > Magnoliopsida > Poales > Poaceae > Avena > Avena insularis. Next base: position 78,490,302 of record CM042695.1, on the reverse strand, counting down.
GTTCGGGCCGACGGACAACTCATCATTGGAACTACCTCAGACGTTGGATCTAGAGCTGTGAACGGTATAGATCGTTTGGATTAGACCCTCTGAATCTTTTAATATTAGTATAGATAGATATAGAAGTATAGATATAGATATAGATGTAGATGATTGGCGAATAGAGGGGATTATGCACTTTAAGTTAGGATTCATAGAATCGGTTGAAATCATATTATTTTTGCCAATACACAAATTTCTCTGGGTCATCCTCAAAGCCGCTCACTGGATTTGTAGGTCCGTACGTCCATGCACTTTGGGTGCAAGCATTTGGAGACGGGCACATGACGTATGCTTAACCAGTTCAGTTGGCGACTTAACAATAGGATTGGTTATGTATTGTTAGCAATATACGCGATTAGATCATTGCAGAAAGTATACGGAGAAGACGACGTTTGGTAACGCAGTTCGGCAAAGCCTACATCTGCGGGGCATGCTTTACGGCGCTCCTCCCCTGTTACTATAATCTGAGTACCGTCGATGACAAGCCCGTCACGGTGTACAAACACATAAGATCTACAAAGCGCCACGCCGGTCCGGCGCGCCTGCCACGGGCACCGGACCGTCCCGAAACTCGATCTTGTGTCTAACCTATCTTGCGTCTAGTCTATTTTGGCTACTCCCGGTGCCTTTATATAATAGGCCAGGTTACAAGTGTCCGACTCAAACACCTAACCCTACCGCACAGTCCAAGTCTAATTGTAGCCTATACACATATTCGACACTATTACAACAATCTCCACCTTGGCGAATATATCGCCAATGGAACCGCCGTCTTCGCGCGAACACCTCAGTGTATGTTGAACTTGGTTTTCTTGTTGCTCACTTGCATGAGCCGTCGTCCGAGCCCTCATCGGACCCGGTCGCCCCAGCGAATCCTGCCGCCTCATCGTGCTCCTCTCCAGCTCCACCTGGAACGATGCTCACACACACCTTGTACAGGTTATTCCTAGTCCTTCTGCCTTTTAGCACCAGCTTCTTGTTCTTCTTGACCCGCATAGACAACTTGTCCCTGTCAACACAATAGGTATAACCATTGTCATGGAGTTCTCCCAGTGAGATTAGATTCTTGCAAGCCCTCGGCACATATCTAACATCCTGGAGCACCATTTCATCGCCATCTTTAGACTTGATCTTGATATCTCCCATGCCCATGATGCGCTGAGGCGCACCATCGACTTGATAGACAACTCCAAAATCACCAGACTTGTAGGTAGAGAACCACTCCTTGTTAGACGTCACATGATAAGAGCTCCCTGAATCCAACATCCACACCTCATCGAACAATTCGCTTACCAAAGCCAGAACTTCACTATTAGAATCAGCTGCAGATTTAACATCAATATTTGCAGCTCCATCAGCCTTATACGTTGGACAAAACCTCCTGATATGACCCCACTCCTTACAATGATGACACTCTGGCTTTCCCTTCTTTTTCTTGCTCTTCCCACCATGATTGCCCTTGACCACCAGCCCTTGTCCATCACTAGCACCAGCGGAAGTACTTTCTTCGGAAGTCTTTTTTTCACGTTGATCATATGATAACAACGCAGTTTGTACCTCGCTTGAAGTGATGCTTGACTTGCCATATGTCAGGGTAACTATCAAACTCTTGTAGGATTTTGGCAATTAAACAAGCATGAGCAAAGCCTTGTCCTCGTCCTTCACCTTGTACCCAATCCTCTCCAGATCCGAGACCACACGGTTGAAGGTATTGATGTATTCAGTAAGGTTCGCCCCATCTTGCATCCTCATCCCGTACAGTTCCTGCTTCAGATACAACTTATTGGGCGCAGTCTTGTCCAGGAACTGATCCTCCAACGTTTTCCAGAATGCACTCGGCGACTCCTCGTTCATCACATGGTACAGGACCTGATCATCTAGGCTCAGCCGTATAGTACTGGCCGCCCTGATTTGCATCTCAGCCCAGTCATCAGCGTCCAACTTTGCAGGCTTCACCGCATCAGTCTTGATTGTCCTCGGGAGTCCCTGCTGCCCCAGCAAATCCTTGACCCTCGACTGCCAAAGCGGGAAGTTGCCCGTACCATCGAACTTCGTCACCTCGAACCTGGTGGAAGACATCGCGTCCTCCCGCTGCTCTCCCACGAACAGCCACCGATCAGATCGTTTAGGTCAGGACGATCCAACCGACCAGAGCCTCTCCTTCGGTTCCGCAAAGCCTTCTCGCGTGCGCTGCCTCGCCTCCGAAATTCCGTGCTCGAACTTAGGGCAAAGAAACTTGTGAGCTCTCCGTTGCCTCCTCAGCCCTCCTTTTATTGACCTCGAGATAGTTCGGATCTATCTCCACCTTCAAACCAAACCGTACGTGACTCTCTTTCCTAAGCTCCAAGCCACGCCTTGCGTCATCCAACTCGGCCTTCCTTGTTCCGTGTATACCATAATAGAGTCGGTCCACGTCGTGTCGAATTGAAACCGTGTTGGACTCCACCACATATTCCTAATCTTAGAGTCCACACCCGCACGTCTGTTTACGTGCCTTAGAGACCATAACCGTCACGACATCAGAACACGTCGGGTCCTTGCCATATTGCACCTGGTATCCTTTCGTCGAGCCAGCCTCTCCGGTTGAACCAGCCAGTCTGACCACTCGAACCATGTTGCACCGCCTCAGTCGGTACGGTACGCGTTGTTGATGACGGCGGAACACCATCAACAAAGGACGACATTGATCGCGGGCGTGACGACGCGAGGCGGCCATGTCGTTGAAGCAGATCCGATTGGCAGGCTCCGCGTAAGGAACCTCGCTTCGCTCCGTCCTCCGCTCAACAGAAGCCCGCCACCCATCAGAACCTCCATCGACTCGCCTTCCTCTACGATCATCCGCACCATGAATCCAATCTTGTAACCAGAGGCTCTGATACCACTTGTTAGCAATATACGCGATTAGATCATTGCAGAAAGTAGACGGAGAAGACGACGTTTGGTAACGCAGTTCGGCAAAGCCTACATCTGCGGGGCATGCTTTACGGGCGCTTCTCCCCTGGTACTATAATCTGAGTACTGTCGACGACAAGCCCATCATGGTGTACAGACACATCAGATCTACGAAACGCCACGCCGATCCGGCGCGCCTGCCACGGGCACTGGACCGTCCCGAAACTCGATCTTGTGTCTAACCTGTCTTGCATCTAGTCTATTTTTGCTACTCCCGGTGCCTTTATATAATAGGCCAGGTTACAAGTGTCCGACTCAAACACCTAACTCTACCGCACAGTCTAAGTCCAACTGTAGCCTATACACATATTCGACACTATTACAACATGTACAAGGGTGTCATCCACTAATAAACTTATGGACTTATTAATAAATGAGGCTTCCCATTTCAAAAAAAGGCGTCATCTATTTTTTGTTGTCCTAGTTGAGTTTGGTATCCGTTCTTTGCACACTGTAGGACCTTGTGAATGTATTAGCTTCCAGGTGCAAATGAACCTATTATAAAAAATGCATAAAAACAGAAATTAAAATGTCATAAATTTTGAACGGAAATTTTGCACGTACATTCGTATATTGTATATTCACACACTAGTTTTCAAGAAAAATGAATATTTTATATAAAAACAAAAAATGTTCATGATTTATCTTGTTAGAGCATCTAAATTTGTCATAAGTGGCTTGCGAAACAAAATGTCCGTGAATAGTCACGTGGGCTATCAAAATATGTATTTTCTACATAGGACATTAAAAATATTCTTTTTCTAAAAACTTGTGTAAAAACGTATAATGTTTATATGTACATGCAAATATTTTTCTATTTTTTAATATTTTAAATTATGTTTCCAAACAATAGGTTCGTATGCACCGTGAGCCGAGCAATTCCGTTTTGGATGATATCTTCTATATTAATATGGCTATGTACATTAGTCGGTGTAGAGGCCGGCATGATCCTTTTCCAAAAACATTCGTAGTGGCTCTAAGGGTGATTTCTTTTGGGCTTCTAACCTGATTTCTGGATTTCCTACCGCATAAGCAGAAAAAAAGTCTCCAGTTTTTCCCCACCGAAAAACCCATCAGAAGCCCATTTACACACAGTGTTGAGAAACTGGTGGAGAGCGGTTTTACGAGCTTCTCCACTCAGGTCGCTAGCCGTTCCCTAAAAAAGGTCATGTCGTTTATAGGAATTACATCCAGAATGCCACCGCATGGCAGTGAACAACGAAACACATTGATAGAAGAAAAAAAAAGAAAAAAACATCCACGATTCCTGACCCCATCCCACGCGTGGCCCTCCTTCCCCGACCCATCTCTCCCCATCACGAGCTTCCTGCCGCACCGCCGCTCTCCCAGCGCCATCCCCCCGACCCGCCCCTTTGCTCTCCCAGCCCTCCTCCGGATCTCTGCAGCCCTGGTCGGATCCCGCCCAGAGGAAACGACATCCTGCTCGCCCATCGCCATCATCGGGTTCGGCAGGCAGTTCCTTGCACGCACCGTCGTGCGGCAGGGCCATACCCTTCTCGCCCATCGCCCCTCTTCGTCGATGTCCTCTCTGTCAAGGAGTTCCCCAGGAACCTCCTCCTCGGCTCCCTCTCGGAGGACTTCGACGTCATCTGCACCCACCCCATGTTCGGCCCAGAGTCGGGTTGGGACGGCCTCCCCTTCGTCTTCAACAAGATCAGTCCAGGGGCATAAGAGACATCTCACAATTCATCAGAGTATATAAGCCAAAATCGGATAAGCCCAAAATAAGTCTTCTGAGAGTTTCTAGAAGCTTTTACCCACCGCAGTTTTTTTCCACCGGAATCTATAAGCAGGCTTATGCATAAGCATAAGCCCAAAAGAAGTCACCCTAAGTGTCCTTGTCTTTCTTTATATTGCATCGGATCTATATTATTATAGTTCAATAATTATAGGTCGACGTTATACAGCTTGGTACTATTTGATCATGCACCTCTCTTTCATTGGCAAGCAAATAAAGAGTCACTACAGGACTGGGCGGAGACGCCGACGGCCAAACATCGGGGCCGTTGGCATAGACCGCGACCAGGCCAGCCCCCCACCTCCCTCCCAAACAGCCGTTGGCGTAAAATTGCCCTTGGCGTAGAATAGCTACGCCGACGGCTGCCCTCGACATAGCTATTTTTCCTTTTACCTCATTAATCTATGAAAAATCATAAGTAAATCATTCTAATTCAGAAAATACAAATAATATATCAAAATTTGCATAAAAATAAGATCTATCTATCTACATTCAAATATTACATATTTGTAAATAAAATTAAGTGAAACATAAAATATTGTATATAGTTTAAAATGGGCATGAGAAATTCAAAAATGATCCAAACAATGCGAAACCTTCGCGTGGTGTCATAATATGTGACATAGTTAGAAGGAAAAATATCAAACTTGATATATTGATTATGTCTCAAAAAAAACTTCACAAATGACCTATCTCATTCGAGGTTTCCTGGCTTTCGGATCAAATGACCAATGTTATTGCTAGAATTAAGTCATAGTTTTTGATAATGTGTTCATATTGTGCATACATGTGTATCGTGTGATGGCGAACAATGTTGCACGAGGAAGTTTTCCTTTTCGTCGTGTCAAAAAGCCATTTTCCATTTTATGAGTGCAAAAAAATGGGCGGTTTTGTGAAGCAACAACCAAATGGATAATTCAAAATGCTACCACAATATTTTTCAAAAATACTAGACCACCTTACATAGATAATGTCCTAATAGGGGGATCTTAAACTTTTTCGTCTATCCCTGGTGAAAAAGACAAATTCTTATTGAATCGGTAGGAAGTAGGTCACATATGAACTATAGGTACATGATCCGATGCTCATGAGTTTTTACAAAAATCATTTTTAGGTTCACAATATGCTATTTCATCAGATATCCACTTCAATTTTATCGAGGCTCAGCCCTGAGCTAAGAATCTTCATGCCCACCGTTCAACAAAGATTGACGATAGTTTAAAACGGGCATAAGAAATTCAAAAACAATCCAAACAATACGAAACCTTCGTGTGGTGTCATATTATGTGACATAGTTAGAAGGAAAAATATCCAACTTGATATATTGATTATATCTCAAAAAACCTTCACAAAATGACCTATCTCATTCGAGGTTTCTTGGCTTTTGGGTCAAGACATAGTTTGTGATAATGTGTTCATATTGTGCATACATGTGCATCATGGGATAACGAACAATGATGCAGCAGGAAGTTTTCCTTTTTGCCGCACCAAAAAACCATTTTCCATTTTCCGAGTGCAAAAACGAGTGGTTTTATGAAGCAACCACCAAATGGCTAATTCAAAATGCTACCACCATATTTTTCAAAAATACTAGACCACCTTACATGGACAATGCTCTAACAGGGGGATCTCAAACCTTTCCTTCTATCCCTGGTGAAAAAGACAAATTCCTGCCGAATCGGTAGGAAGTGGGTCAGATATGAACTATAGGTGCACGATCTGATGCTCATGCTTTTTTACAAAAACTTTTTTAGTTTCATACTATGCTATTTCATCAGAGATCCGCTTCAAGTTTATCGAGGCTCAGCCCCGAGCTAAGGATCTTCATGCCCGCCGTTCAGCAAAGTTTGACGATAGTTTAAAAATGGGCATAAGAAATTCAAAAATAATCCAAACAATGCGAAACCTTCGCTTGGTATCATAGTATGTGAAATAGTTAGAAGGAAAAATATCAAACTTGGTATATTAATTATGTCTCAAAAAACCTTCACAAAATGACCTATCTCATTCGAGGATTCATGGCTTTCGGGTCAAATGACCAATGTTATGGCTAGAATCAAGGCATATTTTGTGATAATGTATCTATATTGTCCATACATGTGTATCATGGGATGGTGAACAATGTTGCAGGAGGAAGTTTTCCTTTTCGTCGCGCCAAAAAGCCATTTTCTATTTTCCGAGGGCAAAAAACGGGCGGTTTTGTGAAGCAACCACCAAATGGCTAATTCAAAATGCTACCACCACATTTTTCAAAAATACTAGACCACCTTACATGGACAATGCCCTAACAGGGCATCTCAAACCTTTTCGTCTATCCCTGATAAAAATACAAATTCCTATCGATTCAGCCGGAAGTGGGTCAGATATAAACTATAAGTGCATGATCGGATGCTCATGATTTTTTACAAAAATCATTTTAGGTTCACAATATGATATTTCATTAGGGATCCACTTCAAGTTTATCGAGGCTTAGCCCCAAGCTAAGAATCTTCATGCCCGCCGTTCGACAAAGTTTGACGATAGTTTAAAACTGGCATAAGAAAATCAAAAACGATCCAAACAATGCGAAACCTTCACGTGGTGTCATATTATGTGACATAGTTAGAAGGAAAAAAAACTTGGTATATTTTGTAGGGGTTCGTAGCATGGAAACAAAAAATTTCTACCGCATGCACACAAACAAGCCAAGATCTATCTACTAGATTTAAGCAACGAGTCGATTAGAGTACTCACCCTCGAAGATTCCAAAGCCTAAGTCAGTGCGAGTTATGGTGGATCTAGGGTTTCCGGCGATCTAGGTTTAGAAGGCCGGAGAGGAGGAGGTGGTGTCGGCGGCGGTTTGGCAGCGGCGCGCGGGGTGGGGAGGGCTGGCTCTTGTGTGTCTCTTTGGTGCAGCCCTCCCCCTCTATTTATGAGAGGGAGGGAGGCTTGGGAGAATGGAGTTTGAATCCATAACCAAACCCAAGTTGGATAGAAGGAAGGACTCTTTCCTTCTTCTACTAGGAAACCATTGTTCCAGTTTGAATATTCAAACCTCCCTTTGACTTTCAATTTAGAGCTTTATTTCTCTCTCACAAATGCCCAACCAAAGTGACTTAGGACATGATCCAATCATTCCACTTACCCATGACACATTCATGGACCATTCCTCTTACGGTCTGGTGAACCTTCTTGAACCTTCTAGAACCTTCTAGAACCTCTCCGATGAAAACATCGAAATCATTCCCGAACTCCGGAATCGGACTTTCCTTATATGAATCTTATTCTCCGGACCATTCCGGATCTCCTCGTGATATCCCGGATCCCATCCGAGACTCCGAACAACATTCGGTCTCCCTACTTACAATCCATATCTACTAAACAACATCAGATCCTTAAGTGTGTCTCCCTATGGTTCGTGAATTATGCGGACATGACCGAGAAAGTTCTCCGATCAATAACCAATAGAGGAATCTGGAAATTCATATGGCTCCCACATATTTCTACGATTACTTTGCGATCGAATGAACCACTTACATACGATACCAATTTCCCTTTGTCTCGCGATAGTTTACTTATCCGAGGTTTGATCGTCGGTATCTCTGCATACCTAGTTCAACCTCGTTACCGATAAGTAATCTTTTCTCGTTCCCGTGATATGTGATCCCTTGTGAGCCAGTCACATGCTTGCAAGCTAATTGGATGACATTTCACCGAGAGGGCCCAGATTATATCTATCTGTCATATGGATGGACAAATCCGACTCTTGATCCATGTGCCTCAACACATACTTTATGAACACTCAATGCCACCTTTATATCCACCCAGTTACGGTGTGGTGTTTGATGTCATCAAAGCATCCTTCCGGTGATGGCGATTAGCATGATCTCATGGTCGAAGGATTTAGGTTACTATGTATCAGAAAGCTTATAGCAAACGAACTATTGAAATGAATCGATCTTTATGCTACGCTTATCTATAGGAGTATGTCCATCATACCATTCTCCTAATGATATGACCTTGTTGTTAACAACATATCAATTTTCATGATCGAGAAACCACGATCATCTATTAACCAACAAGCTAGTATTATAACGAGGCTTTACCAGGGACTCTAATTTAGTTTACAAATCACACAAGTATTAATATTCCCGGTTAATACTATTATAGCATGAATGTAAACAGTTATCATAAAAACAAAGATATAATAATAACCTCTTTTATTATTGTCTATAGGGCATATCTCCAACAGTCTCCCACTTGGACTAGAGTCAACTAATCTAGATTACATAGTAATATACCGAACACCCATGGCGGTTTGGTGTTGGTCATGTTTTGCCCTCGGGAGAGGTTTAGTCAACAGATCCGTCACATTCAAATATGTGTGTACTTTGCAAATCTTTATGTCACCATCTTGGACATGCTCTCGAATAGCGTGAAAACGTAGCTTGATATGCTTCAGCTTTTTTTGTGACCTTGGTTCTTGTGCATTTGCTATTGCGCCCATGTTATCACAATAGATAGACATTGGGTCCAGCGCACTTGGAACCACACCGAGCTCTGTAATGAACTCCTTCATCCATATCGCCTCTTGTGAAGCCTCCGAAGCAGCTATGTATTCCGATTTAGTTGAAGATCTCGCCACAATGCTTTGCTTTGCACTCCTCCAGCTAACTGCTGCACCATTCAAAGTCAATACGTATCTAGATTGAGATTTAGAATCATCCGGATCGGTGTTCCAACTAGCACCAGTGTAACCATTAACAACGAGCTATTCATCACCTCCATAAGAAAGAACCATATCCTTCGTTCTTCTCAAGTACTTAAGGATGTTTTTAACCGCTGTACAATGATCCTCTCCTGGATCACTTTGATATCTGCTAGTCAAACTAACAGCATATGCAATGTCGGGTCTAGTACATAGCATGGAATACATAAAAGATCCTATGGCTGAGGCATAGGGACTCTTACTCATCCTTTCTCTATCTTCTGCTGTTGTAGGACTTTGAGTTTTACTCAAGGTCGTATTGGGCAACATGGGAAAGAACCCTTTCTTGCTATCTTCCATTACAAACCTCTTTAGAACTTTGTCCAAATATGTACTCTGTGACAATGATATTAGGCATCTTGATTTATCTCTATAAATCTTTATGCCTAATATGTAAGCTACTTCGCCAAGATCTTTCATTGAAAAACTATTATTCAAATAATCCTTGACACTATTAATAAGGTCTACATCATTCCCAATCAACAATATGTCATCTACATATAGTATTAAGAATGCTACAGAGCTTCCACTCACTTTCTTGTAAATACAAGCTTCTCCATAAGTTTGTATAAAACCAAAACTTTTGATTACCTTATCAAAACGTTGATTCCAACTCCGGGATGCTTGCTTCAATCCATAAATGGACCGTTGAAGTTTGCATACCTTGTTAGCATCTTTAGGATCGACAAAACCTTTGGGTTGTACCATATACAACTCTTCATCAATGTCTCCATTGAGGAACGCCATTTTGACATCCATCTGCCATATCTGATAATCATAATACAACGATTGCTAACAAAATCCTCACAGACTTTAGCTTCGCTACCGGTGAGAAAGTCTCATCGTATTCAACTCCTTGAATTTGTCGAAACCCTTTTGCGACAAGTCGAGCTTTATAGACAGTAACATTACCATCAGCATCTATTTTCTTCTTGAAAATCCATTTATTCTCGACAGCCTTCCGGCCATCTGGTAAGTCCACCAAAGTCCATACTTGGTTTTCGTACATGGATCCAATCTCGGATTTCATGGCTTCTTGCCATTTATTGGAATCTGGGCTCATCATCGCTTCCTCATATGTCGCAGGGTCATCGGTGTTGTCCACCAACATGACACTCATAACGGGATCATACCAATCAGGAGTGGTACGAGTTCTCGTTGACCTGTGAGGTTCCATAGTTACTTCAACCGAAGTTTCATGATCGACATCATTAGCTTCCTCTCTTATTGGTGTAGGCGCCATAGGAACTACTTCCGGTGCTGCGCTACTCTTAAGTTCGAGAGAAGGTTCAACAACCTCGTCGAGTTCTACTTACCATCCAGTCACTTCTTTCGAGAGAAACTCCTTCTCTAGAAAGGATCCATTCCTGGCAACAAAGATTTTGCTCTAGGATCTATGATAGAAGGTATACCCAATAGTTTCCTTCGGGTATCCTATGAAGACGCATTTTTCCACTTTGGGTTCAAGCTTGTCGGGTTGTAACTTCTTTACATAAGCTTCGCAACCCCAAACTTTAAGGAACGACAATTTAGGTTTCTTCCCAAACCATAATTCATACGGTGTCGTTTCAATGGATTTAGATGGTGCCCTATTTAAAGTGAATGCGGCTGTTTCTAATGCATAACCCAAAAATGATAGCGGTAAATCTGTAAGTGACATCATAGAATGAACCATATCTAAGAGAGTTCGATTATGACGTTCGGACACACCATTACGTTTTGGTGTTCCTGGCGGTGTCAATTGTGAAAGTATTCCGCATTTCTTCAAATGCTCGCTAAACTCATAACTAAGATATTCACATCCACGATTAGATCGTAGAAATTTAATCTTCCGGTGATGGCGATTAGCATGATCTCATGGTCGAAGGAATTAGGTTACTATGTATCAGAAAGCTTATAGCAAACGAACTATTGAAATGAATTGATCTTTATGCTACGCTTATCTATATGAGTATGTCCACCATACCATTCTCCTAATGATATGACCTTGTTGTTAACAACATATCAATGTTCATGATCGAGAAACCACGATCATCTATTAACCAACAAGCTAGTATTATAACGAGGCTTGACCAGGGACTCTAATTTAGTTTACAAATCACACAAGTATTAATGTTCCCGGTTAATACTATTATAGCATGAATGTAAACAGTTATCATAAACACAAAGATATATTAATAACCACTTTTATTATTGCTTATAGGGCATATCTCCAACTGTCTCCCACTTGGACTAGAGTCAACTAATCTAGATTACATGGTAATATACCGAACACCCATGGCGGTTTGGTGCTGGTCATGTTTTGCCCTCGGGAGAGGTTTAGTCAACGAATCCGTCACATTCAGATATGTGTATACTTCGCAAATCTTTATGTCACCATCTTGGACATGCTCTCGAATAGCGTGAAAATATAGCTTGATATGCTTCAGCTTCTTTTGTGACCTTGGTTCTTGTGCATTTGCTATTGCGCCCATGTTATCACAATAGATAGACATTGGGTCCAGCGCACTTGGAAACACACCGAGCTCTGTAATGAACTCCTTCATCCATGTCGCCTCTTGTGAAGCCTCCGAAGCAGCTATGTATTCCGATTCAGTTGAAGATCTCGCTACAACGCTTTGCTTTGCACTCCTCCAGCTAACTGCTACACCATTCAAAGTAAATACGTATCTAGATTGAGATTTAGAATCATCCGGATCGGTGTTCCAACTAGCACCGGTGTAACCATTAACAACGAGCTATTCATCACCTCCATAAGAAAGAACCATATCCTTAGTTCTTCTCAAGTACTTAAGGATGTTTTTAACCGCTGTACAATGATCCACTCCTGGATCACTTTGATATCTGCTAGTCAAACTAACAACATATGCAATGTCGGGTCTAGTACATAGCATGGAATACATAAGAGATCCTATGGCTGAGGCATAGGGAGTCTTACTCATCCTTTCTCTATCTTTTGCCGTTGCAGGACTTTGAGTTTTACTCAAGGTCGTATTGGGCAACATGGGAAAGAACCCTTTCTTGCTATCTTCCATTACAAACCTCTTTAGAACTTTATCCAAATATGTACTCTATGACAATGATATTAGGCATCTTGATTTATCTCTATAAATCTTTATGCCTAATATGTAAGCTACTTCGCCAAGATCTTTCATTGAAAAACTATTATTCAAATAATCCTTGACACTATTAAGAAGGTCTACATCATTCCCAATCAACAATATGTCATCTACATATAGTATTAAGAATGCTACAGAGCTCCCACTCACTTTCTTGTAAATACAAGCTTCTCCATAAGTTTGTATAAAACCAAAACTTTTGATTACCTGATCAAAACGTTGATTCCAACTCCGGGATGCTTGCTTCAATCCATAAATGTACCGTTGAAGTTTGCATACCTTGTTAGCATCTTTAGGATCGACAAAACCTTTGGGTTGTACCATATACAACTCTTCATCAATGTCTCCATTGAGGAACGCCATTTTGACATCCATCTGCCATATCTGATAATCATAATACAACGATTGCTAACAAAATCCTCACAGACTTTAGCTTCGCTACCGGTGAGAAAGTCTCATCGTATTCAACTCCTTGAATTTGTCGAAACCCTTTTGCGACAAGTCGAGCTTTATAGACAGTAACATTACCATCAGCATCTATTTTCTTCTTGAAAATCCATTTGTTCTCGACAGCCTTCCGGCCATCTGGTAAGTCCACCAAAGTCCATACTTGGTTTTCGTACATGGATCCAATCTCGGATTTCATGGCTTCTTGCCATTTATTGGAATCTGGGCTCATCATCGCTTCCTCATATGTCGCAGGGTCATCGGTGTTGTCCACCAACATGACACTCATAACGGGATCATACCAATCAGGAGTGGTACGAGTTCTCGTTGACCTGTGAGGTTCCATAGTTACTTCAACCGAAGTTTCATGATCGACATCATTAGCTTCCTCTCTTATTGGTGTAGGCGCCATAGGAACTACTTCCGGTGCTGCGCTACTCTTAAGTTCGAGAGAAGGTTCAACAACCTCGTCGAGTTCTACTTACCATCCAGTCACTTCTTTCGAGAGAAACTCCTTCTCTATAAAGGATCCATTCTTGGCAACAAAGATTTTGCTCTCGGATCTATGATAGAAGGTATACCCAATAGTTTCCTTCGGGTATCCTATGAAGACGCATTTTTCCACTTTGGGTTCAAGCTTGTTGGGCTGTAACTTCTTTACATAAGCTTTGCAACCCCAAACTTTAAGGAACGGCAATTTAGGTTTCTTCCCAAACCATAATTCATACGGTGTCGTTTCAATGGATTTAGATCGTGCCCTATTTAAAGTGAATGCGGCTGTTTCTAATGCATAACCCCAAAATGATAGCGGTAAATCTGTAAGTGACATCATAGAATGAACCATACCTAAGAGAGTTCGATTACGACGTTCGGACACACCATTCCGTTTTGGTGTTCCCGGCGGTGTCAATTGTGAAAGTATTCCGCATTTCTTCAAATGCTCGCTAAACTCGTAACTAAGATATTCACATCCACGATTAGATCGTAGAAATTTAATCTTCTTGTTACATTGATTCTCTACTTCACTTTGAAATTCCTTAAACTTCTCGAAAGTTTCGGACTTATGTTTCATGAAATAGATATACCCATATCTACTCAAGTCATCCGTGAAGGTAAGAACATAAAGATAACCACCATTGGGCCACACACATCAGTATGTATGATTTCCAATAAGTCCATAGCTCGCTCCATCATACCAGAAAATGGAGTCTTAGTCATTTTACCCATCAGACATGCTTCACATCTTTCAAGTGATTCGAAATCAAGTGATTCAAGAAGTCCATCGGAATGGAGTTTCTTCATACGCTTCACTCCAATATGACCAAGACGACAGTGCCACATATAGGTCGAGTTATCGCTCAATTTCAAACGTTTAGCTTCAATGTTATTAATGTGTGTATTTCTACAATTGAGATTCAATAAGAATAGACCATCTATCAAAGGTGCATGTGCATAAAACATATTACTCATATAAATCGAACAACCATTATTCTCGGACTTAAACAAGTAACTGTCTCGCAATAAACATGATCCGGATATAATGTTCATGCTCAACGCAGGCACCAAATAACAATTATTTAAGTATAAAACTAATCCCGATGGTAGATGAAGAGGTAGTGTGCCGACCGCGATCACATCAACCTTTGATCCATTTCCAACGTGTACCGTCACCTTGTTCTTCGCTAGTTTCCGTCTATTCTACAGTACCTGTTTCGAGTTACAAATATGAGCAACCGAACCAGTATCAAATACCTAGACACTACTACGTGTACTAGTGAGATACACATCAATAACATGTATATCGGGTATACCTTTCTTCTTGATGTTGCCGTTCTTCAAATCCTCCAAGTACTTAGGGCAATTTCGCTTCCAGTGACCCTCTCCCTTGCAGTAAAAGCACTCAGTATCAGGCTTAGGCCCAGCCTTGGTCTTCTTCGCTGGCGCGGTAACTTTCTTACCGCCCTTCTTGAAGTTTCCCTTTTTCTTAGACTTGCCTTGCTTCTTGAATTTTGTGGTCTTATTGACCATCAACACTTGGTGCTCTTTCTTGATCTCCACTTCCGCAGATTTTAACATGGAGAAGAGTCCGGGCAACGACTTGTCCATGTTTTGCATATTGTAGTTCATCACAAAGTTCTTGTAACTTGGTGGTAGTGATTGGAGGACACGGTGAATACCAAAGCATTAGGAATCACTATACCCAAGCTTTGAAGCTTGCTTGCGTGCCCAGACATCTTAAGCACGTGCTCACTGACGGAGCTGCCCTCTTCCATCTTGCAGTTAAAGAACTTTTCAGAAGCCTCATAACTCTCAACTGCCGCGTGAGCCTCAAATATCATTTTGAGTTCACAAAAAATATCATGTGGGTCATGGTTCTCAAACCTTTTCTGAAGCTCCGATTCCAAACCATACAAGATATCATACTGAATTGTGGAGTACTGATTCTTCCGAGCAAGGAAAACATTCTTTACCTCATCGGTAGCATCAGCTGCAGGTTGGTCACCCAGCGGTGCATCCAACACATAGGACAATCCTCAAATTGCGGAACCACTCCGTGAAGTTGCTTCCATTGTTTTTCAACTTTTCTTTCTCTAGGAACGCATTAAAATTGATGGTAGGGGCCTCCATTGATCTACAACATATTTGTAATAGTTTAGACTAAGTTTATGACAAACTGAGTTCTAATTAATGGTTAAATTAATCTAGGTGAACTCCCACTCAAAACAATATCCCTCACATTGTTTTAGTGATCACACGAACCAAATCCACCACATCAAAACCGATCATCACGAGAATTTATGTAGCTTCAATGGCGAACAATCAACATGTTCATCATATCTACTATATGACTCATGCTTTAACTTTCGATGATCCGTGTTCCGAGACCATGTCTGTACATGCTAGGCTCGTCAAGATCAAACCTTAGCTTCTGCATGAGAAAATCTGGCTTGCTCAAATTGTATACACTCGCAGAATCTAACACACCCGATCATCACGTGGTGCTTCGAAACAACGAGCTTTAGCAACGGTGCTTACTAAGGATGAACACTTTATAACTTGAAATTTTGTGCTAGAGGGATCATCTTATAATGCTACCATCGCAAGCTAAGCAATACAAGATGCATAAAATGATTAACATCACATGCAATTCATAATATGTGATATGATATGCCTTTCTTCTTGTGCTTCCGATCTCCATCTTCAAGCACGAACATGATCTCCATCATCACCGGTATGGCGTCAAGGTCAATGGCGCCGCGTCATGGTTGTCGTCCACCAGCATCAACTATTACAACTACTTTGAATAGACACGCAGGTCTTAACAGAATTATAAAAAACAACCATATGGCTCATGCCGGTTACCGACTTACAATAAGGAACATTTCATACATCACATATAATCACAATCATGGCCATATCACATCACAACACACCCCTGCAAAACAAAGTTCGACGCCTCTAATTTTCTTTGCATGTTTTACGTGGTTTGGGGCTTTCAATAAGTGTCGTTCTAACTTACGAACAAGAACCACAACGTTGATGCTTGAACTATCAAGTGCCTGTTGTAAACTGAATCCATACTATGATGGGAGAGACAGACACCCGCAAAGCCACTTATGCAATACAAGTTGCATGTTAAGCGTGGAGCAAGTCTCATGAACGAAGGTTAGCCCGAGCCGCTTCATCCCATCATACCACAAGATGCAAAGTACACAAGAAGCAATTGATAATAAAAGCACCACCGTCCACAATGACCATTATGTTCTACTCGTGTAACAGATCTACACATAGACACGGCTCTGATACCACTATAGGGGTTCGTAGCATGGAAAACAAAAAATTTCTATCGCATGCATACAAACAAGCCAAGATCTATCTACTAGATTGAAGCAACGAGTCGATTAGAGTACTCACCCTCGAAGATTCCAAAGCGGTTAACGAGAGTAGATTCTCGTGGGTGATGTAGTCATACACTTGTCGATCTCAAAATCGCGTAGATGATCCTTCCAGGGCTGCATTCCGGCAGCGCTTCCGTAGTCGGTCACACGTTCGATACTCGATGAAGACCTTCCTCTCCCTTGTTCCAGCAGGCAGCGGAGGTTGTAGTTCTCCCTCGCGATTCCGGCAGCACGACGGCGTGGTGAACCTTCTAGAACCTCTCCCATGAAAACATCGAAATCATTCCCGAACTCCGGAATCAGACTTTCCTTATATGAATCTTATTCTCCGTCCATTCCGGATCTCCTCGTGATATCCCGGATCCCATACGAGACTCCGAACAACATTCGGTCTCCCTACTTACAATCCATATCTACTAAACAACATCGAATCCTTAAGTGTGTCTCCCTACGGTTCGTGAATTATGCGGACATGACCGAGACACTTCTCCGATCAATAACCAATAGAGGAATCTGGAAATTCATATGTCTCCCACATATTTCTATGATTACTATGCGATCGAATGAACCACTTACATACGATACCAATTTCCCTTTGTCTCGCGATAGTTTACTTATCCGAGGTTTGATCGTCGGTATCTCTGCATACCTAGTTCAACCTCGTTACCGATAAGTACTCTTTTGTCATTCCCGTGATATGTGATCCATTGTGATCCAGTCACATGATTGCAAGCTAATTGGATGACATTTCACCGAGAGGGCCCAGAGTATATCTATCCGTCATATGGATGGACAAATCCCACTCTTGATCCATGTGCCTCAACACATACTTTCCGAACACTCAATGCCAACTTTATAGCCACCCAGTTACGGTGTGGTGTTTGATGTCATCAAAGCATCCTTCCGGTGATGGTGATTAGCATGATCTCATGGTCGAAGGAATTAGGTTACTATGTATCAGAAAACTTATAACAAACGAACTATTGAAATGACTTGATCTTTATGCTACGCTTATCTATAGGAGTATGTCCATCATACCATTCTCCTAATGATATGACTTTGTTGTTAACAACATCTCAATGTTCATGATTGACAAACCACGATCATCTATTAACCAACAAGCTAGTATTATAAAGAGGCTTTATCAGGGACTCTAATTTAGTTTATAAATCACACAAGTATTAATGTTTCCGGTTAATACTATTATAGCATGAATGTAAACATTTATCATAAACACAAAGATATAATAATAACCTCTTTTATTATTGCCTCTAGGGCATATCTCCAACATATTTGGTATGTCTCAAAAAAATGGGCGGTTTGTGAAGCAACCACAAAATGGCTAATTCAAAATTCTACCACTATATTTTTCAAAAATACTAGACCACCTTACATGGACAATGCAATAACATGAGGATCTCGAACCTTTCTGTCTATCCCTGGTGAAAAAGACAAATTCTTGCCGAATCGGTAGGAAGTGGGTCAGATATGAACTATAGGTACATGATCTGATGCTCATGATTTTTAAAAAAATCATTTTTAGGTTCACAATATGTTATTTCATAGAGATCCACTTCAAGTTTATCGAGGCTCAGCCCCGAGCTAAGAATCTTCATGCCCGTTCTTCGACAAAGTTTGATGATAGTTTAAAACGAGCATAAGAAATTCAAAAACAATCTAAACAATGCGAAACCTTCGCATGGTGTCATATTATGTGACATAGTTACAAGGAAAAATACCAAACTTGGTATATTGATTATGTCTTAAAAACCTTCGCAAAATGACCTATCTCATCGAGTTTTCCTGTCTTTCGGATCAAATTACCAATGTTATGGCTAGAATCAATGCATAGTTTGTGATAATGTGTCCATATTGTGCATACATGTGCATCATGGGATGGCGAAACAATGTTATAGGAGGAAGTCTTCCTTTTCGTCGCAAAAAAATCCATTTTCTATTTTCCGAGAGCAAATAACAGGTGGTTTTGTGAAGCAACAACTAAATGAATAATTCAAAATGTTACCACTACATTTAAAAAAAATACTATACCACCTTACATGGATAATTTCCTAACAGGGGGATCTCAAACCTTTCTGTCTATCCCTGGTAAAAAAGACAAATTCCTGCCGAATCGGTAAGAAGTGGGTCAGATATGAACTGTAGGTACATGATCTGATGCTCATGATTTTTTTCAAAAATTATTTTTAGGTTCAAAATATGCTATTTAATCAGAGATCCACTTCAAGTTTATCGAGGCTCAGCCCCGAGCTAAGAATCTTCATGCCCGCCGTTCGACAAAGTTTGACGATAGTTTAAAACGGGCATAAGAACTTCAAAACGATCCAAACAATGTGAAACCTTCGTGTGGTGTCATATTATGTGACATATTTTCAAGGAAAAGTATCAAACTTGGCATATTGATTATGTCTCAAGAAAACCTTCACAAAATGACATATCTCATTTGAGGTTGCCAAAAAGCCATTTTCATTTTAAACGGGCAAATGAAATTATGGCTAGAATCATGGCATAGTTTGTGATAAGTTGATATTGATATCATATTTGGATTCCTATCATTTTTCTGATCAATTTAGACATATTATTTGTCGAATTCCGATTTACGGATTTAAAGATATTAATTATTCCATATTAAATAGAAAAATATAAAAAAATAAAATCATTATATTTTTATTTGAATTCAATAATATTTTTACTTATTTATTATTGTTTACTTAAATAATTGTTTATAATTTCAAAAAATACAAACATGTGACATAATGATATAAGAGTTAATAGGATTGATATCATTGCCGAGGATGGGTGTAGCATACGCCGAGGGCTTTTTGGCCTACGCCGACGGCTTTTAGCCCTCGGCGTAGCCCGCGTCCTGTAGTACAGTGTGGCGTAGAGCGTACTGCTTGGTACCATTTGATCACACCGTACCTCTCTTTTATTGACAATAATTTATACGGTATCACTCCGTTGTTGGTTATTCCTCATTAAATTTACATTTAGTTTGTGTAAACCACTATATATAGCTATATAAAGATGACATCCATTCTACCACTATATATAGCTTCCGCCCGCTGGCAACATGCCTGGAACGTCCACCGTCCATGCTCTGTCTTGCCTATTTTTTCCCATGATAGCAGCTAGTCGATCTACTGTTTATACAGTTCCTCAAATAATGTGCTGCATTGCCCATGGTAGGGTTGTGAGGCATGCAGGAGTTTCAAGGGCGACACTGTCAAGCATTTAGTCTGAATCTCTGAACTTCTTTTTTTGACATGCTGAATCTCTGAACTTCTGGTGCGGCTCAGATGGTTCAGTTAACGGAGCTGCACAAAGGAGCTGCACTATGAGGCAACCGTCTGGATCACGTGATAACGGTTCAGCAAGATACAGAGGCTCCGGGAGATTCTTTCTTTAAGTAGCTAACGCTTTCATTAGTATTCATAGTGATGTCTTTAAATTGTACTAGTACGTGAGTGATCACATGCTCTTCGATATAAAGGGCAGCACCGCGCGGGTTAGGCCTTTTATATTGTTTTGTCTGACCTTTCTTTTAATTTTTTTTAGAAATAGACGCTTTATTACTCGTAGTAATGATTACGCCTACCTCTACATAACCTGGATACACAGTCGACAAATATACAAATGTAAACAAAGTAAAAACTTAGGCGATCATCATACAAACATCAGCATGACCATGACGTCTAGAAAAATAGAAGATCAATCCGCAGATCACGATGTCATCCATGTCAAAAAATAATCTCTTTTCTTATTCTGCAAGCTCGTGTATATTCCTTCGTAAAGAGGTCTCGAAACTCCACATGTTGTAGTGATGACCACAAACATAGAGTAACCATACTCCGGTAGTGAACATGCAAGTTAGAAGACAATTTATTATTAAAAATCTTGTAATTTCTACATAGTCATAGCGATCCGATAATAGTAAACGCTCCCACCTTAAACATAATTTTGTACTTATCAAAGATCCCATGTAACCAGTTACCAGTCAAATTAGCGATGAAACGTAGGAGAGATAAACCAGAAGCTACTTGGATGATTGACTATATAGAACAGGCGAAATTATATTAAAAGAATAAATGTTTATCCATCTTATCTCGATGAAAAAACACACATTGTTTACTTCCATGCCAATTCCATTTTACAAGATTATCCTCTGTAAGAATAACACATCTAGAAGATACCTTTCTATAGGAATAGGAGCCCCTGAGATAGACCTGTCCCGATCTCCTCTCCCGACTCCCGGGTCGCCTCGCGCGGGGCGGCTCCGGAGGCGACAAACCCTAGAAAAGCCCCACCCCGATCTCCTCTCCCTCGGCCGCTGCCGCCATCGGCACCGGCGGTGGCGGCCGCGCCTGGCCGTCGAAGGCAGTGGGCGAGGGAGGCGCTCCCCCGATGGGTCCCCTTCGCGCGGAGGCGGATCGTCACAGGGGTGGTGAGGGTGGTGTGTGGGAGGCGGCGAACCTTGGCGGGAAGGCAGCGGCGGCGCGGGGAAGGTGGCTCGGCGGCGCGAGGCAGCATGGAGGGCGGCGGAGGCCGTCCGGAGTGCTGGCGCGCAGCGGCCGCTCGTCACCCGTGCTGGCGGCTTGTCCGTTCTTCCATGGCGGCGGAGTGGGGCGATCTGGTGGTGGAGGTGCCGGCGATGGAATTCCGTTGGAAGACCTAGATCGGCTATCCAACCCTAGTTGCCTCCTCGATCCGTTCTCCCGGAAGCGGCCGGCGGTGTGGGGATCGCTGTGTCGGATCTAATAATGGTGGTGGTCCTTTGGTTTCTTTCACACGATGACGAAGATCTGCTTGATGTCTGCCCTCGTTGATCTGGTCTGGAGAGGCGGGTTCCGGAAGGCTCCGCCGGCGAACTCCCATGGGCGTATCATGCCTGGAGATTGCTGGATCGGAAGGTATTCGGTCATGCGCACCTTGTTTTTCTGGCCGTTTGGTTTCAGCGGGAGCATTGCGAAGCTCTGCTGTTTGTTTCCACCAAGTGCCATTCTTAGTGCCATGGTGAAGTCAGATGCGGAGAATGTCAGTAAAGCGGAATATGAGGGTAGCAATGGTGATTTTTGTTATTGTGGCGACGGTGATCTGGCTGCGTGATCTGGGACTCGTTGCAGCGACTGTTGGTGCGGAAAGACAACACAGGGGGAGTTCCCAGTCTTATCTTGCAGGGTGAAAATCCAAGGTCTGGCCTTAACTGGTTGTGCCCGGCAATGACCTTGTTGAAGACATTGTTTTGTGAGCAAGGACTTTCTCCAGGGTGAAAACCTATGATCTTTGATCGGGCAACGACAGCGCTTGGGCACTGTTTCCTTCTTGAAGGCGTTGTTATTGGAGTGGGGACTACTGGTGTTGTTCTGATGGTGTCACTATTGTTGCTTTGAGGATTAGTTCTCTGTAGCGGGACTTTTTTTTAATTCTTCTTTCTTTTTTTGGCTGTGTGCATCCGTAGAGCCGCTAGGGCATGCGTTGTTGCAGAGGCCGGATGTAATTGGTATCCTGTGATATTAATATATGCTCTTTTCAAAAAAAGAAAAAAAAAGAAGATACCTTTCTTTTAACTACTATGCAATTTCTTTTGCTTCATTTATTTATCCTAATTCTATATGGGGGTTGAACTCTTCTTCCGTCTGACCATCAGGTACTGCCATAGTGGTACAAGAGCCCATCAATCAGACATACCAGGCTTCCTCCCTCTCTGCCATCTTGAGTGGTGGCGATGCCGATAGTCAGATTATGTACCGCCATTCAAAGATTGCATGGTCACTTCGATCGGGAATTTCCATGAAAAAAATAGTCATCCACCAGTGACTGCCCACACAAGAAATTTCCATGGAATGTCTCAGTCTATGGAAAATTCGAAGTAATGTAAGATAGCAGTCATTTGTTCCAAATGATAACTAGGGCTGGAATTATAACTCGAAACTCGTGAGCTAAATGAGTAACTCGTGACATAGCTCGACTCGGCTCGAACTCTGTGTCTAACGAGTCGAGCCAAGTTTTTGATTTGAGCTTGTTTGTTCACCCCAAGCTAAATGAGTTACTCGCGAGCTACTCATTTAGCTCGTTAAACTCGTTCAAATATAGAGTTTGAAATTTTTTATATATAAGTGTCATACTATGAATGTTCCTTGAACCTGTAATGGTGTAGAGCTACTATAATTTTTATTGATCTTCCTTCGTGTTATTATGAAAGTACTATTGTTGTTCTAGTTTTAAATTAGTAGAATAATTACTAGTTTTAATTATATGTGCTTATATTTATAACTTATAACAATCTAAACGAGCTGCTCGCGAGCTACTCGTGAGTTTACCGAGTCGAGCCAAGTTTCAAATATGAGCTCGTTCTATAAAGGAGCCGAGTCAAGCTAACTCGTTAGTTGAATGAGCTTTAGCGAGTCGAGCCGAGTTGGCTCGGCTCGGCTCGAATTCCAGCCCTAATGATACCAACAATGCACTTTTTCCCGTTAAAAAAAACAACGCACTTTTTCATCTAGAAATCATATTCACCAAAAAATTCATGTTTTTTCTGTTGTTCATAGTGCATTCATGTTTATAAAAACAAAGTATGGATCATGCGTAGTAAATCGTTTACACAATGTAGCTAATTTGTTAATGTAGCAGGCTGTGCAGTTTATCTATTGATGGACATCTAACAGCATACGTTGAAACTTAGTCGCCTTGCTTATATAGTCCTTGATTGAGTGTGCACTTGGGACGGGGACGATCAATTACTAGGAGTAGGAGAGGGATGACTGCCATGACATGGCTTTATATCCAATGCCTGAAATGAATTTTCAAAAATACTCTCTTCGGTGACTTAGACTTACTCATTTTGCCGATGTATGGCACCCGCACTGGAAGGGATGAATTGTCTCCACTCCGCCCTCAGCGTTAGCTTTGAATGAGGATCCAAATTTCGCAGTTCAAAGTTTAGCAGATTCAAAGATACGAAGTGCTTAATGTTGGAATTTGCCCACAGATCGACTACATCAAACTAGACAAACAAGCACGCTAGAAAAATCTTATGGCCAAGGGCACGTGTCGTGCCCTCTATTTTCTGTTTATTTCTTCTTTTCTTGCTCTCACACCGTACATCAAAGTTATAGTCCTACCCGTGTATATATACACGTCTTGGCACCAACAAAAAACCAAACCCGACTCAAACTAGAAAACCTACGTAGACTCGGACACACACACACCACGTACCAAACAACTAGTACTTGGACTAGGAGTCACACTCCATGTCCAAATCGGACACTACCAAACTGATCAAGATTAAGCTAACAATCTCTCCCTAATCTTGATCAACGACTCTTTGTCTTCCGTGCTTCTTCTGGTCTTGACTCGTTGTAGATCCGCGTCTTGTCTAGGTCTCGCACCACGACAAGTCTGATTGGCTCTCCCCAATTTCAACTTGGCGAATTTACGGAACAACTCAAGGATGATCCGGACTACCCAGCCACGCTAGCAACCTTGTGGAATCGCACCACCCGTGAAACACACCGTCCACCCTAGCGCAATACATGCCGACCTCCTGACGTGGACTAGACCATCCACTTCGGCTTCATGTAGAGACATGGCCACATTGAAGAGACTCACCTTCACTGGTTTACCGCCCCCTTCACACTTGAACTTGATCCTCTCGTCGAGACACATAGACGACCTGATCGAGGCACGCAAATTGCGTCTTCGTCCATAGGATGAACAGTCCCTCAACCTTCACTCGCTTCAACTGCAACGGATCCTTACAGAGACAAGCACTTGGACACGACAGCGACTCACAAACACGACGCCGACTTAATGTGCTAACCCGCACGACCATGACTCCTTGACTCATGCTCTCCCGGACGACGATCTTGACAAGATTCTCCAGCACCACACCCGGCACCACCGCACTTATCAACGATCATCCCCATCCACCACCTTGCCGACGACACCTCGCCCGCCGTCTTCCTCCTTGTCGCTCCTCCGAACGATGATCGCTCGCCACCTCACCGATGACGGCATGTTCGCCGCCTCCACCCGGTCGCCCGCCCCGAGGCGCTAGTCGGATCGCCTCCCCGGGAAAAGCGTGACTTCAAATCTTCGACCTCGCTCTGATACCAATTGTTAGAATTTGCCCACAGATCGACTACATCAAACTAGACAAACAAGCACGCTCGAAAAATCTTATGGCCAAGGGAACGTGTCGTGCCCTCTATTTTCTGTTTATTTCTTCTTTTCTTGCTCTCACACCATACATCAAAGTTATAGTCCTACCCGTGTATATATACACGTCTTGGCACCAACACAAAACCAAACCCGACTCAAACTAGAAAACCTACGTAGACTCGGACACACACACCACACGTACCAAACAACTAGTACTTGGACTAGGAGTCACACTCCATGTCCAAATCGGACACTACCAAACTGATCAAGATGAGTTGGCTATTGTTCCTATAATCCTTTGGCACTTTCTAGGAGGCAAATACAGACATAGGCCACCTTCAGTCCTATCTGGTTTCTATATGGAGCCTTAGCATTAAGAGACACTAGAAGCTTGGCTATAACAATGAAAATCTCTAACCAAATAAACAAGAATAGCACGCATGATGTTCACAACATTTGACGTGGTTTGGCAGAACGAAAACGTTGCCAGATTGTTAAAGTTTTCCTAGTCTTGCTTTCTTATGGAACTACACCCTTAAAATTCTGAGACCAACCATTTTTCACATCCACCTATCTAATAAACATTCCTCCTAGCATGGTCATCAATTTTAACACTCCCATCAAATGCCTTCTCGCGCTTAATTGTTCATATCTTCGATTTTGGTTGTTCTTACTGGCCTAATCTAGCACCTACAATAAATGCAAACTCTCTTTTCATTCCACTAGATGTGTGTTTCTTGAATACAGTCCATATCATAAAGGGTTGAAGTGTTTGGAAGTCTCTGGTCTTTGCCAAGATCTATGTTTGTGGTGTGACAGTTTAGGAGCTACAATATATATTTTCGCTAATCTTATCTTTAACACTATAGATAAGAATATAGAGATAGACTTTCACTTTATTAGAGAAAGAGTAACAAACAAGAAGCAGGATATTACATTCATTCCATCAAAGGATAAAATGACTGATGGCTTGACCAAAGTACTTCATGTTCAAGCGTTTGAGAATTTTAAGCATATTCTCAACTTGACCACGGTGCAATTAAGGGGTTGTGTTGGAGGTAACATATTGTATAAACCTAATAGCTTATGATATAAGCTAATTCGGTATATCCTAGAAAGAAATATTCTAAGCATCCTACTTCTTGTATACGACACGCTCAACATTAGTATATGGGATGTGGCTCAATGTGTATAATTAGTAGAACGCTTTGATTACTTTTACAAAGAAAGCTTTATAAGGTTTTGTCCTGCAGAGCATTCAGTTTCTTGCTTTCTTTTCAATGATTATCGTGCAATTCACGTAATGTTGGCATTTTCTAACCCTATGAATGACATGCATGGTCGTCAAGACTTTTATAACCCAGACACATAAGGGAACTATTTAATAAAACTAAATAGTAAAAAATGATATCTTTAAATTAAAAAATAAGTTGTATGTCGGCCTTCTGGCACCACAAAATAGTTGGAAAAGTTCGAACAACCTTCCACTAGTAGGAGTATAAAAAGGATACTACGAGTAGTGCTCCTATGTGAAAACAAATTACAAAATGAGTTGAAGCAGCTCTCTTTCTTGTCTATCCAAATATATATATATACAGAGTGTTAGGTGTTCAAAGCTTGATGGATGTGTAAGTGGTTTGTGTGCTAGAAAAGGACCATGAACACTATAAGAGTTGGAGGCACCAGGAAAGATACTTCCACAGGTTCAGGAAAGTCGTGTAGCTTGCAAATGAATTTTTGCGGACCCTCCACTTTTGGAGGCTCCCAAGACGGTGGAGAATATATATGGATATGCTCATGAGTATATTATGTTCTTTGAGACGCCACTTACACAGTCTCAAGTTGGTGTCTAAAGCAAGAGAATGCTCGTATGGACATGGTGAGTATCTCTCTGGGGAAATAAAGGTCTCATTGAGATTGTCTCTGTACTCATTTGCAACCAGGATGTGTACCAACATGAGTAAAGTAGTTTCAAATTTGAATTGCATCTAAAATGGAGCGAACATGTTCTGTCACTTTTGATGAATGGTCAACGAAGGTGGACTCCTGTTCTTTCCTCTCCTGTCACATCCAATGCATTTTATGTTAATAACTTTATTTAAAACGATGTGTACTGTACTTTGATGTATATTTTAGCGTGTGTAGGAATCTATGTTGTAACATGCATCATAACATATAGATTTATAGGTTGTAATGTGATCTGCACAACGTATAATGTATAGTAATGAAGGCATCAGGAAAATTCTTAACCCTATTTTATGTCCCACATAGTGTGCTTCTTAATGTATAATGTGCATCTTATGTCGTGTCGTGTACTACTTTATGTCCTACACACTATTAGAATGAACTATAACCGATGCAAAAAAAGATACAATGCGTGCCAAATATAAATATATGTGACTTGAAAACTGAGAAATAAAACACGCCAGCACCTGGTAGGAATATGGAATCATTTGGATAACAGAATAAGGGAGAACCGCCTTGTGCATCCATCGGCTCATAGTGTGCCCAACTTAGCAGGAGAACAAAATGAGCCGGCTCGTGCCGAGAGGAGTGTTTTTAACACCTCGATTTTATTAGAATATGGTAGCTCAAACTGATCTAAAGAAGTGGCTTAGCAGCATGCAAATCAAAATAAGGGTTTGGTTATCGAAATAGAAGGCACTTGGAGCATATCTATCCGCTCCCCTATAGCTCCCTCGAATGACCTATGGGTGTGCCAGAGGCAAAAGTCTCGCCCAACCATCCCCCATAGCCCAGATCCATTCTACGATGCCCTTCTTATCATCTAGCGTTCCCAGGCCACACCCAACCCATGAGGGGCGAGGTGGGGCGCCGGTTGGATCCAAAAAGCCGGTTTTCTAGCTCTGTCGATGAGACAAATGAAAATTTCACCCTAGTTTGCCCATTTCCCTAACCATCTCGCTCTGTCTCCCTCTCTCCCGCCATTTCTCCCCCGGTGATAGGTCGCATATCCGTCATCGTGCCATCTCCATGCTGCCATATTGAGAGAAGAGGAGTATGACCCAAGTTGGGCGTGACAAAGTGTAAATATCGTAGGACGTCATCCACGATCATATATAGACTTTTCTTATCAATATGTTTAATTCCTTATCATTTTCATATTATTTAACCCTGGTGATCACATGTAACACCCCAGCATTTAGGACCAAACGAGGGGTAGAAATAGAGTGTGTGCAATTGCATTCAAGTGTAGAAAATCTAGAAAAATTTCTTGCAAACATTTAAAAGCACAAACAGATCAGAGTTCCTCTTACTCTGATGATTCTAGGTTTAGATCATTTGAGTGAGTTTTATGAATTTTGACATGACCTTTGTGGATTCTTTGTTTTGGGGGGAATAATTCAAATTTGAATGTTTACAATAGATATTTGAATTCAAATATAAGTATAAGATAATGAATTCAAATGAAAAGAAGTAAACTTCACTACTTAAGGAATAATCCTTATTTCATAATTTTTAAACAAATGTGATATGATATCACAATAAAGGAAATAAGATACAACAATTAAATGAGGTAAATAAAAAAATATATTACATAAGTAACATCACAATGTCTTTACAATTGTCCAAATAGAAAAAATTACAACAACTAATAATAAGAAAACCTAGACCAAGATCCTATCTAATTTATTGATCTTCATTTCTTTTTATTCTTGGTCCCTGCAAAAAATAAAAATAAAGCAAAGAAATAAAATAAAAAAGGTTAGTTTTGGGTTAGTTTACTCTCAAGCTGACAATGTAATGCATTGCTAGGATCATCATAGAGTATTTATAAAGGGGACATTTGCAGAATATGTTCTTATCAAGGATTTTGCCTTAGACTGTGCATTACTCGCTAGATAAGAACATATTCACAACTAATAGTAAAAGTAAATAGTAAAAAATCCTAGAGTGAGATGTGATGGGTAATTCACAACTAATAGTAAAAGTAAATAGTAAAAAAACTAGGATTTTTTTCACTTAAGCTTATCCACAAGAGGGACATATCTATAGAAATAGGAACATGAACCAATAGACCCACATGTAAGCATCATACACACACATGCATGGTGTTGTGCTATCAACACAACAAGGAAGCACCAGGAAGATCAAAAGAAGAAGCGGTCATAGCACAACAAATCAACCACCATCACATCTCACTCTACTATCATTTCTCCACTTCCACATTAGATTTTCATCCACAACACCAATAACACCAACAGACGAGACCATTACTACCATGGTCACATAGAGTAGCTTAGGAAACATATTAAGAAGGAGCAGACCCTACACAAGGTGGAGCAGGCCAGTTGCACAAGGAGGAGCAGACAATCAAGAAGATGGAGTGACCATGAAGTAGTAGATAAAGTACACGGACAAGGATAGCTATCTGATCAAGCATAGCAACAACAAGTTTTAGCAACCTTCACAACATCAGGTTGCAATCCATCACTAAGACAAACCATAGTATATTTCTTATCATCTTATTTCAGAAAATGGATTTCGAGGGAGAGAGAGAGAGTTCTCAGCTAAGCATAGGAGTGCTATTCTAGATTCATCCTAGATCTAGACAAGGCAACAAAAGTATCTAAATCCACCCTAGGAATTTAAACTTCAATACGTGCATCATTAGTTAGAATTTCATTTCCTTTATTCACAAACACAAGCCATATAGCCAGCTTGCTCATCCACAAGCTACAACATAGCAAGCACAGATAATTTGAATGACAAAGATCATGCTACAAAAAAGATTGTTGTGCACACTCCAAAGCGAGGCACTACATCAGCAACTTCTAGGTAGCAAGCCACCAAAAATCTATTTGGCAATTCAAGCACAGTAGTTACAAGGTACTTGACGTGGGGTATCCATGACAATGTCCTCGGATGATGGACTTAGGTTTTTTGAAAGAAGGTGCGATGATGGATCCGTAGGCTAACAAACAATGGTGGCGCTTGGCAGCTCAGGCGGCGCAGAGGGTGATGCTGGGAAGGCGCGGGGACGACGACTGCCAGCATCAGGCCTGAGCAGTTAGTCACATGGTGAAGAATAATAGGAAAAAAAGAAAATGGAGGGCTAAAGGTGGGCGCTAAGAAGTACAGCTCGGGTTTACAACCGTTTTTTCGGCTATGTTTCACACTGTTAAGAACGTTTTTGGTGACCCGTATACCCGTTTAAAGTGTTGTCTTTTTACGGAAACTACTGGAGACGCTCTTACATATTTTGCAGAAAAAAATAGATGCTCTTACATAACACCAAATGATAAATCTACCGGCACATTATATTGTTAGTTAAAAGAAAACTAAAACGAATATAACAATGGTCCGAAATATTAGTAGTCCGAATAGCCCATAATAGAGCCCAATAGACCCATTCCGCCTAGAGATGGAATTTAGAACCTTTACGATACCCTCTAGTTTAGCCTAGTTCAAATAAATGAACTAGTTTTTTTAAAAGTGATCTTTTTCCAAATCTTAGTTTATTTTTTTACTATAAGTAGGGTAAAGGCTGCCATCCTTAAATTCCGCCGACTTGCTCATCTGTAAATGGACGGACTTCCATCTGTTTGCAACTAGAGCAGCGTTACCCTAATAAATTTCTTATGCATTCGCATCCCCATCTCGTCCTCTTGGTCTCTGTCCCGGTAAAATTCCACGATGACCGCCGCCAGGTCGCTGATCCGCTCTTCCGCTTCTCTTCTCCGTGTTGTTCCGACAAGATCATGTTCTCTTGGGGCGTGTCCTTCCGTCCGTCGCGTGTTGGCTACGCCCCCTTGCCTCCTCAGGTACACGAACCCTCAACAATTAGATTGTCAGCAGGACGTGCACGTACTGCTTGTGATTACGTTGTCCTTTTGTCTTGTGCAGGTTTCCCATCGAGGCAAGCTTCTGCCTGGAATCACTTCAGCCGTCGGTCCAAATGTGCAAAATGATTTATATGCATCATTTTCTTAGTGGAATCACTTCAGCCGTCGGTTTTCTTTTTGGCCATTTTATTAAGATTTGTTTTCATCATTCCCAGTTTGATTGATGAAATGGTCTTTTTTTTCATTTTTTCATTTCTTCTTGTAGGAAATTAAAAGTTGAAACCGGATAAATAAAAACATGGGGAAAATGGCTAAAAATCTTAACCATTTGTCAAATGTTAAATAAGTTTCTATCATTTACTTTTAGATGATGATGATTAAAAAAACCAGCATTAACAATCTTACATATCTTAGTTGCAGTGTATGTGAAATCTTGGTGTGCTTATATGCAGGCAGCAAGGAATATGAATCGTAACTTTGCTTAGTGCTCTCTTACTATCCATTGCCTTTCATTTATAAGGAATGGTGTACTGTTGCCATGGTAAACGATGCACTGGGACAATATTAAGCAATAGATTTATAAAATGCTACACAAGTTTTTTGCCATAATGTTACAATGTATGTATCAAGAAATATTAGATAACATGAATCGAGGAATGTTTTCAAATTAAGCAACTCGAGCATCCAGCAATGAATGGAGCGGTGAGGTTCACAAATCGGTGAAATACGATTTTTGTCCCAATATGCTATAGAATCTTTGCAATATCGTAAATGTACTTGTCCGTTTATGGTATATTATTTCATAAGGAAAAATATATAGTTGTCTTGTGTCATAAATTGGAAAAGTAATCGAGTGAGGTTCCACATAAGAAAAACACGGTGAACAGAGACGAGTAGACGCGACCATGAGTATATATTTTAGTTTTGTCATTTAATTTTGTTCAAATGCTAAAGACATCTTATATTTTGTAATTCAATACTCTAACTTTGCTGGGTTGGCTACTTTTTCTTGATTTTGTAATCAATTGTGGTAAGTTACAATGTTGAATAACAGATGCAGCTGATGGAGAATGATCCTGGCTGCCCTGGAAATGGAGATTGCTAGTCTGTTGAGTTCTTTTCTCATCTTGCCGGATGAGTTGACAAGAAAAGAAGAGTGTATCTGTATTGGGATGGCTGTTGAATAATTTCTGATGTTGCTTGGACTTCCTCTTCCTCTCTTAATTCAAACAGGATTCTTGTTCGATGATATCACTTAGAACAACAGTTTGGGTTCTTATTATTGTCATTTGGTTCTGCTAATGTGATAAGATGGTGAGGGTAGCCCTAACCACCTAGCATTGGGTATTAACTTTTTCAATTTGTTGGGAGAATGAAATTTGGTTATGATTGGCCAACTTTGTGCATCCCCAGGCACCTAGCAATTCGGTTGGGAGAATGAAATGTGGTTATGGCTAGGCAACTTTGTGTTTGTTTGGAAGACTGGAAACTGGATTTGTGGTTGAAATGTGGTTATGTCTAGCGAACTTTGTGTTTGGAAGAATGAAAAGTGGATAGACTGTGGTGGTGAACTTTTTGCAACGAGGTGGTGATGTTACCCCAATCATCTATTATATTAGGATGTGGTGAATCACTAGATTAATTGATTTATCCTGAGAAAGCGCGCACGTCTCCAATATATTTTCCGCATAATATCGTAATTAATTTCGATTTTCTTAGAAAGGAACCTGCCCTGAAATTGTTTCCTAAGATGGAGAAGTGTTTTCCATTGTTAATATGGTTGACTATGCTATAGAATTTTTTTTTGAAAATGCAAAATGCATTGCGTTACTATGCATTGATAGACAGAGAGTTAATTACAAGCCTAAAGGCTAGGCAACATTTTAATGAGTGATAGATAGAGTTAATTACTCCCTCCAATTTATATTAATC
Source organism: Avena insularis (assembly GCA_023614405.1). Classification (NCBI taxonomy): domain Eukaryota; kingdom Viridiplantae; phylum Streptophyta; class Magnoliopsida; order Poales; family Poaceae; genus Avena; species Avena insularis. The sequence goes on along the minus strand of CM042695.1, from coordinate 78,457,420 downwards.
GTTGCTGAAATGAATGTATCTAGACATGTTTTTGTACTAGATATATCCAATTCAGCAACAATTAATATGGATCGAGGGAGTACAAAGCCCGTAGTCTAGTACAACACACCCAACCACTCGAACAATTGTGACACACGTTGCACCTGACATAACCAAACTATCCTCAGACTAGATGCCATCCATATAAACACATAGGGCACCACAATCTCACAAAGTTTTCGAAAAGAGAGAAAATCTAATTCTACAAAGGGAATAATCATATCGTGTCCACTTTGGAGAATCAATATCCCTATGGACCGCCGGATTCATCCACCAACCGACACTAGTCACGCCGGACAAAAAACCCGAGACCCAAACCTCAAACACCCGACCCGAAAGCCCAAAAACCAGGAACCAAAAAGACCTGTCGTTACAATGGTGGCAAGTACAAAAACCCCAACTTAATTCAGAAATTCAGGTTTGTGCCGGGGGTACCTGAATTTCATGCATCATATCATGCGAGTTTTAACAGGAAGATACACTATGCCATCAATTTGGACTGTCTCTTTATGCATGGATCCACATGGAATGTATGATGCACACTAAATGAACATGCGGTGACATGTGCATATTGTGAGATCCTGACACATGGTTTAATAGGATTGATAGGATACTCATACCAACAAATTATAACTTCGTTTCCGAGGCTTATCTGAAAGAAACTCGAGGGTTAGCGTGCTTGTCCTAGAGAAATTTGAAGATGCGTGACCGACCAGAAAGTTGTTCCCAGGTCACACACGAGTTATTGACAAAGTATACAAGAATAGTGTTGGTATGTGGGGCCAATCTATAGATTCTAGAAAGCTGCCAGGGATGACAACCACCAGGTCCGGGATGTTACAAGTGGTATCAAAGCCATGTTATTGCGGTTACATGGGCGTGTGCGGGTCAGGGGCGTGGACATGTGACGCATGGCTTGTGTGTTCCAAAGTGGACACGACATGACACATGTGCCGACACTGGACACAACGATGTATACTAAGAGGGGGCATTCCTAGCTTATTGTTGAACGACGAGGACGTCGATCTTCTAAGGATGGGTTAGGGGCATGTACATATGATGCATGGCGTGTGTGACCCAGAGTGGACACGGCATGGCACATATGTCGACACTGGACGATGATATGTGCCAAGAGGATACGTTCTTGGCTTGTGATTGATCGACGAGGGCGTCGATTTTCTAAAGATGGGTGTATGCGAGATCCCGGAGTATGGCTTAATAGGATTGATAGGATACTCATAACAACAAATTGTAAATTCTTCTCCGTGGCTCATCTACAAAAGAACTCCAGGTTAAGTGTGCTTGCCTAGAGCAATGTGAGGATGGATAACTGACCAAGAAGTTGTTTCAGGTGTATAGAAAGGACTATATTGGTCTGTGTGACTAGTCTAGAGATCCTAGAAAGTTGCCAGGGGTGACAGTCGCCAGGCCCGAGGTGTCCATGGTCTTACACATAAGCCCCTAATCTAATATCAAATTTGAAAGAGAAATTATAAGAACTTGATAATACATTTGTAAATTTGAGCAAGTCTAACAAGATGGCCGGCAACCTGTTGTCCCATTGTATTTAGCATTTTCTACATATCTCTTTGATTGTCTGAGTTTCTTCGGCTCCTCGTCTTAGTTTAAAACTTTTATTTAAACCTTTTTATCTGATCAAAATTAAGTCGCTCTTACTATTCAGTTTGGTACCCCTCCTCCTGAACTCATGAAATTAAAAACACAATGACGGCCACGATTGGCCAATACCCTCCGGTTCGGAGAGCATGGAGGGGTATCGGCCAATCCTGGTTGTCCTTATGTTTTCAGCTTCTGAGTTTGGGGTAGGGGACACCAAAGAAAAAGTGTTCAGTTTGATCACTTAAGCCAGCTTTTAGGTATCATCAACCTGTGTGCTCACATAGAGCCAGCAGTTCTCCCTACACAACTCTACTGAATATGACACAATTTCAAGACCTGCTTGTTCTCCTCACATCTTTCCTTCTCGAGTTGCAGTACCCATGACCACAACAAAGCATGAACTCTGCAAGCTACCAACACAACAGCTGTTGGAACTAATCTTATTATTAGTGTTAAGTAGGTGATTATATCATGTTTTATCTTGTGTGACTGAGTCACGGGCCGAAAGCTGCGGCAGTCTGCACACATAAAGTTGAGATCACGTGTGTAGATAAAAAAAATCCTCTTATTTTTCCCTCTTTAGAGAGAAAACAAGAGAAAATAGCACGAGTTGTGCGTGTGCTAAAGCCTCTGTGAGTTTAGTCTCTTCCACCTCTAGCCAAAACCATCAACAGCGACTGTGATCCTCTCGTCTGCTCGTTGCTACAAGCCTCATGTAACTTCTTCCATGGGTAAGCTCACCTCGGTATATATGTTTTGGAACCAACTGACCCCCAACCCCGACGACAAGTCGACGAATTCAAGAGTGTAGCCGGACGCCTTGTCCACACAGTTACTGCAATCATCGCTCCTTGTTGCTTGGAGCTTCATCGCGACCTGTGACAACAAGGACCTTCACCACAAGTCCACAACGATTGATTCTTCACACATTCTTCTCAGATCTTGTCACTTTCTACAGACTAGCGAGTCGTCATACTCGTGCTGCTGCCAGCCAGTAGCTATGCTGCTCCACAACAACGGCCAACAGCACCTCCGCAGCTGCCGCCGTTTTAGGGAAGATTTTGATGGCTTAGATAAATTTGTCATATTTTTCGAGGATGTGTCTGTTACCATTCCGTCTAAGTATCTTGATTACCTCTGTAGGTTAACCTTTCCACAAGTAGGCGCAAACTCCTGCAGTAAGCATGATCGGCTATCTACAAATATATGTTGTTTGCAAGATTGATGAATGACATATGCGCTTGTTTCGTGCTTCCCACATGTAACTTCAAATTCAGGAGTAGCTTAAGCCGTGAAAACTAAAGAGTAGTGACGAACGTATGATATTATTATTTCCCTACAATGAAGAGAAAACAATGTCGCACCTTGGACCAGATTCTACTGCATGAGTAAGAAATTTTCTTGTGGCTAGAATCAAAGAAAAATCCCATGTCATAATGTTCAAAACCAATTGAGTTTGGCAGACTATAAAATCCTACTTTTTACTTTGCATCGGCTCTATCTTCCAAAATTATTATAAGTCAATATGGCGTACTGCTTGGTACCATTCTATCTCACCCCTTTTCAACCACCAGACATATGGTGAGTGTTTGCCGGTGTAATATGCGGTACCACTTGGTTGTTTCTTCTCAATTCTACATTAATTCGTCGGTGTAAAAGTTGAAGAGACCTTTGCTAGTTTCGTATATATGAAAACCATTTCACCAGTGGCAAGCACCATGACTATAAGAGGATTGCCTTGCCTTGTTGGACTTAGCAGATTTCCATGATAAATTAGATAGTATTCTGATGATCCTATCCCTCAAATTAACTATCTGTGTCGACCTATCTAGGCGTGTGAGGCATGCGGGAGTTTTATGTCCGACTTTGCTTGACATATCGTACAAGACAGCCATCCCTCACGACTACTTAGCTTATAGCCACTAGTCACCATCTTCCCTCATTATCTTAACTTAGTATCGCTCCGTATCCACCACGGGTCATGATCGCCACAGCTATAGTCATTTCTTGGATCCTCCGCCACCACACGCATGCTAAGGAAGAGAGTCTGCCGACGATCTCGGTGAGGACGAGAGGTAGAACAACACACATATATATATCTAAGGGACACCATTGAGAGGATGTTTGCCCAGCTGTACTTTCGTCGGGACGTTGCGACAAGATGACATGCAACAACCGCATAGCTGCAACCAACTGTAATACTACGGTAGGTTTATTTGGGTCAAAGATGCTTTATGCCATTCGGTTAAAGTAATCAACCGGTGGCGGATTGTCCATGATAGCTAACTTTGTAAGAGGGTCTCATAAACCTAGTACAATATGACCCAAATAGCTGCAACACAGGGTTTTGCAAAGTTTCATAAACCTAGTACAATATGCGACAAATAGGCAATAGTATGAGTAGCCGAAGATCATCAGAGTACGCAATCATACAACAATAAGGTCGTAAACATACTCATCAAGACAAAAGAAGAAGCACCATGCGGAGCCGTGGCCTGCCGGCACGAAGATCACGTGGAGCCATGGCCTGCCGGCACGAAGATCACGTGGAGCCATGGCCTGCCGGATCATCAACACGGCCGCCACCACCACTCGCCTGTCAGGAATATGCAACTTGTATTCCTCTAGGGGGCAAAGGCCACAATATATAATACATATACAGGTGGAAATATGCAGGAAGACCCCCTAACAAGTGGGGACATACAATATACAAATATAGATCTAACACCCTCCTCAAACTCATAGTGGCTCCACAACACTGAGTTTGGAGAGAAAGAATGTATGTTGCGCAATGGTCTGTGCCTTCATAAAGAAATCCGCCAACTGTAACTCTCAAGGCACATACTGAAGCGCAACAACCTGAGCCTGCACCTGAGCACGTGTATAGAAAGCATCAACACCAATATGCTTGGTAAGCTCATGCTTGACCGGATTACGTGCAATACTAATAGCACCTGCATTGTCAGACAAAACCAGAGTGGGTGTGGTAGTGGAGACCCCAAAATCCACAAGTAACCACCGTAACCAGGTCATCTCAGCAGTCAAAAAGGCCATAGCACGCAACTCAGCCTTAACACTCGAACGGGAAACCACTGTCTGTTTCTTCGTCTTCCAAGCAATGAGCGAACCACCAAGAAACACACAGTAAGCAGAAAGTGAACGGCGATCCGAAGGATCACTCGCCCACGTAGCGTCCGAATAGCACTAGAGCTGGAGGGAGCTGGAACGAGGAAAGAAAATGCGGCGAGTGATCGTACAACGAAGATAATGAAGAACACGGAGAAGATGACTATAGTGAACAGTGGTAGGAGCGGAAACAAACTGACTCAGAATATGAACATGACAGAATATGAACATGATAAGAGATGTCAGGACGAGTGACAGCAAGATAAACAAGACTCCCAACAAGATGACGATAACGCGTCGGATCAGGAAGAGGATCACCATCAGTAGGATGGAGCTTAACATTAAGCTCCATAGGGGTCTCAACAGTGCGCTCATCCCCAAAAGCAGCACGAGCAAGAAGATCCTAAATATACTTTTCCTGGGAGATGTAAAAGCCATCAGAAGTGGAGAAAACCTCAATCCCAAGAAAATATCAAAGAGGACCAAGATCAGTCATAAGAAACTGATCACGAAGACGAGCCTTAACAAAGGCGATATACTCAGAATCGTCACCAGTAATGATCATATCATCAACATAGAGAAGAAGAAGAGTGCGTCCACGAGGAAAAGTGTGAACAAACAGTGCTGGATCATGAGCACTAGGAGAGAAACCAGCAGCAGTCACTACAAAGGAAAAGCGCTCAAACCAGGCACGAGGGGCCTGTTTGAGGCCATAAAGAGAACGTCGAAGACGACAAACCATCCCCGCGGGAAAAGAATACCCAGGAGGAGGCTGCATATAAACCTCCTCACTCAACTCACCATTGAGGAAGGCGTTCTGAACATCAAGCTAGGACACAGACCAGTGACGAACAGAAGCAATAGCAAGAAGAGTACGCACAATGGTCATATGAGCCACATGAGCAAAGGTCTCATCATAGTCACGACCATGCTCCTGCTGAAAACCACGGGCCACAAGACACGCTTTATAGCGCTCAAGAGATCTATCAGAGCGGGTTTTAATCTTATAGACCCACTTACACGTGATAGGACGAACACCGGGAGGGGGAGAAACAAGATCCCAGGTGCCAGCGCGCTCAAGCGCAGCAATCTCCTCAGCCATGGCCAGCTGCCATTCAGGATGATGCTCAGCATCCCGATAAGAAGTCGGCTCGGAGGCAACAAGAAGACCATACTGACTAGGAGAGTAACGGTTGGAGGCACGACGCTGACGAACAGGACGAGTAGAGGGAAGCTCATCATAGGAAGACGACTCATAAGACAACGATGAAGAATAAAGAATAGCAGAGGAAGGCTCCGGAGAACAAGGAGAACTAGACGCAGCAGAGGAGGATGGTGTCGAAGAAGATACATCAGAAAGAGGGGGTCCTGAAGAAGACACAATAGGAGTAGAAGGTGGTGTGTCAGGAAAAAGAAGAAAAGAGATATCTTCCACTGGGTAGGTACCAGTAGTGGGACGAGGATAAAAAGGACACGTCTCATCAAAAGTAACATCATGAGAGATACGCATCCGACAACCAACAGGGTCCCAACAATGATAGCCCTTATGCTCATCACTGTATCCAAGAAAGACACACTCAACAGACTGAGCGGTCAGTTTGGTGCGTTCACGAGGAGCAAGGAGAACATAGCAAACACAACCAAATAAGCGAAGCATGGAGTAGTCTAGAGAATGTCCAGATAGACGCTCAAGAGTAATACCACCCTGCAAAGCGGCAGAAGACTGAATATTGATGAGGTAAGTCGACGTAGCTACGACCTCAGCCCAGAAATGCGGAGGAAGGGAAGAAGCAATCATCATGGCACGAGTGGTCTCAAGAAGATGGCGATGCTTACACTCAGCAACGCCATTCTGGGCATGGGCACCAGGACAGGAGAACTGAGCAAGAGTATCCTGCTCAACAAGAACACCTCACAACATCTGGAAGATATACTCACCAGCAGAATCAGCACGAAACACACGAATGCGTGTAGAATATTGAGTATGGACCATGGCCGCAAAACGCTGATAGATGGAGAGTACTTCACTGCGAGAGCGCATAAAATACAACCAAGTGTACCGAGAAAAATCATCGATGAATAAAATATAGTAGCGATGGCCCCTTTCGAAGCGAAAGGAGCCGGACCCCAAACATCGAAATGAACTAAATCAAAAGGTCGCTGAGATACAGGCGCGCTAGTAGGATAGGGAAGCTGAATCTGTTTGTCCAACTTACAACCCTGACAATGTAAAGACCCATCTCCTGAGACAGACCCCAGAAGACCACGATGAACTAATGACGACAGGCGAGAGTCACAAAGGTGACCAAGACGATGATGCCATTGCTGAAAGGAGCTGGTAGCAGAGGCAACGACCAAAGAAGAACTGGCAGATGAAGTGGCACGAAGCCAGTCGAACTCCCAAAGTCCTGAAGAGTCATGGCTGCGAGGGCTAGCTCCAACCAGGGCCTATGTGCGACGGTCCTAGACAACACAAGAATCAGCATCAAGAATGATGCGACAACCAGAGTCAGTAAGCTGGCTAGCAGATAACAGATTCATCTTAAGACGAGGAACATGAGAAATATCAGGAACAGAAAAAGAAGAAGTAGAAAGGGTGCCCCGACTAGAAACAGGAAGAGAGGTACCATCGGCCATGAGAACACGGATAGAAGAAGGTAGAGAACAAAGAGCAGACAGAAGAGAAGACTCAGAGGTCATATGAAAAGAAGCTCCAGAATCCAGATACCACGGAGACGTACCTGACTGTGTAGAAGGTGGTCGCGCGTTACTGAAGAATCGATCCAGAACCAGCAGTACCCGTCGAAGAAGAGCCTGTAGCAGCAAGCAGATCGCGAAGACTCCTGATAATGTCCTGATCAGAGAGAGCAACTGCTGAAGAGCCAGAAGGAGCCGAATGCCCACGAGACAGGTGCTGCTGACGTAAACTGGGATCCCGTGTATAACAGGTGGCCCAAGTGTGGCCATCCCTGTTACAGTAAGAGCAGGGACGAAGAGAACCACGAGCCTGTTGGTGCCGACTCGAGACCACAGGCTGAGATCAGGCCCTTGACTGCTGACCTGGAGGAGTGGGTAGTATCGGTGGCGGCACAGAGGACCGAGGCTGAGTAAAGGGAGCATGTGGCAGAGGAGGACCACGAGTAGCAAGCACAGATGGAACCGCAAGAAGACCAGCACCACGGAGATGAGTCTCCTCAGCCCGAAGCTCAGACAACACCTCAGAGAACGGAACACGACCACGAGCATTCAACTGAGCACGACGAGGCTCGAAATCCTGGCGAAGTCAAGACAGAAACTCATAGATGCGGTGGAACTCCAAATCCGAGCGCACAATCTGACAGCATGGACATGTGCCACAAACAGCAGTACAGAGAGAATCAAACTGACGCCAGATAGCAGCACTCTGAGTATAGAACTCATCAATAGTGGAATCACCCTGTTGAAGAGCATGCTCCTGGCGAACCACAGACAGGTAAAGAGCATACCCATACGGCTGATAGTGCTGACGAAGATGTGCCCACTAAGCGGCAACAGTAGGGAGACTCATGAACTCAGCAGCAAACTAGGGCAGAACACTGGAGGTGAGAACAGCAGCAGCACGAGCATCCTCATCGACCCACTGAGTGTAGGCAGTCAGATCATGGCGATAGGTCTCGAGATCAGCAGAGTACTGCTTGAACTTCAGGTCATAAGCAGCAACAGCACTATCATCGATACTCTGAGCAGCATCCTTGGTCTCCTGAGAAGCATCAGCGCCGAGAACAATCGGCGTCGGCGGAAGAGGAGCCACAGGAGCAGGGGGCACGGCGGACAGAAGACCTCACCGGAGAGCACACCCCAAAGACAGAGACCGCGCATGTGAACACGCATAAAGGCAGTGAAATCAGGGTAATTCGCACCATCGAAGATCACCGGACAGCGAGGAATCGCAACATAACCCGATGCAGAAGACATATCTCTCTCTCTCTCTCTCTCTCTAAGCAAATCTGGTCAACGGTGCCTGCAGGCAGATGGCAGCCAAATTCCGGCCAGCCGGGAGAAAAGCGGTGCCTAAGGGGCGGGGAAGAGCAATTCAAGCCGTCGGGGATCGATTCCCGGCAACGATGACGGCCGGCGGTGGAGTTCCAGCGAGTGGGGCGGGGCAGCTTCGAGTGGCAGGGCGGAGCTTGCGGGCGCTCTGGAGGAGATCGAGGCAGGAGGGTGCTGGTGCAGCCGGGCGGGCGGGTCAAGCGGGTGCAGCGATCTGGAGGCCCCTCGCGCGATCGGGAGGAGATCGTGGCGTGCGGGTGCCTGGAGGAGGCGGGCGGGTGCAGCAATCTGAGGAACGAGGCGGGCGGGTGCAGCGATCTGCTGAGTCAGGAACGAGGTGGGAGCAGGAAATCGATCTGGAGACCGAGGAGGCGGGTGGTGGTCGCGCAGATCTGGAGACCGGTCTGGATGGAGACCGACCTGGATCGGGAGACGGAACGGGCAACGACGGCCAGGAACGAGTCGGCAACCGGCGGCGGTGACGACGGCAAGACCGTCGATGACATGGACGGTGGCGGCTACAGCGACGAAGTTGCGAGTAGGAGGAGGCTAACCTAGCTCTAATACTATGTCAGGAATATGCAACTTGTATTCCTCTGGAGACAAAGGCAACAATATATAATACATGTACAGGTAGAAATATGTAGGAAGACCTCCTAACAAGTGGGGACATACAATATATAAATATACATCTAACATCGCCGACACCTCATGACCACCATTGCCACCACCACTCACAACATGCGTTCACTGAAAGGTTTCCATCCTCACATCCTCCCACCATTCTCGTGTGAACGCGTCCATGCGGATCTATACGACCGTCTTGGTGTAGAAGAAAGAGGAGGCGTCAATTTGAAGAACTTGTCCTTGATGTATTGCCAATATCTCTTCCCAGTTTGATCCATGGCGGTCACGACATCGAGTGACACACTCTCCTATGGCTTGATCGAAATCCCGTTTTCAAATTCTGTGTAGTTCATCGTCCTCACCAAGTTCCCCTTTTCCACCGCCCCTTCAAACATCTCCTCCTCTATTTGTTGCACGTCACCATCATCGCTTCCCTCAGCTTCTTCCTCATCTTCCTTGCCACCATCTTCCATGTCCTCGTCATTATTCTCGTGGTCTCCAAGAGGCGAGGTGTCAAGAAACTCAAGATCGACGCCCGTTGAACAACCGCTTGAATGAGCCCTCCTCGGCCTCACTGCAGTAGGCCGACATCAAATTTACATATACCTCATCCTCACTTCGGTAGGACAAAAAGAACAAAGTTGCATACCTTACGGGTCCGTGGTCGAGCAACCTTTTGCACCGGCAGTGGCGGAAGCTGCAGCACATATCGCCTCCGTGGGAGCCGCCAGGGAAGCCTTCTTCGTCGTCTTCTTGGTTGGAGGCGGATGCTTATTCTTCACGGCGGACACCTTGGTCCTAGCCTTGGGCACACTTTCCGCCGGGAGTGCCCTCGCATCAGGAGCGGCAGCGCCGATGACGTGCATCCCCATCCGCTTGCGTTTTCCTAGCGGCGGTTTCGGCAGCAGGCTGGGCGGTGGGAACGCCAACGAGCTTGGAGGGGTGCAGCGAGGGAGGAGAGGGCGGGGGCAGCGACAGGGGAGCGGGAACTCACACAGCTGAAGTTTCCTTCATGCCAACGCCTTGCATGGGATGGGGGTCGCGCTCGGAAGGCCCTCGCAATGCGTATGTGCGGGTCGGGAGGCCGAGTTTTCTGCCCCCTCCCAATTTTTTTTTGCGGATCAGTGTTTATGCGAGATCTGCTTGGGACCTTTCTTCCGACATAAATGGAAAATCAGCAGTTATTATGCGGATTCGACGGACATGTGGTGTCTCCTAGAGATGCTCCAAGCCTTTCTGATATGGAAATCTATAGCCAGCAGAAACCATCAGTCCCCTGGTTTCTGGATTGACTTGCATAAAGTTCTGTATTTGATTTTGTAGATGGTGGCATTGTAAAACCTATCAGTCCTTCCATTTTTGCACTGTATGAAGGTCAGAATGAGTTCCAAAGTTAATTTTCAACTAAAAACAATTGGACATAAAAGTAAACTAAATAGGTTCATGCTATTGCTAACCTGAATTATATATTTATATGATGGTTTGGTGACAAGAAATTAAGCAGATCCGCCGTACCAAATGCATGAAGTCGCAACTTAATCCCAGAACTTGAAATCCTTTAAATTAACATTTTCCTGTTTTTTTCCTAGGACATGCAACAACTTTGTGCTCTCACTTCATCAGTCGGGTCATTCTTCAGATAAACATCCAACAATCATTCGATGTCTAACAAGTTCATCCTTCCCAAGGTATAATAGGTTACAATAGCAAAATGATCAACCTGGAGAGGAGCAACCTAGAGGTTGTGGTGCTTCATGAATAATAAGAAGGAAAAATATATGGTACAAGGCAATGAATTGGAGGCCTTGTGACCCCCAAAGTAGTTGAAGTTAATTGCACACCATTCAATTGCTTGGGTATAAAGGAGATATACTATCGGGGTCTAAAATGTGTTGAAGCAGATCTCCAGCCCACTCAATCAAACAGATATACAGCGTTGCCAGCTAGAGGTCACTGGTACTTGGTGGATGTGTTGCATTACAGTATTAGATGCATGGGATTTGGAGACATCGGAAAATATACCTGTCACTACACCCGCGTTACGAGTACAGTGGGCCCTGCATCAACTACAGATAGACATTCTGGCTGGTAGTTTATTTCACCCTACTTTATCCGTCGCTACCAGAGCTTTGCAGGAACATGCGCGTACGCCGCTTCTCTAGCAAGTCTTCTATTTCCTAAGTGTAAAATGTGCAGCACTATGAATCCACATTGCTCTCGATTTAGCTAGAGTGGTGACTTGGTGCAAGGGGTAGTGCCATCCGGTGTTGTGGACCAAGCTTTTTGTGAATACGAACGATCAACAACTTTTTTGTGCTTTTGTTTCTTCGCGCCATCTAGACGCTTTTGGTGGCTAACCATGTCCCCTATGCGGCAGCGCTTAGCCACACCAGGGATCCACGGCCGCGGCTCCCCGACCTCCTTGACCTCTCTCCTCTCCTCTGCGCTGCTGCCAGAGGTGTTGCCAGGCAAAGCATGTGTGGCACGGCATTGGCGGGGCTCGTGCTCGCCCGATTTTTCCGCTCTGATTGCGGTGGTTCGTGGCAACGAAGGACAGACTGCTGCCAGGCGGTGGAAGGCTGTGGCGGTGGCTTGCCCGGTCTAGACCCATGGGACATGGAGCTAGGGCCAGCTCTATATTATGCGGGGCCCTAGGACAAAAGTCGACATGGACCCTTAAGGCTAATATATACTACTCCCTCCGATCCATATTAGTTGACTTTAATTTGATGTATCTAGACACGTTTTTATGATAGATACATCTAAATTGAAGTCAACTAATATGGATCGGAGGGAGTACTATGTTGCATGTTTATATATAAATATATAAATATATATATATATATATATATATATATATATATATATATATATAGCCAGCTACACACAGGCATAGCTGCGCATAGCCTATTCGCCGTTGATTCTCTCCCCTTTTGATATAGGGAGCACATATTTCCATACCCAAAACGGTGGGTTCCCATTTGGGGCTATTAACGCCGTTAGCTGATGGAGAAGTGAAACCCAAGTTGACTAGCTGGCCATTTTCAATGCAAACCCTAATATCCTATGTACCATGGTATGAACAAAATCCTAGTCAAACTAAGCTTCTCAGATTATATTCCTTTGACTGCGTACAAACCCTAACGTACTACATGCACAAAACCCTAACCGAACTAAGTCTTATTCCTTTTGTAACGCAAAACCCAATGTACCATAGACAAAGACATGCAAAAACCTCGTTCCATCACAATTTCCCGCCGTTGTTCGGGATTTTTTTATTGTCTCAACAGATCAAAAAATAAAATTATACCAAAAAAAAGACCGCATATTTATTTCACTACACCTATTTCGAATTTCTAATATTTACGCTACAATTTTTAGCTACTTTATTAGAATGTTCAGACATAACAAATCGGTGTTACACCCATGCACAAAATCTTGTGGCCATACATAGAGTGCAACCACTCAAATAAAAACAATGGTTGTTTGTCTTTGGCATCTAGTGTTCCTCGAAACCCTAAGTCAAACAACTATTGTTTTTGATGCCCAACATGAGGTGCATGCGTATCCCTAACTCAAACAACTATTGTTTTGGATGCCCAACGTGAGGTGCATGCATAACCCTAACTCAAACAACGCTTGTTTTGTTTCAATTTTGCATGCGGTCAACATGAGATGCATGCGTAACCCTAACTCAAACAACGCTTGTTTTGTTTTGATTTTGCATGCGATCAACGTGAGGTGTATGTGTAACCCTAAATCAAAAAACAGAATGATGCACACACACCGTTACACACCGTTATCCCTTTCCAAGAGCCAGCCACTAGCATCTAAAGGAGCGTTGCATATGATCTCTATATCCAACGAACCTAAGCCTATGCACAGCTATGCCCGTGTGTAGCAAATCCGCATCGATATATATATATATATATATATATATATATATATATATATATATATATATATATATGTGTGTGTGTGTGTGTGTGTGTGTGTGTGTGTGTGTGTGTGTGTATGTGTGTGTGTGTGTTTTTTTTTTAAAAAAATAAGTTAACATCCAACACACATTGTTAGTCTAGATTTGAGGTCTTTTGTGGTACCCTTAATTAAATATTATCCATCCTTTTTTTGCCGACCAATGGTCTATAAGCCTTCCTACCGTGTCAAAAACCATACCAGTGTGAATGATACTGTTGACCTCGTGACCGCATGTTTGCAAAAGAGGAATGGCCCATTAGAGCCCATGGAGGTATCATCATGTACCAGACTTGTGTGTCGTGAAGAAAATAAACCCTTTCTTTTTGTCCCCATCTCGACTTCCGGTCCCCTCGCAATTAATTTGGGGAGCCTCCCGCGAGTCCTCCCGCCCCGAAGCCATCCTCTCCTCCTCTCGCAGATTCGAAGACATGGAGCTAGCCCCCCCATCCGCATCCCTAGGACGAACCTTAGCCGTAGTGGATCCCGGATGGTCGGCGCAGCCTTGGACGCCTATCGCGTGGCTGTAACACCACCAGGTGCGGTGGCCGTCAATGTTGCCCCAAGGACGTCGCTTGTGTGTGTCTGCTGCTGCTAGGGTTAGGTTCGGGTTGTCACCTCCTTCGAGATGAATGCCACCTCCATGACCGATGCCACAAGGTTCCCATTAGTAGTGGAATCAGCTCTGCGTTCGTTCCTTGGAGTTTCCTGTTCCATGGAGCTATGCTATTTTCTTGAAACTCCTATGGAACTATGTTCGTTAATATTTTTCGGATGAACTACAATTGATGGGCCACTTGGGCTAATCTAGGAAGAACGTATCTGAGCCGCTAGTTGCAATCAATCTTGTCCCTCCCCAGCAACAGTAAAATGTACTGTAAAATGTACTGTAAAAATGGCCCTAGATTTCCTATATCTAAACGCATTTTAGTCTATATAAGTACATTCGAATTTAAACAAATATTTGACATCTATTTTTCAGCGGAGGGAGTATGTGGCGAACCCGTTTCACTCTTGGCATCAAAGTCATGCTCGCTGATCGTCGGCCTTGGTGTGCAACAACACGTACAATTTCTGGTGACCAAAGTTGATCCTTTTCCTCTCAAGTCGGGCTATGTGTGTGACTGAGCACTAACACTCTTCAGATGAAACTTAATCACCATTCCAGTACAGACCGTTGTTTGTTTATCCACCTGTTGTGTGAACCGGTACGTACCGCGAGGTCTTCAGGGAGACGACAGGAGAAACCCATCTAGGGTTCCATTCCCCTTGTCGGTGACGCCGTCAATCTGCTTCGTCTCCAGTGGCATTGTGCCCCTGGAGGCGTGGTGGATCACATCCCCTCGTCGGCAGGAGGTTTTTCGTTCTTTGTTTAGGTTTTTATGTGTCTTATTCGGCATGATGAGGCGGCGGCTACATCTAGAAGTCAGAATAAGGTTCTCCTTGTCCTATCCTCGCTTCGTTGGTACATCTAGCGTAGTCGAAGGGCGCATGGAGTCATTTGTCCGATAGATATCCCGCGATCCGATCGTTTTTTGTGTATGTTGTGTGGTTTTAAGTCATTCTCATCTGATCTACGGATGTCACACGATTGCTGCTCTAGTGCGTTGGTTCTTCAGGACTGATGAATTCTCGTCTGTTTGCTACAAGAACCTCTACTACGACAAGTTTTGTCCCGCTCCCATGATGGAGGGGCGAGGACAGCGACACGTCTTTGGCTCGTGCTAGTGTATGCAGTCATCGCTAGTACTGGAATGTTTCTCATGCACAATTTTTACATGTTTATATAGCAATATAATGATCAATGTCTCGGACAACTGCAATTCATCAGTTTGACCATCCAAATAGTATTTGGCATTCAACCTCAATATCTAGTTCTCTTCTGAATACCTAACACACCCGAACAGAAATATTAACATTCGATCTTAATATCAATATCCTGGATATTGGACATTCAACCCAATACAATACCTAGCCTCCTAAAGCAAACATCTAAACCGAAGCAGAAAGAAATTTTTAACTTCCATAAGTATTTATGGAGAAAAGTCGCATGACCATTCATTAGATCCCCCATAGATTGAACAATAAAGCTCCTTGCGGTATATGGTTTCTATTGAATTGCATGCACTAGCCAACGCAACCAACTATCTGAAATTATGGAAAGGCTATTGAATTGCATGCACTAGCCAACGCAACCAACAGTCCGAACTGATGGAAACGGCTAAGCAATATATTTCAACACTCACCCTACGTTTTTCACCATTTGGCCTATTGTGATGTGTGTTGGTGAGCCAAAATATTTGTTTTTAATTCTTGCGTTGGCTAGGATTTGATCCTAGGACCTCCTGCTCTGATACCATATTGAATTGCACGCACTAGGCAATGTAACCAATAGTCCGAACTGATGGAAAGGTCTAGGCAATATATTTCAACTGTTCCAAACAAATCTATCTGGTTCCTGTGTTAGTTGTGCCATCATTATCTGATGGCATGAATGTAAACAAAGTGTCCACTTATTGCAAGTTAGTGCTCTTTTGAATTCAATATTCAGTAGAACATTAGCCAACACATCCTAAACAAGAACATTCTTCCACTGCACAATGTTGTATAATGATGGATATTGTTGCACGAATGAGACATTCCCTAGCCATGGGTCTTCCCAATATCTAATCGTAGATTCATTCCCTGCTATGAAATGAACTTTACTAAAAAAGCTATCCTTTACCCCCATGAGACCTTCCAGAAGGGTGAGTCAGTGGGTTTTGCTTATACCTCGACTAATGTCTTATGGTTGAGATACTTATTATGTAGCATCCACTTCAACACTCCCTCTTAGTTAAGCAATTTAAAGAGTCATTTGCTCAATAAACACATATTCTTGAGTTCAAGCACCTCAATACCCAAAATGCCCCGGTCTCTCGGTATACGAATAATGTTCCACTTTGTTGATCTATATTTCTATTTAATTTCATCACTTTGCCAAAAGAAACAAGATCTATAAAAATCTAGTCATTTCCATACCCCTTGGGATCTCAAGAAAACAACATAAACATAGACGAACTAGTTAGAACTGAATTGTTGAGGACAAGCTGATCCATAAGATAGCAGCTTGCATTTCCAATACCCCAGTTTTGCTGGAAGCGGGTTTCGACCAGATAGGTATCTTGTAATGAATACGTATCCCTAGATACCTAAAAGGCAAAGCACCAGCCAAAGATTTCTTTGTATTGTTGTTCTTCTTTGTTTGCCCTATCAAAAGAGAAAAATTCACTCTTGTGGGAATTAATTTTGAGAACCGATAGTTTCTCAAAAATACATATAATTAATTGCACTACTTTTTTCGTTAAACACTTCTCGAAAATAACTTCAGCTTCCAACAAAATATTTACACATATCCCCTTTATAGAGCTGCACAAACAGAGCAATATATTACCAGAGGATATTCAACAAATTATGTTCATGATAATACGATAGATGCTGATTATTGTTTAAAAAAAGATAGTACGTAGATGCTCTTGTAGAATGGAGCACGCGAGTACATAATTTGAAGGAATCTACTGAATTGCTAGAAGAAAAATTAACCATAAAACAGGTAGTCTCTTGTTGTTGTTCCAGGCCTGCAAGAAGGTGAAACTTGACCTATGACTTATAATGTTTTGTAGTGAAGACACATGCACGTGACATGAATGAGAAGCCACAAGTTGTTGTGTGTGTAGTATGTAGTATGTACCACGTATGGTACATACCATTTCGCTTCTTCTTTACCAGTACAAGTATCAGGTTTGCAGCGCTCACATCGACTACATAGATGCTGGTAGCTAGCACCAGATCCAATATCTTCCATGCATGGTTATTAGTCACTTGCTTGGTCTCACGTTTGCATGAGTAATCATGTCCCTTAATTTGGCCAGATTAACCTAGGCTTGGGAGGTACGCAGGAATGACACGCGTAACACGAGAGACACCATGGTAGCAAATAAACGATCTCATTTATACCAGGTGGTGTGATTAGGCATGTTAGTTGGCAGACGCACAATGTGCTCCGACATGTAGGAGATGGCTGTGCAAGGAACCGAAGCTTACTTAGTGAGCTTGGAGCTCTGAAAGGTTCGATAGCAGGCTGTGTTGTATCACCTTTTTTGTTCTATTGATACCTCTCTAAGACTTGATGAAGCCTATCGCCAAGTGCAAAGCGAGAATAAAGTCAATGCTAATAATTTCGTTTGCACATAGATGTAGTCACCTCGGGACGGATGAGGACCACCCGAAGCCCTCGCCCGTATCGTTCCTGAGCTCCTCGGCCTGTTCCCCGAGTGTGTACCATTGAGCTCCAAGCCCAACACCTTCTACCATAGCAACTACTGTCAGCTAGAATACACCAACGACGATGATCGGCACGACACCTGCAACAACCGAGACAACGACCATGACAACAACTAAACAAGGCACCGAGATATGTTAGCTATTATGATAGCGCGAGCAAAAGAAGATGGTCAGGTTGCTGGCCTAATACCGCATCCAGTTGAGGGGAGGGGTATCAATACTTCAATACGCTGACGACACAATAATTTTTCTAGAACATGACATCTAAAAAGCCCTGAATATGAAACTTATCCTTTGCATTTTTAAACAGTTGTCCGGTCTAAAAATTAACTTTCATAAGAGTGAAGTCTTCTGTTTTGGACGGGCAAAGGAGGAAGAGGCCGAATATAGGACCTTATTCGGTTGTGAAATAGGATCACTCCCATTTCGGTATTTAGGAATACCAATTCACTATTGCAAGCTAAAAAATGGGGAATGGAAACCGATGGAGGACAGATTAGAGAGAAAATTATCTAACTGGATAGGCAAGTTGCTATCTTATGGTGATAGATTGACACTCATCAACTCAGTTTTAACAAATCTTCCAATGTTCATGCTTTCATTCTTTGAAATACCCAAAGGGGTAAGGAAAAGACTAGATTACTTTCGATCACATTTCTTCTGACAAAGCGATGGGCATATAAAATATAGGCTCACTAAATGGAACATTATTTGTAGGCCAAAAGATGGGGGGGGGGTCTAGGCATTGAGGTGTTGGAACTAAAAAACAGATGCTTATTAAGCAAGTAGCTTTTTAAGCTTCTAACAGGAGAGGGTGTTTGGCATGAATTAGTGCAAAATAAGTATTTTCACTCAAAATCGTTATCTCAAGTCAAATCAAAACCATCCGAATCTCCTTTCTAGAGAGGGATTATGAAAGTAAAAGATGATTTTTTTGAGTGTGGTTCTTTTAAGGTTGGTAATGGAACAAGCACTCGTTTTGGGAGGACACTTGGCTAGGGGACGATCCCTTGTCACATCAATATGCTTCCCATTATCGCATTGTCCAAAGGAAACAAGTTTCTGTGGCTGATGTATTATCCCATACACCTCTGAATATTCAGTTTCGAAGAGCCCTCGTAGGTAATAGATGGAATAAAAGGCTTTATCTGGTCAGACGCCTAATGGATGTTCATCTGACTGAACAACCAGATAGTTTTATTTGGAGACTAACGATATCAGGTGTTTACACAGTCAAATCCTTCTATTTGGATCTTTTAAGTGATCACATAATATTCCTTCGAAAGCAAATATGGAAAATGAAAGTACCACTCAAAATTAAGATTTTCATGTGATTCTTACATCGAAGGGTTCTTCTTACAAAAGATAACTTGGCTAAAAAAAATTGGCAGGGTAGTAAAAAAAGTTATTTTTGTGATAAAGAAGAAACAATTCAACATCTTTTCTTTGAGTGCCCTCTTGTGAAAATAATATGGAGAATTGTGTATATGACTTTCAACATAGTACCACCACCAGATATTACGAATTTGTTTGAAAATTGGTTAAATGGCATGTAAAAAAAAAGATAAAGTGCAAATTCGAGTACGAGTTTGCGCTTTACTATGGGCCATATGGAATGTACATAATGATTTTATCTTTAACAATGCAACTCACTAGATCCGTATGTGGTCCTACCTATAACCAATGGAGATGCGCGATGCTCTGGATACTGGGTGCAACCGTTTGGAAATGGTAGCATGGGATATATACTTCCAGTTCAACTGGCGGTTTAATCTACATTTAAAATGTTGAAGACAAGTCGCTTCATGTTATCATGTATCTTCCTTGGGCTGATTCACATTGCCACTTTGTGTGATCCATGATATAATAATTCATATGGAATTTTAATAATAAAGTAATAAAGCAGGCCGTATGTATCAATTGATACAGAGGCCGGGATACGACCCCATTTCGAAAAAAAGAAGGTACCAAGATGACGGTTCGCTGAATCTACACCCCATTGTGTTTGCTAGTGTTTTTATAACTAGCTGGGATCGGTGCGGCGCAAGCCGTGCCCGTGCTAACCCTCTTACATGTTCCTTGATCTGTAAATAGTGCACTATATATGCAGAGCACTCCTACACAGTGATGGTTACCAGTAGCCAGCCCGTGTGTTATCAAGGTTTGAGCTGCTAATATGTGTTGCTAGCGTATGCTCAATAAGCAAAATGGCTTAGTATATGCGCAATCACTGTGGTGCCTTTAGGTCGCAAGGTAAACCTTTTACTTTTAGTTGCACAATAGATCTTAGTTTGCAACTATGTAGCGGTTACTTTGCAACTCTGTAAGTACATGCTATAAATTAAAGGTGCCTGTGCCCAACGTTATGTAGGTGCTCTTCTTGGAGCACGCCAAGATCAACCCAAGTGCTAATCGTCTTTCCTCTGTTCCTAAATGCAAGTATCTTGTTATGAATACTTTTATTTATTTGGTCATGTTACCAACGCTGAATTTGTGGTGACTGCATGTACTATAAATTAACACTATGACTAAAAGCGAGCTATGAGTAAATTTTGTCTTGATAAATAGTATGCATATTGAATCCGTAATATTTTGCCTTACCTCCACAATGCAATACCCAATGACCTCAGTATGCTATAACTGAAAATCTACAAAAACACATGAATTCTTTGAGGAACATATGTACCTTAAATAAAGGTAGAACAACCTAATAATATATTTTGCAGATGAGGTTTGTTATAGTTCTGCTATACACCTACTAACCCAAAACTTGAAAAACAAATAACACTTGTGATCTGGTTGCGAGCCAATGCACGACGGGCTCCCCGTGCGAACCAGCGAGCTGCAAGAGCACCTCCTCAGGCGAAGACGATGGTGGTAGCATTACGGCATGCAGATGGATGAGGAGTCTGAGGAGTTGGGCACGGGTCCGGTGGAAACCTTAAGAACACATGAGGCAAAGGCCAAAACACGATACCAATGCAAGATTGATTTGATTTGAAAATATAAGAAAATGTCACACCACTTAGTTCTTAACATACCTTTAGTTAACACAGACGATAACCTGATCACGCAAATGCCGAGCAACACACGAAGTCCAAAACCATCTACTACCAGTAGCAATCACCGAAACAACACGAGCTAGGAGTAATTAAACTGAAACTTAAACTGGACCACGAAGATCATCGTCGGTTGGTGTCGTTTTCTTCCTTGGCCAGTGCGCCCATCCACGCCGACGATAGCATCCTAGTCTGCTCGTGCATGGTGGACAGCAACTGCGGCGGCATCTTGCACACCCCGGTCACATGCTGCATGGCTCTGCCCGCGCCTGCCTCCGGGCCAGCCCTGAGATGTTAGGGTCCGGTGCAAGAGAAACAAATAGGGCCCCTATAAACAAAAAACAAGAGTTTTTTCAGTTTTCATAGCACAAACAAAGCAACATGAGCAGGAGGAAACTTGACAGGTTGCTCGCTTGTTGCCGGCTTGTCCTTGGATCGTCGTGCTAATTCTTGGCTCCAACGTGCCCCCGTCGGCTCCTTGCCGTCGCCCGCCCGGCGCCATCCACTGCCCTCTTGGGTTCCCTTTCTTCCCCTTGTAGTTTGCCCCTTTTTTTACCTTGCGTCTCTCATATCAAGCATGTGGGGAATGAAGAGGGAGAACAAATCGTAACAAATTGAACTAAATCAGATTAACAAAAAGCATGCTAATTTACTGGCTATTGCAGATCGAGGAGGAAATCAACAAAGCAGGTCTCCTCCTCCATTAATTACCTCAAAACAGCTAATAAACTTATCAAAGAGCGGCGACCATTACCGACAATGGTTAGGGAGTCAGGCAGAACAAGGACGTGAGAGGAGAAGAAGATGCGATCAAGACTTTGAATCGATGTGCCGTTTTTCTTTTTAGCTATATATGCGTAGGTAACCTAATATGCATATTGTGTGATTCAGTTTACTCCATACTCCATAAGCTAATAATGTGCATGCTTGTACTTACATGGGCGGCCCCTACCAGTTCGGGGCCCTGTGTGGCTGCACCAACTCAGGGCCGGCCTTGCTCGCCACCCCCACCTGCCCCGTCGTCGTTGCTCCAGATGCTAATCTTAGGCTGCATATGCCGCTCATGGCGCCGACGTTGATGCGCGCCATCTCCATGTACACACCGCCGTCGATCATGAGGCAGCCCCTAAATGCGTTGTAGTCACCTCCCACCGCCGCCAGCATCGACGCCGCATACCCGCCTTGGCCTTCCTAGCAGCGCCACCGACTCCGCCTACCTCTGCTTAGCATGCAGTCGTGTGTCTTTGGCCATCCTCTGCAAGAAGCCGCGCGTCCGCCTACACCTCCGCCGCCTTGGTCTCCTCGTACAGCGCCGTCTCTGTCGCCTTCTGCCTGATGTAGAATAGTGTGTTTGTGTCTTGGACCTGCAAGTGCAAGATGAAAAGGATTTAGATGCTACGCAGGGAGGTTGATGATCCTTGTCTAAAAACTGAAAAAAGGGATTACATGTTGTCGTGCTGCACTGTTGCCTTTCTGAGCTGCTCGGCCTCGAGCTTCTTGGTCTGGTAGAGCGTGTTCTTGACCTCGACCTCCATCTGCAGCTCGGTCTCGGGGACATCAACGGCCTTGGTGGCCTCCACCTTGGCCACCTTGTCGTGCCTGTCCCACTCCGGCTTCATCATGGCGAGGTCGCATAGAGGCACGTGTGGTGGCAGCCTTCGCTGCGGAGGCACGTGCGGTGGCAGCCTTGTGGAGGCACGTGTGGCGGCAACCAGGGAAAGCAACATAGTAACATAGTTGGGTGGCGGCCGTGCTTCTTAGTCATGGCAACACTAGCTCGGCCCAAGGAAACTTGTCAGCAGAGACGACTAACCGGTCGAGGCGTTGATGTTTACGCACTTTTATTCTTGTAGACAGTTGTTGGGCATCCAAGTGCAGAGGTTTGTAGAATAGCAGCAAGTTTCCGTTAAGTGGATTACCCAAGGTTTATCGAACCTAGGGAGGAAGTGGTCAAAGGTATCCCTCTCAAGCAATCCTGCAATCAAGATACATTAAGTCTCTTGTGTCCCCAACACACCAATACACTTCTCAGGTGTATAGGTATGTGCACTAGTTCGACAAAGAGATAGTGAAATATAAGTGGTATGGATGATTATAAGTGGTAACGGTGCTAGAAAAGAGCTTCTGACGTGAGGAAAAGACTAAAAG
Organism: Avena insularis; assembly: GCA_023614405.1. Lineage (NCBI taxonomy): Eukaryota > Viridiplantae > Streptophyta > Magnoliopsida > Poales > Poaceae > Avena > Avena insularis. The sequence continues at coordinate 78,434,474 of CM042695.1, read as the reverse complement.
CAAAAAGATAGAAGCAAACAAACATGTAACATATCTAGTAGTAAACGGTGTTTCAATGCTTAGAAACAAGGCCTAGGGATAATACTTTCACTAGTGAACATTCTTAATAAATATATTCTCTTCATGATACTATCCTGAACTACTCTCTGGTTGGATATTCTAATCCATGGTAGGGCTATAACAGCACACCTCAAAGTCCGCCTTCCCCATATAGATAATCCCACACTGTCACCTTGAGCGCTAGATGGTTCCAACAAACACCACAATTTTATAAATACATCCAACTCCAAATATAACTCATGATAAATATATATATAATCTAGTTTAAGTGCCACACACGACGCGCACGCTGTCACTTTTACACACATGGGGAAAAGCATAGATCTATTAAAGCAATTGATTAGAAAAGTAGATCTACTTGATTACAAAGCTTATGATCACAACAGGATCATGCATAGAGAGAGAGATGAACACATAACTACCGGTAGAGCCCTTAGACTCGAGGAAGAACTACTCCCTCCTCATCATGGGAATTAGCAACGGTGATGGAGATGGTGGTGGTGATCGATGGAGATGGATCCGGGGGCACTTCCCCGTACCGGCAGGGTGCCAGAACAAAGACTTTCTGTCCCCCGAATCTCCCCTTCGGTGGCGGCGACGCTGCAGAGGTTTTCGTGGCTTTCTCCAAGATTATTTAGGGTTTTTGGGTCGGATGCTTCGTATAGGCGAAGGAGGCAAGGTCGATGGAGGTCCAGGGGGCCCACACCCCCTATGGGCGCCACCAGGGCTGTCCCGCACCTATCTAGGGTGTGGCCACCCTGGTGTCCTCCTTCGTATCGTCTTTGATTTTCTGTATCGTTTAGGGAAAAATATGAACTTTGGCTTTTGTCCCGTCTAATTCAGAGAATATTCATTATTTAGCTTTCTGAAACCAAAAACAGCAGAAAACATGCAACTTGCACTATGGCATCTTGTCAATAGATTAGTTCCAGAAAGTGTATAAAAATATCTTAAACTGTAGACAAAACATAAGACAAATTATATAAACAAACACGGAGCATAAAAAATTATAAATACGTTTACGACGTATCAGGCGCGCGGAATAAGGCCGGTGGTGGTAGGAACATGCGAGACCTTAGGGCAGCTCGCTTGGGTCTCAAGATAAGGGGATTTTTCAGCGAGGACCTCAGGTGGAGGAAGGCCGGTGAAAGTAGAGATCATCCATGCTCGATTGATGGAGAAGATAATGGGTATATAGAGAGAGATGAAAATGAGAAAACGTGGAGCGATAGAGCTCTCCTGGACAGCCAAGTTATAAGCACAAAATGATTAAATGTGATTAAAGCGGTGCTATATTGGAAAAACATGTACATGATACCCACGCAGCTAACGCGGGCATGCCCGGGCTTCCGAAGGCTACTTGTTCACCTCCTTCAACATCTCATTGGCGTAGACCACAGTCGCCTCTGCTCCGTTGCCACTGGCCTCAGCCATGTGGCAGGCGATGAATGATGGCCCCTCGACCCGCTCCGACGACCTCGCCTCGTGCGTTGCATAGTCATTGCAGAGCCGGAGACCCTGGAACATAGATCAACCAGCCTTTGGGCACACCATGTCCTTGGTGCCGCCGTCGTCGAGGAGCAGCCATAAGTGCTGCTGCTGTTGCCGCGTGTGCGAGAGCATGGAGCAGGAGGAGAGGCCCCGTGGACGTAATCTATCCGTTGTCGAGGTACTCGTACAGGCTTGGCAACGTCCTCTCGTGCTGCCACTTCGCCTCTACCATGAACGCCTTACACTGCTCATGCCACTGCGGGAATATAATGTCTTTAGATGCATCCATATGTTAATTAGTGAATCGCAGGCAAAACATATATATACTGCTACAAGATCTATACGTTTATTTGTTGTCTGTTCCAGACCATGCATCATACATGAAAAATTGACCCAGTGAAGACGGTATCAAATTACACAAGACCGTCCATCCTTGCTATAAGATATGTGCACCGACTTCTGGATATTGCAAAAAGAGCCGTCAATTACTGTGATTTATCGTCGATCTGCCAGGTCCTACTATTTTGTACTCCCTCTATTTCATAATATTTAGTGTGTAGGTTTGATGAGGTTCAATCTAAATCTATACACTAAAGATGTCTAAATGCATTACCTTCACAAACTCAAAACATCTTATATTTTAAAATAGAGGAAGTAGGATATAACCCAAATTTCTACTTTATCAAATTCTTTTCGTACATAGATCCTTCAACTCGTTTCGTACGACGTGTGTTGCATGAGTACTAAATTAGTTCTAATCATTTGAGACTCCATTCAATCAAACTGTCCACCGAGTCACCATTCCATCATACACGTTTGTACAATATGTGGCGTAGAAATTTAGAACCGTGGCCAAATTAATACTGACACCATGATTGTAGACTGAAATTCTGGAGAGGTGGCCAAACTAATACTGTATTTTTGATGACTGTACTTTTGATGACTGAAAATCTGGAACCAAATCTAGAAAACCACGTACGTGAGCCATAAGAAAAAAAAATGGAAGCAAATAAAATCTTATCAAACAAAATCGTTTGGAATCAAATCTGTGTGACATGGGCGTGAATACAAAATGCTGGGGCACATATATAAGCATGAATCCAGAGCACCTTAGTCGTGAGTAGAGGGCAGGAAGACACGGATCTGCAACTCAAGAAAAGGAAGACAGAAAATGGATCGTGATTTTGGTGTTGGTGGCCATCAGGAGCTCGTGGCACACCAGAGCATCTTGATCACGCATGCCACACCTCGGCAGCAGCGTGTCCAAGCCAAGCTCCGGATGACCTTGCGCCGGTTGTGTCTCTACCCTGTTGCTCCAAGCAGCGGTACCAGTAGCCGCCTACCTCTCACAAGTTGTCTCTGAATTGAGAGAGCAAGATATATAGGAAGCCAAAGAGGACACTGGATGTTTCTTTAGACATCGAGAGAGAGAGATGATACGTGTAGAGAGGCAAAATAAAGGAAACATGCGAAGCAACATGTGGCCCGGTGACAATTGATTTGTATGCACATGTGTCGACTGTCAAGGAAAATCAAAACAAAAACAAAAAGCAATGATACAAAAAACAAAAAAATCATACAAAAAATTAAAAAAATCAATGATACATGATATAAAGACAAGGAAGTCATGATGAAGCAAAGGATGGAAACAAAAGAAATGATGATGAACATACATGAAGACAAGAAAATAAACGACCGTCAAGAAAAATCAAGGAAAAAACCAAAAAGCAATGATACAAAAAAACAAAGAACAATCATACAATTTTTTTAAGAAAATCAATGGTACATGCATAGACGTGACCACGACGATCAGCTATGTGCAACTTCCAGGCACGGTAGTGATACGGGCACACAAAAGGGAGCCGACGTTTTTTCCACATAACAATGACATATGGGCCAACTAGAACACATAGAAGTAGCATGCAGGCCTGGCCCACCATGACAAATTGATACACTTCATCCAGGAATGCACAGACGCACTAAGAGGACACGTGTCAGCGGCAAACAAATCGAATGGCCTTCCCAAAAATCTGAGAAAAAAATCAAATTCTTCAACTCGTTCCGTAAGACGTGTGTTGCATGAGTACTAAATTAGTTCTAATCATTTGAAAGTCCATTCAATCAAACTGTCCACCGAGTCACCATTCCATCATACACGTTAGTACAATATGTGGCTTAGAAATTTGGAATGGTGGCCAAATTAATCCTGACACCATGATTGTTGACTGAAAATCTGGAGCGGTTGCCAAACTAATACTATACTTTCGATGACTGCAAATCTGGAACCAAATCTAGGAAACAACGTACATGAGCCATAAGAAAAAAATACGGAATCAAATAAAATCTGATCAAACAAAATCGTTTGGAATCAAATAGCGTAGTCTCGCCTTTAAACGTTGGGCTCAAGGAAGGTGCTTTCCGTGCCTCGAGCATGGACACCAGGTCCGCGTGTGCCGTGGGCCCTATAGATGCATTCGCTGTCATCGTCCTGGTCATCGAGAGCGTTTCTGGCGTGCACTCTTTCCTGTTGCTCGCTCTTGCTCTCCGGACACTCGGGCTTGTTCTCCTTGCCAACAGAGTTGCTCTCGGCCTCGTCACTCCTCGACGTCTCGGAGTTGGGTTGAGGTCGTGTGCCACTCGTCGTTTCGTGAAGCTGTGCTACCAGGACTCTCTCCTAGGGGTTGCGAGGAGTTCAATGTCAACGCCAGTTTGGACTCTCTCGTTCAGTCCCATGTTGCATTGATGCACATGCAGCTTCTTCAGTTGGTCGACGTCCGCGTGGAGGAGGCTTCTCGCCCCCTTCGTGAAGAGGTGGCAGCTCTCAAGCTGTTATTGGCGCGTGCTACTGATTCCTTGGAGCCGACTGAGGCATGTACTTCTGGTGGCATAGGGATTGCCCTCGCACAGGATTCTCTTCCGCTTGACTCCATTTAGCAGAAGTCTTCTGTGGTTGAGGAAGAACATCCCCATGGTTGTTTCTCTCCTCGTGGTTGTCCTTGCACGTCCCCGCAACCTGCCTCTGAGAGCGATGGCATGGCTAAGATCTTGGCTCCGCTGCTGCAGATCACACCAGAGCTTAATGTCTTGTGTGGGGAACCTTCTTTGGTGGTGGTGTGCACGACACCCTCACCACCGCCGTCTGAGCCTTGCCAGACGCTCGCCCATGTGGATAGTGGAGGTTTGGATGCTCCAGACTCCCTCCCGTCCATGGACATTGGGCATGTGGTGCCTTTGAGTGACGAGATTGCTGAGATAGGTGTGTTAGCACCTAACTCCGAGGCTCTCTTTGCAAAAGAGTTGTCCGACTTAGTCATCAGTTTAGAGGCTGTTAGTCCTGGATATGGCATGGAGATTGCTTGCGTCTTAGCGGGGAAGGCATCTGAGGACATGATAAGAAAGGTGGAGAAGTCTCTCAGGAGCAAAAGAAAGAAGAGGGTCGTCTCCTGGAAGTTTCCACATCTGCTTGATTGATGGTCCCCATTCGAGTTGGCGGGTTATTTTAGTTGGTTTTCTTTGCGATGTGGTTCTTTTTGTGTCGTCATTTTTGTGGTGGTTGTAGATTGAGAGCGCTTCTTGGTTGTCTTGTTGGTCGGAGCTTTCGGTGTTGTTTGTGTTGTTGTATTGGTTTTCGCCCAGTTTTTCATTAATTAACTGGGCAATTTCTTTCTTCTTAATTAATAGATTGGGGCAAAACTTTTGCCCCTGTTTCAAAAAAAAAATGCTAGCGCACATACATAAGCATAAATCTAGAGCACCTTAGTCATGAGTAGAGGGAAGGGAAAGACACGGATCTGCAACTCAAGAAAGGGAAGACAAAAAATGGATCATGATTTTGGTGTTGGTGGCCATCAGGAGCTCGTCGCACACCAGATCATCTTAATCACGCATGCCACACCTCGGCAGCAGCCTGTCCTAGCCAAGCTCCGGACAACCTTGCGCCGGTTGTGCCTCTACCTTGTTGCTCCAAGCAGCGGTACCAGCAGCCGCCTACCTCTCACAAGTTGTCTCTGAATTGAGAGAGCAAGATATATAGGAAGCCAAAGAGGACACTGGATGTTTCTTTAAACATCGAGAGAGATGATACGTGTAGAGAGGCAAAATAAAGGAAACATGCGAAGCAACACGTGGCCCGGTGACTATTGATTTGCATGCACATGTGTCGACTGTCAAGGAAAATCAAAGAAAAAACAAAAAAACAATGATACAAAAAACAATCATACAAATTTTTTAAAAAATCAATGATACATGATATAAAGACAAGGAAGTCATGATGAAGCAAATGATAGAAACAAAAGAAATGATGATGAATCATACATGAAGACAAGAAAATGAACGACTATCAAGGAAAATCAAGGAAAAAACAAAAAGCAATGATATAAAAAAACAAAGACAATCAAACAATTTTTTTAAAAATCAATGATACATGCATAGATGTGACCACGACGATCAGCTCTGTGCAACTTCTAGGCACGGTAGTGATACGGGCACACAAAAGAGAGCCGACGTTTTTTTTCCATGACAATGACATGCGGTCCAACCAGGACACATAGAAGTAGCATGCGGGCCTGGCCCACCACGAAAAATTGATACACTTCACCCAGGAATACACACAAACGCACTAAGAGGACACATGTCAGCGGCAAACAAATCGAATGGCCTCCCTAAAAATCTGAGAAAAAAAGAAGCTAGTTGGTTTAGGATATGTATATATGCGGGCGCACGGCTCGCCAGGGTTTTGTACTTCTACTGAGGACGTGATCTTATTAATAGGCTAGGCGCTTGTCACTTCGACCGTTTTTGTGTGGCAGTGACAAGATCATTTTTTCGTGTATTGACACTGGTAAAAAACGCCCTATAGGTCCCGGTTGGTAAGGGGCATTAGTCCCGGTTGCCCAACCGGGACGGGACAATCGGGACTAAAGCTCTAACCTTTAGTCCCGGTTGCCCCACCAACCGGGACAAATGGGGGCACACGTGGCGGCATCAGAGCGCGAGGGGGGGTGGAGCATTAGTCCCGGTTCGTAACACGAACCGGGACTAATAACCTGCTGCCGCGGCAGAGATTTGGCCCATTTCTCTGCCGCGGCAGAGAATTCATTTTGGCACATTTTGTTGCCACGGCAGCATTTTCGCCACTTTTTGTGCCGCGGCAGAGAATTCATTTAGGGTTGTTTTATTGTTTATTTAGTGATTTGCACTTATCAATGAAGGAACCTTATATTACATCATGATGACAACATTATATTCAATACACGGATCGAGTTCATGCACTACATACAAAAGTTGCTATTCGATGCTACCGGCCAATTTCTTGAAAGTTGCTATTTTTACAATTCCTATTGTCTATACACAGCCGAGTAGTATTCCCCTTGTGTGTTTAGGACTTCTGCATCCAAGAATCCCGCCAATTCCTCCTGAATTGCTCGTACGCGATCCTTTGGCAGAAGACCGTCCCGTAGACGTTCGATCTGATTTAAAAAAGGAGTCAGCCTATATGAATGAAACTAAACACAATTTGATTGTAATTAAAAACTATAGAAATTGTTTACGTACGTGGAGTTGCTCTAAATTTCTGTCCTTATCATCGCACGTCTGCCGGATGAACTCGCATACATAGTATCCACATAGATTGTTACCTGGTCCCTGCGTCAGGCACTTTACGAGAACAGAGTTCAATCAAAATAATAATCAAGCATGATAATAACTGTATCAAAACTAGAATCAAAGAGATGCGCGGATATAGCTAGTGGTGCTTACATTTAGTGGTTGAAATGTAAGCTCCTCTTTCCAAACACCCCTAGCCTTCTTGGTGAACCGTTTCCAAGCGCTGTCCGGCGTAGAAAACGAATGAAATAAGTTATTAAGTACTTGATATCATAAAATTCATGAACGTTGCCGATATAGTGTAGTAATGATTAGAATTACCGCTGGAGAAGTATCTGCATGTCCTTCCACGTCTCAAGGGGTTTATGTTTCGAGTCCATGACTAGTACACGCCCTTTGTCAAGTTGAATGATTAACAGAATATAGTGGAAGCTGCAAATGCATAACTAATCAATTATATACTTAACATCGAGTAAGCGAAATAGAAAGTGTATACAAGACAATAACACTCACTCGAAGTTGTAAGGAAATAGTATTTCCCTTTTGGTTTCTTGAAACCTTAACGCGTGTACTATATTATCCTCCGTATCCTGGGGCTTATTTTGAGATTAGCTTCATGAACCCAATATGGGTCAATGAAGCCAATGTCATAGATTTGTCCTCTGCTGCATTCGAGAATCTTCATTCTGCATATTACAATATGATTATATACATGCAATAAACAAAATAATATAGCTGGAGACTAAATTAATTACAGAATTAGTACTTACAGACAATAGGCACTGATGATCGATTTGTCCAAGGCGTCTTGATTAAATAATTGAAATAGTTCATCAAATTCAATGGATATCATGTCATCCTTATCTTTCCCATGATGCTTTTTTGTAACCCTCAGCACTATCCAGTTAGCCCCGGCCCTTGTGGCATGCATGTACCAGTTATGCAATCTTCGCATTTTTGTTGGAAGATTGTTTACCTCCTCAGGTATGACGAGAGGTTTTCCGTACTGGTATTTGTATGCTACTTCACTCACGGGGAAGAACTCTAACTGGGATAAGTACTGGGCAATACTCATACCTTGAGCAGCGGCAGCTTCTCCGTATTGTGAAACTACCTCTAGATCATACTGCTCTTCGGCCCCATATTTGCTCGACCCCACATTGGTTTGAGAAATCACCTTGAGAGGGGCGCAAGTCTGTTTTGCTTGTTCTCCGAGCTGGGCAACAGATTTCCCGCTTGCATCAGTACTGCTCTTCGAGGCTTTTTGTGCCGCATGTGACTTGAGAATAGAACGCTCATAGTCTGATGACAGCTTTGGCTTGGGTTGATAAAGATTCTTTAGCATTTTCAACACTTTGGCTTTTTCTTCTTTGGTGTTGGGGAACTCTGGCTCTTTCGGCCGCCTCAACTACAAAAACGGCATTGCGTTTCAAGATCAACGATCGCCGCAGTCTCCTCTTCAGTACAATCATAATCTCTCTTGGGAGGAACCGTTGGTACTTTTGGAAGAGGCTCTTGTTACGTTTCGGCGATCGCTTACGACGCATAGTAGTGGTACGCTTACGCTTTTTATCCTGAGGCGCCGGCGATGGCTCCCGCGGCGATGGCTGCACCGGAGATTGGTGAGGCGACGGAGCCGGGTGAGGCGACGAAGACGGCTGCCGCGGCGGCGACCTACCGGAGACGGGTGAGGCGGCGAAGATGGCCTTGGCGTGTGATTTTGAAGCACGATACATTCCTTCGGCCATAGAATGGTGACGTTTTTTGCGTCACCCAGCACAGTCACATACCCTTCACCAGCAGGGTAGTGAAGATCCAAAACCTCAAAGGTGGGCATGATTTCATCCACGCCGACAACAGCGTAGCCCTCTGGAACCGGACGACAGTGGTAAGTTGGTGTGGGTCCAATTGGTAAGGCATAGCCGACCGCCACCTTCATTGATATGTTCACAACTTTGACATGTAGCTCGCAGTGTGTCATCTCTGTGATATCATCCTTTGGGTAGCCAACAGAGCCATCGTCGGTGCATCATCGTCATCGCCATTGTCATCACCCGGGACCTCGGTGGAAGCCACACTGCTTTTTCGATTATTCGATAGGCCGGTAGCATCGAATGCAGTGTGCTGCTGAGATGGGCCGGTAGTACTTTTCTCTTTAAGTGCGTTAATTTCATCTTGTTGTTGCTTTAATCGTTCTTCAATTAAATGCATTCGCTCTTTCTGACTTTCTGCTTCAACTGCCGCCCTGTCCTTACTCCTCTGACGGCTTCTATCAGGATATTTCTTCCTCTCTTCGGGAAACCCAGTCCTCCATGATTGGGAGCCTATTGTGCCTCGTGTTCGTCCATCATGTTCCTTATTTCCAAGGGCGAGTGTGAGCTCATCATTCTCTCTATCGGGAATGAAGTCCCCATCTTTAACAGCCTTTACTGCTTTTCTGATCCTCTCGATTGGCAAGGGGTCTTCTTTATGTTGTATGTTATATATACATCTCCCTTCCGAGTCCAACGTGCCCCCAGCCCGTAAAACCAATTCCTTGCACGTTCTACCCAATCGTCTGTCTCTGGGGTGATCTTTTTATCACGCAGTTCCTGCTCAAGTTTCTCCCACTTAGGAATGCTAGCCCTGTAGCCACCTTGCCCCATAGTATGGTGATACTTCTTGTTAGCAGCATTCAGCTTATTCGTTTCAGACATTTTCTTAGCTTTTTCTGATTTCTTGTATTCCACAAACTCAGCCCAGAATGGTTTTATCTTCTCAAACTGAATATTCTTGAAATCGGGAGTCTTCTTTTTCACGACATAGTCAAGGTGCAATCTTTTCTTCCAGTTGGTGCTCTTGGGCCATCTTCTTCAAAACCCACTCCCTGACCTTAGCCTCCATGGCTCTCCCATGTTGTAAGGCGTCCTCAACTGGATCCTCCGCATTTGGATCCAGATCTATCTTCGGTAGTTTGAAATTAACCATGAGCCTCTTCCATAGTAAATCTTTGGCGTGGTTAGGGACAAATTAACATGTTCCCTCTTCATCCGCATTAGCAGGCCTATTCCAATTTCTAATGGTGATCGGGATTAAGTCCCTAACGATTACTCCGCATTGTGCCACAAATTTGGTTGCGACAACTTCGGGAGCCGTCGGTTTGCCGTCTTCAGCGACATCTTCGATCCTGAACCTCTCATGGTCTTGCAACTTTTTGGTTGGGCCTCGTCCGCTCTTTTCAGTAGATTCCTTCGATCCGGAGGGCTAAAAGAAGAAAGACCGTCATTACTATTTCTATATAGATAGCAGATGATTAATTAATGAATTGATTTATATTACATGCACCTCGCGGGAGCGGTCGTCTTCTCGATTACACAAGGCATCGCCTTCTCCCTCGCGGAAGGCAACACCTTCAACCTCAAACAAGTTGTCTACTCCGGTAAAAAGAGGATCACCCTCACCGGAGTTGTTCAGAAACGTTGATACGTCTAAATTATCTTCCCCACGGATCACACCTTGGATCAACTCTTCCTTTTCTTCGTCTCTGACGTGTGGGTCCATATTTTCTGCATAGGTGGAAAAACGAATAAGTCAAAGCGGCTAAAGGAGAAAGTTAAGTACGGTGTTGAGAGATATAAACCCTAATTCAGAGAAACCCTAATATATACATACATAATAATAAAAATGAAGAAAGGAAACCGTGTAGTAGATAGGCACATCGAACCCACATGCACCTAAGTTGCTTGACAATGTGAATCGGTGCAGGGCTACCCACGATGACCAAGTGGGGCGAAGACCAATAATACCAAAGTAATTAATAAACCTAATAATACCTAACTAATAATAAACCTTATAATCGAAACACGAAAGAAGGAAACAATCAACACATGGCATCAATGCAATGCTCAAGCAAGTATGATGATATGACAAGTTAATTTGCATTGAATGTAACCCTAAGACATGCTCGACGATTTAATCGGGGTTCCGAGGTGAAAACCCTAACTCGGGAAACTCGGAACATATGAGAGGGTGCATTTGTTCTTCTAATTATACTTGTCATTTAAGTTGTTGAACAATGCATGATTATAGTTTAGATAGATAGGTTTCATTTTTTGAACAATTTGATATATTATTTGTATTTTTCTGACTTATAAACAATAAGTTATTGATTTTACAATATTAAATCTTTTTTTGGAATTAAAAAAGGCAAATAGTTTTACAGGCGCCCTAGCCAGTGAGATCGATGAAGGGCCCAGTGCCAACTCAGCCTCCACGCGTACAGATCATTTTCCTACCACAGAGAAGTCATCCATCGAGGTGACGATGGGCCCTGTGCCACATCACTGCCACGCTTGCACAGTGACGCCGGCATGACGTCACGCGGCGTGAGCTCCCGCAGCGGCAGCGGGCGATGTGAGCTGGGCCGACGCGCGGATGGGCGCGTTAGAGAGAGCGCGATGCGTGGAGAAAGGAGTGGCGCCGCTCCTTGTTGGTCACCGGAGCGTCGCCTCCGTCGAGCTCGAGCGGCGGCGGCGGCGGGCACACGCGGGGAGAATAGTACAGGAGGAGAGGGAGAGAAAGAAGAACACCGTGAGGATCAGCAGCTCACCAGGAACATGACGGAGGTGGTGGCGAGGCCGGGCGAGCTCGGGAGACGCCGGAATCGACGGAGGCGACACACGGACGGAGCTTCCAATCCAGGCGATTGAGGTCACGCGCGAGGGGGAAAAGTAGCAGGGGCGCGCGTGGACGGAGGCAGCGGCGGTGGCGGACGGAACGCGCGGGTGGCGGCGAGCTCGGGCAGCCTGCCGGCGTCGGGGGTGCGTGCGTCGGTGAGAAGCAGAGAAGTGATATGGGGAAGAAGAAAGAAGACGCGTCAGTTATAAACGAAGGGCCTTTAGTCCCGGTTGGTGGCTCCAACCGGGACTAAAGGGGCATACATCCCAGTTAGAGCCACCAACCGGGACGTATACTCCAATATTTTCAGCAGACCAAGGGTTGGCGCGCAGGGGGTCTTTAGTCCCGGTTGGTGGCTCCAACCGGGACATATTCCCCTGATTTCAAATTTTTTCAGGTATTTTCTCTCTGTTCCCGCCTTATTTTTTATTTTGGGGTTTAAATTTGTATTGTTTTTTAAATGATAATTAATTTGAAATTTAGAAAAACTTTAAACATAAAAAGTGTTTGGATTTGAATAGATAATTCAAAGACATTTTTTGTTTTAAAAAATAATTAATGTAACCATTTAAAATATGAACCATTTACAATTAAAAATGAATTAACTTATATTTTTTTGATATCAATTTGGAATTTAGAAAAACTTTAAACATAAGAAGTGTATGGATTTGAATAAATAATCCAAAACTATTTTCTATTTCTAAAAAATAATTAATGTAACCTTTTAAAATGAATTAACTTATATTTTTGAATATTAATTTGGAATTTAGAAAAACTTTAAACATAAAAAGTGTTTGGATTTGAATAGATAATTCAAAACCATTTTCTGTTTTAAAAAACAATTAATGTAACCATTTAAAATATGAACCAGTTACAATTAAAAATGAATTAACTTATATTTTTTTAATATCAATTTGGAATTTAGAAAAACTTTAAACATAAGAAGTGTATGGATTTGAATAAATAATCCAAAACCATTTTCTATTTCTAAAAAATAATTAATGTAACCTTTTAAAATGAATTAACTTATATTTTTGAATATTAATTTGGAATTTAGAAAAACTTTAAACATAAGAAGTGTATGGATTTGAATAAATAATCCAAAACCATTTTCTATTTCTAAAAAATAATTAATGTAACCTTTTAAAATGAATTAACTTATATTTTTGAATATTAATTTGGAATTTAGAAAAACTTTAAACATAAGAAGTGTATGGATTTGAATAAATAATCCAAAACCATTTTCTATTTTTAAAAAATAATTAATGTAACCTTTTAAAATGAAGATAGGGGACGAGCATCGTTAGAACTTGCATTGGATCTCTGAAGAAACCACATATTGCGAGTCTAAAAATGATTTTTTCAAAAAATCACGGGCGATAGATCATGTACCTGTAGTACAAACCGGACCCACTTCCTGCCGATTCGGCAGACATTTGTCCTTTTTACCCGGGATGGACGAAAAGGTTTGAGATGTACCGGTTGGGAGATAGTCCGTGTAAGGTGGTCTAGTATTTTAGGAAAATGGGACGGTAGCATTGCGAAACGGCATTTTGGTGGTTACTTCACAAAACGACCCGTTTTTTGCGCTCGGAAAATGGAAAAGGGCTTTTCCGTGCGACAAAAAGGAAAACTTCCTCCTGCAACATTGTTCTCCATACCAATGTCCACACACATGCATAATATGGGCACAACATCACAAACTATGCCGTGATTCAGCACATAACATCGGTCATTTGGACCGAAAGCCATGAAACCTCGAAAATGATAGGACATTTTGTGAAGGTTTTTTCGAAACATGATCAATATACCAAGTCTGGTGTTTTTCCTTTCAACTATGTAACAAAATATGACACCACGCGAAGGATTTTCATTGTTCGGATTTTTTTTTGAATTTATTATGCCCGTTTTGAATTATCTAAATTTCTAACTATGGTTGAACCGGTGTGCATGAAGATAGGGGACGAGCATCGTTAGAACTTGCATTGGATCTCTGAAGAAACCACATATTGCGAGTCTAAAAATGATTTTTTCAAAAAATCACGGGCGATAGATCATGTACCTGTAGTACAAACCGGACCCACTTCCTGCCGATTCGGCAGACATTTGTCCTTTTTACCCGGGATGGACGAAAAGGTTTGAGATGTACCGGTTGGGAGATAGTCCATGTAAGGTGGTCTAGTATTTTAGGAAAATGGGACGGTAGCATTGTGAAACGGCATTTTGGTGGTTATTTCACAAAACGACCCGTTTTTTGCGCTCGGAAAATGGAAAAGGGCTTTTTCGTGCGACAAAAAGGAAAACTTCCTCCTGCAACATTGTTCTCCATACCAATGTCCACACATATGCATAATATGTGCACAACATCACAAACTATGCCGTGATTCAGCACATAACATCGGTCATTTGGACCGAAAGCCATGAAACCTCGAACATGATAGGTTATTTTGTGAAGGTTTTTTCGAAACATGATCAATATACCAAGTCTGGTATTTTTCCTTTCAACTATGTAACAAAATATGACACCACGCGAAGGATTTTCATTGTTCGGATTTTTTTTGAATTTATTATGCCCGTTTTGAATTATCTGAATTTCTAACTATGGTCGAACCGGTGTGCATGAAGATAGGGGACGAGCATCGTTAGAACTTGCATTGGATCTCTGAAAAAACCACATATTGCGAGTCTAAAAATGATTTTTTCAAAAAATCACGGGCGATAGATCATGTACCTATAGTACAAACCGGACCCACTTCCTACTGATTCGGCAGACATTTGCCTTTTTACCCGGGATGGACGAAAAGGTTTGAGATGTACCGGTTGGGAGATAGTCCATGTAAGGTGGTCTAGTATTTTAGGAAAATGGGACGGTAGCATTCTGAAACGGCATTTTGGTGGTTACTTCACAAAACGACCCGTTTTTTGCGCTCGGAAAATGGAAAAGGGCTTTTCCGTGCGATAAAAAGGAAAACTTCCTCCTGCAACATTGTTCTCCATACCAATGTCCACACACATGCATAATATGGGCACAACATCACAAACTATGCCGTGATTCAGCACATAACATCGGTCATTTGGACCGAAAGCCATGAAACCTCGAACATGATAGGTCATTTTGTGAAGGTTTTTTCGAAACATGATCAATATACCAAGTCTGGTATTTTTCCTTTCAACTATGTAACAAAATATGACACCACGCGAAGGATTTTCATTGTTCAGATTTTTTTTGAATTTATTATGCCCGTTTTGAATTATCTGAATTTCTAACTATGGTCGAACCGGTGTGCATGAAGATAGGGGACGAGCATCGTTAGAACTTGCATTGGATCTCTGAAAAAACCACATATTGCGAGTCTAAAAATGATTTTTTCAAAAAATCACGGGCGATAGATCATGTACCTGTAGTACAAACCGGACCCACTTCCTGCCGATTCGGCAGACATTTGTCCTTTTTACCCGGGATGGACGAAAAGGTTTGAGATGTACCGGTTGGGAGATAGTCCATGTAAGGTGGTCTAGTATTTTAGGAAAATGGGACGGTAGCATTCTGAAACGGCATTTTGGTGGTTACTTCACAAAACGACCCGTTTTTTGCGCTCGAAAAATGGAAAAGGGCTTTTCCGTGCGACAAAAAAGAAAACTTCCTCCTGCAACATTGTTCTCCATACCAATGTCCACACACATGCATAATATGGGCACAACATCACAAACTATGCCGTGATTCAGCACATAACATCGGTCATTTGGACCGAAAAAGCCATGAAACCTCGAACATGATAGGTCATTTTGTGAAGGTTTTTTCGAAACATGATCATTGTTCGGCACACATTTAGTCCCGGATGTAGTCACAAACTGGGACTAAAAATATTTTCCGCCATTTCCCACCTGACATGGATATGCCCTACGGGTACCCGATGTTAGTATACCTGGTCCAGCCCGACGGAAGGCCCACTCGACGACCTGCCAGGGTCCATGACGCCTATGACGTTTCGGCTGCTATGAAGCCCATATGGACACGGATTCCCAAGCGCACAAGACAAGGAAACTTCAAGACTAGAGTTTGAATCTAACTTGTAACCTACTCGTATCAGTACCTGAGACCTAGCCTCCCCATATATAAAGGCTAGGAGGGTCCAACGAGGAGGACACGACCTAGAGACGCCATAACCCCCCGATAGACTAGACCACAATAGATCTACAGATCTAGAACTCGACTCATACTTTCGCACACGCATCCACGCCAGATCGAATCTGCGCACCCTGTAACCTTCGGTTCCGCCGTAATCAAAGAGCAGACAAGCAGGAGTAGGGTTTTCCCTCCGGGGGCCTGAACCTGGGTAAATCTCGTGTCCCCTGGTTGCTTGTCTGTTAACCGTGCCACGATCTCCAGCATCCCCATCTTCTCCAAAACCCAAGTCCATAACAATGGGCATTGACGAGATTAAATCTCGTCAATTGGCGCCTTCTGTGGGAACTGGGGGCGCTGATTGTGCGATCGTGACGGTCCATCCAAAACAATCTACGACCCTTCCATGGAGAAAAGCTGCGTCTGAAATCAAGATCCCAGCGGGATACCTCGCTGCCGCCAGCCAGATCGCAACTGGCTCACAATTTCTTCGGCATCATCATCTATATCAAACCGACATTATGATCAACACACCCCTTGTTCCGATGTGGATGGAGCAATCTCATGTTCAACTGACAGCGCTATCTGCACGTACGGAAATCCAGCCTGTACCAAGTTCCAATGACTCGAGAGGAGTTTGTATGAGGATAGCTACACGCAGATTGAAGAGCAGCTAGGCAAAGGCTTTACTTCCATCAGGATCGATCGGTGGAAAAGCACCACGTGCACTATGAAAAATAGCTAGTAATCCAGCCTCGTGAAGCGTGTTTTTTACTGCTCTTTCAGGAGAAGCAATCAACAATAAAATTTTGGTTGCTACGACGCATTAAAATAGGAATCAGGCCACCAAAGCGAGAAGGAGCGATATTATTGGAATCAACTACCAAGGCAAATACTGTAACGATGTGTACGGAGGACCTGACGAAAATCAAATTATAGTCTATGCTACGCTCGATGACATCCCAGTACGCGGCTACCAACAACGCCGTAAAAAGATAAGATCCAGATGCTTGTGACGCCGACCTCTTGTGACGTATCTAGCAAATTGTCGGATCGCCGTGTTTGATCAGAATTTGCTGTCAGGAGGAGAAGATCCGAGCATCAATATTGTGCAACGTCGACTCCCTTCCGTCGGCGACCCGCTATGATCTTTTACTCAGGCGATCTGCCATGTCTTCAACCCTGACGACCTACTGCACTCTTCGACTACGTCGACCCTCTGCGATCTTTGATTGCAGCAAACTGCCGCCGCCATCGGTTTCGGAGACCCGCTGCCGCGTTGACTCTGGTTTGCCGCATTGGCTCTCGGGCGCCGCCTTGATCACATCAACTCCACGCTCGGGGGCTACGCCCACTTGGCCACACGACTCGCGACCATCGACCTGTTGCGGCTTCCGACTACGACGACCCGATGCGATCTTCGATTGCGGCGACCGGTCGCATCGGCTTCAGCGAATCGGGTGCCCTTTCGACTCCGGTCATCCTCTACGATCTTCGGCTCCAACGACTCGGGGGCCCTAGGGGCTCCCTCCGCTTCAACGACCCTCCGCCATCTTCGGCTCCAGCAACCCGCTGCGGTCTTCGGCTCCGACAAACCGTGTGGTCTTCGGCTGCGGTGACCCGATACATCCTTCGGATGTGGCGACCTGGTGCGGTCTTCGACCGGGACAATCTTCGGATGCGGAGCTCTCTACCACCATCAACTTCGGAAACCCGTCGCCGCTATGATTGTGATTCGCCGCGTCGACCACGTCCGCGTGCAACCTGCTACCGCCTCAACTTCGCCACGACAACCACCATTAAAGCTAAGTTTCCCTCTACTTAGAGCATATTTCCTTTTTAACTCGCACTCGAAACACTCGGGGGCTGCGCCCTCTTCGAGTAACCTAATGTGCCATCGGCTCCACGCACTCGAGCACCTCGAACGCGACAGCCCGAGTAGCTGATTCTGCCTGATCGTCGAATCCTTGAACTCCGAGTGCCTCGGCAAGGTACTGAGACTAAGGGTAATCAGGATAACGAAAAGGCCTAGCATACAGTGCAAAAGTTTCGACTCGATCGGCACCAGAATCTTGCTATACAAGCCGAAAGGCAAATATTCTTTACAAGATACAATTACTTCACAATTCGTCATGTTTTTCTGCAGCTTACAAGGATGTCAAATGCGCCAAGCTATTCTATCGGGTCCTCCAACGGAGTCGACCAGCGCCAGTCACGTCAACAGACGCCAAGACCTGAGTTGAAGCATTCCTCGGATGACCACATCAATCATCGACAAACGCGACGCCGGTCGCGCACCTGATAGAAGCAATGGCGTCAACTTCATCCGCAACGTCGAGTCCTTCTGGATAAATGTGGCACGACTCTGCTACGTCGACTCCTGGCTCCTTATATGTGAGATGCTGACTCGATGCACTTCCGGGTCAGTGGTTTCTCCTCGTATGAGTCTCCACTCGAGTCTGCGGCTCGACTAGACACTCGGGGGCTACTCCTATCAGGAGTAGCTGGTCGCGCACCCGATGTACCGGGTCAGCGGTACGCCCACGAGATTTCCTACTACAACTGCACGATACAAGACTCGAGTCTCTGCCCGAGTCTACGACTCCGCCAGACACTCGGGGGCTACTCCAAACGAGAGCGCTGGTCGCGCACACACAAGATCTTCGAGTCCTACGCCGATTCTACGACTCCACTACGGACTCGGGGGCTACTCCCATAGGGAGGATTGATTCAAGCATCCGAAAAAATTGTGTCCTACGGACGTGAAGCAAACAATGACTGAATTAAAGTCTCTGCTCAAGTCTACGACTCGAACAGACACTCGGGGGCTACTCCCATAGGGAGCGCTGGTCGCGCACCCTATAGTCCATTGTGTTGACTACGTCCACGATGTCGATTCCTTTACAACAGCCGAACAAATTCAGCTGACCCGATGAACTTCCGGGTGAAGTGCTTCGCACTCGACACAACTTTCGACTCCGACATCCAAATACAAGGTTCAAGACAACTAAGTCTCCACCCGAATCTACGTTTCAGATGGAGACTCGGGGGCTACTGACATGGATATGCCCTACGGGTACCCGATGTTAGTATACCTGGTCCAGCCCGACGGAAGGCCCACTCGACGACCTGCCAGGGTCCATGACGCCTATGACGTTTCGGCTGCTATGAAGCCCATATGGACATGGATTCCCAAGCGCACAAGACAAGGAAACTTCAAGACTAGAGTTTGAATCTAACTTGTAACCTACTCGTATCAGTACCTGAGACCTAGCCTCCCCATATATAAAGGCTAGGAGGGTCCAACGAGGAGGACACGACCTACAGACGCCATAAACCCCCGATAGACTAGACCACAATAGATCTACAGATCTAAAACTCGACTCATACTTTCGCACACGCATCCACGCCAGATCGAATCTGCGCACCCTGTAACCTTCGGTTCCGCCGTAATCAAAGAGCAGACAAGCAGGAGTAGGGTTTTCCCTCCGGGGGCCTGAACCTGGGTAAATCTCGTGTCCCCTGGTTGCTTGTCTGTTAACCGTGCCACGATCTCCAGCATCCCCATCTTCTCCAAAACCCAAGTCCATAACAATGGGCATTGACGAGATTAAACCTCGTCACCACCTCTTCCAGCCAAGTTTTCCCGCCCTTTCCTTTCTACTAGAGCTTTTAGTCCCGGATGTAGTCACTAACCGGGACTAAAGATATTTCCCGCCATTTCCCAAAGCTTCACGCCAAGTTTTCCCGCCCTTTCCCTCTATATTTAGGGTGATCGTGTCATGGCTATCCACACATCCACACCTTCCTCTCTTAGAACAATGGACAACGCCTACTGGGCCATTCTGACCCTCGAGGAGACCGAGGCGCTGTGCGCCTCCAACTACCCTTGTCCGCCGGGCTACCGGCCGCCCGCCGGATGGATGCTGAGCGCTGGAGGGGTTCCTGTCCCTCCTGTCCCTCAAGGTTCCGCACGCCAGGCGGCCATCACAAACCACTTCTACCACGAGCTCACGCCGGAGCAGCGGATGGATCCCCAGTGGGATCCTGACAACTACGACACCTGGAATGCCTTCTTCGCTAATAGGCGGGAAAGGGAGCTCGCCAGGTACGAGGGTGATGGCCCGCCACCGGTGAACCACAACGAAGCCGGCCGTCGTCTGTGGTGGGCGAACCGTACTATCATCAGAGTGATGCGCTACATCGCCGGGGGAGACCATCCTCGCCTACGGTGCCCACGAGTCCACCCGCCACAGGCCCCACACTGTCCCGGCGGTAGCGGCATCGTCTTCCAAGAGACCCCTCTCCCACCCGCCGTGAATCCGAGGCTGGAATGGCCCCTGGTATATGCCATGGATGGGCCGAGGATCCCCGGTGGCGGTGGCGATGGCGATGATGATGATGACGGCGACGATGAAGACCACGAGCTGCGTACTATAGGACTAGGCATGATTATGACTAAAGGGGCGGCTTTAGTCCTGAGTGTTAGCTAGTCCCGGTTTGTCGGTTTTAATATTAATAAATGTCTTGAGTGTTACCTAATAAATAGAGGGAAATGCCTATATAAAGAGAGGGTTCATATTTAGTCTCGGTTGGAGAAACCAACCGCGACTGAAGGGATTGCGGCAGTGGGCCAGGCAACACTAATAATAGGGGTGAGTGTCGACATTATGTCGTGCGGCATACCTTGTCCGGATGGTGTCACCAACCGGGACTAAAGATGAACCTTTAGTCCCGGTTGGAGACACCAACCGGGACTAAAGATGAGTCAGCACTAATAATAGGGGTGAGTGTCGACATTATGTCGTGAGTGTCGACATTATGCCGAGCTGCTTGTACTATAAATATGCATCCTTGTGAGTCCAGTCCTCCAGCCAGTTTGAGGCATCTCCAAGATGGTTTTAGAGAGCAGGGACACCACTACGGCCAGTTCGAGGAGATGCCGACGAGCCAGTCCTCCGGCATCTTGAGAAATCGGTCATAGAGGCACTCCCTAATATGTGAAATTAGTTAGCTCCGAGGCGTATTGATCTAGTTAGTGAAGTTACAAGCTGCAAGATGGTTTTCGAGAGCAGGGACACCACTGCGGCCAGTTTTAGAGAGATGCCGACGGAGCCCAGTCCTCCGGCATCTCCGAGAAGCTGGTCATAGAGGCACTCCCTAATATGTGAAATTAGTTAGCTCCGAGGCGTATTGATCTACTTAGTGAAGTTACAAGCTGCAAGATGGTTTTCGAGAGCAGGGACACCACTGCGGCCAGTTTCAGGGAGATGCCGACGGAGCCCAGTCCTCCGGCATCTCCGAGAAACTGGTCATAGAGGCACTCCCTAATATGTGAAATTAGTTAGCTCCGAGGCGTATTGATCTAGTTAGTGAAGTTACAAGCTGCAAGATGGTTTCGAGAGCAGGGACACCACTACGACCAGTTTCAGGGAGATGCCGACGGAGCCCAGATCCTCGGCATCTCAAGAAACTGGTCATAGAGGCACTCCGGTCCAGCCACAAAGCAGGACTAACACTCAAGACATTTATTAATATTAAAAACGAGACTACAAAACCGGGACTAAAGGCCACAAACCGCGAAAGATATCCTTGGTCAAGCCACAAACATGAAAGACATGAACTAGAGTTACATAATATGAGCATGAACGTCTTGGCATATGTCATTCCTTATGACCGCTCAGGCGTAACCATGGAGCATCTTCTTTACTTAACAGAATGCTTGGGTCATTTTCACCGTGAAGGCGGAATTTCATCAAACTTATTATAATCTTCTGACATGTCTGTCTTGTCCTTGATTCCCACGATGTTTCTTTTCCCTGAAAGAACTATGTGACGCTTTGGCTCATCATATGATGTATTCGTTTGCATATTTTTTCTTTTTTTCGGTCTGGAGGACATGTCCTTCACATAGAAAACCTGAGATTGTTGAGATCCACTGTTGTCATTCCGTACAACTGGTCTATCTTTACCCCTTCCCCATTCAGGTTGACCCATTTGCAGCGAAACAAAGGGATCTTAAAAGAGACTCCATAGTCTAGTTCCCATATCTCCTCTATGTAACCATAATATGTGTCCTTTTGTCCATTCTCGTCTATTGCATCAAAGCGGACACCACTATTTTGGTTGGTGCTCTTTTTATCTTGGGCGATCGTGTAGAATGTATTCCCATTTATTTCGTACCCTTGGAAATTCAATACAGTAGAAGATGGTGACGCGGCCAACAAGTATAGATGATCTCCAACAGTGGTGTCAATCAAGAGATGTGTCCGCATCCAACCACCGAAAGACTTCATGTGTTCATCTGTAATCCATGATTCAGGCTTCCCCGGGTTTTTGGAGCGTACAATATTCTTGTGCTCCTCGATATACGGAGCTGCCAAGGTGGAATTATGTAGAACTGTGTAGTGTGCTTTAGTGAAAGAATCCCCGTCCCTACATATCATTGCTTTCTTTCCCAGCGTGCCTTTTCCACTTAGTCTTCCCTCATGCCGCGAGTCAGAAACACCAATCGGCTTAAGGTCAGGAATAAAGTCAACACAAAACTCAATGACCTCTGTTCCATATCCCTTGGAGATGCTTCCTTCTGGTCTAGCACGGTTATGAACATATTTCTTTAAGACTCCCATTAACCTCTCAAAGGGGAACATATTGTGCAGAAATACCGGACCGAGAATGGCAATCTCTTCCACTAGATGAACCAGGAGATGCGTCATAATATTGAAGAAGGATGGTGGGAACACCAATTCAAAACTAACAAGACATTGTACCACATCCTTCTGTAACCTTGGCAGAATATCTGGATTGATTACCTTCTGAGATATTGCATTGAGGAATGCACACAGCTTCACAATGGGTACTCGAACATTTTCCGGTAGAAGCCCCCTCAATGCAATCGGAAGCAAATGCGTCATAATCACGTGACAGTCATGAGACTTCAGGTTTTGGAACTTTTTCTCTGCCATATTTATTATCCCCTTTATATTATATGATAAGCCCGACGGCACCTTGATACTGTAAAGGACTTCAAAAAAGATTTCCTTCTCTGATTTGGTAAGAGCATAGCTGGCACGACTTAAGTGACGCCCTTTATCCGTCTTGTTATCTGTATGCATGTTCTTTGGGTCTTTCATAATTTGTTGGTCCTCTCGTGCTTCAGGTGTATCTTTTGTCTTCCCATACACGCCTAGGAATCCTAGCAGGTTCACGCAGAGATTCTTCGTCACGTGCATCACGTCGATTGAAGAGCGGACACGCAGGACTTTCCAATATGGCAGCTCCCAAAATATAGATTTTTTCTTCCACATGGGTGCGTGTCCTGTAGCGACGTCGTTCGGAACTGATTGACCGCCGGGACCCTTTTCAAAGATTACTTCTATGTCCTTGACCATACCAAATACATCATCACCAGCAGGGAGTTCAGGCGTCTTCCGGTGATCTGCCTCACCTTTGAAATGCTTGCCTTTCTTTCTTACGGGATGATTGGTCGGAAGAAATCATCGATTCGCCAGGTACACAACCTTCTTGCATTTATGCAAATATGTACCTTCGGTCTTATCTAAACAGTGGGTGCATGCCTTATATCCTTTGTTTGTGCATCACGAAAGGTTACTAAGAGCAGGCCAATCATTGATGGTTACGAATAACAACCCTCGTAGATTAAATGGCTCATGTTTGTTCTCATCCCACGCACGTACACCTGGTTTGCCCCACAACTGTAAGAGTTCTTCAACTAATGGCCTAAGGTACACATCAATGTCGTTGTCCGGTTGCTTCGGGCCTTGGATGAGCACTGGCATCATAATAAACTTACGCTTCATGCACAACCAAGGAGGCAGGTTGTAGATACATAGAGTCACGGGCCAAGTGTTGTGACTGCAGCTCTGCTCCCCAAAAGGATTCATGCCATCCGTACTTAGACCAAACCATAAGTTCCTTGCGTCACCTGCAAAGTCTGGGAAGTCTCTCTCGATTTTTCTCCACTGTGACCCATCGGAGGTGTCTCAACTTCCCGTCTTTCTTACGGTCTTCTTTGTGCCATCGCAACAACCTGGCATGCTCTTTGTTTCTGAACATGCGTTTCAACCTTGGTATTATAGGAGCATACCACATAACCTTAGCAGGAACCCTCTTCCGGAGGGGCTCTCCCTCAACATCACCAGGGTCATCTCGTCTGATCTTATACCGCAACGCGTTGCATACCGGGCATTTATCTAAATTCTCATACTCCTTACCGCGGTAGAGGATGCAGTCATTAATGCATGCATGTATCTTTTGCACATCTAATCCCAGAGGACAGAGAGTCTTCTTTGCTTCGTAGGTACTCTCGGGAAGTTTGTTATGTTTTGAAAACTTCGGCTTCATTATTTTTAGCATCTTTTCAAATGAGGAGTCAGTTAGACCACACTCTGCCTTCCATCGCAACAATTCCAGTGTGGTACCGAGCTTTGTGCTGCCATCTTTACAATTTGGGTACAACAATTTCTTGTGATCTTCTAACATGCCCTCTAACTTCAACTTCTCATTTTCTATTTCACAGTCTCGCTTTGCATCAGAAATGACCCTACCAAGTTCATCAGCCGGCTCATCTGATGCCCGTTCTTCACCTCTTTCCTCTCCATTGTCTTCCATTGCAGTATCACTGTATTCAGGAAACATATGATGATAGTTGTTATCATCATCTTCTTCTTCACCATCTTCCATCATAACCCCTCTTTCCCTGTGCTTGGTCCAGCAATTATAGTTGGGCATGAAACCTTTCATAATCAGGTGGCCGCGAATGATTTTCGAGGAAGAGTACTCCTTGTTGTTCCGACATTGAACACATGGACAACGTATAAATCCATTCTCTTTGTTTGCCGTAGCCACATCGATAAATTTATCCACGCCTTTGATATACCCGGCTACGCGCCGGTCACCGTACATCCATTTCCGACCGTTCATCTGCATCATATAAGTAAGTTTATCAAAAAACAGGACATCATAAATAGTGAAATAACCAATTCACACCGACACATGAATTGTATCAATGACCTAGAAAAGATAAGATTGCTAACCTCGATCGAGGGAAATAACGAGGAGAAAGCTCAAGTGCGTCTCGGACACCTTCTATATTTTTGTTCTATGAGAAATTCAACGGGATTATTCACTCAAACATTTCAACAAACACCTTCAATGCATGCATGAGAAAAAACTAGCACACCCCCTCACACCTTCCACCATTCGAAAAAACAGAGTGGAGGCAGAGGGGGCTGGGGCGTTGCATTTATAGAGGGCAGGGGGTATTTAGTCCCGGTTGGAGCCAGCAACCGGGACTAAAGGTGCGTGCCACGCCACGTGGCTGTGGACGCAATCTTTAGTCCCGGTTGCTGGCTCCAACCGGGACGTATTGCCCTTACCAACCGGGACGCATGCCCCCTGGCCCCGTGCCCGCTCCAACCGGGACGCGTGCCAGCATTAGTCCCGGTTGGTGGCGCAACCGGGACAAATGCTCTGAGGGTCGCGAACGGATAGCCCTTTTTCCACTAGTGTGAACATGAGACAAGTATGTTGCGTAAGGATCACACTATTCCTTCCTTGCATGGATAAACTACAATAGAGATATAGCAGCTAGCATCATGGTAAACCAAGGCTCCATCCGAATGGCTAGAAGGTGCATAACCGACCATGCCCGCTCAACCTCGAGTTCAAGAGCGCACGCCCATTCTCGAGTGTGTACACACCAAATTTCTCTCCTGAACAAATGCAAGCCCCCAAGTCGCATTTTTAACCGGTATCAAGCACTCACATTAGTCCATCATGTCCAAAACTAACATGTTCATGCACTCAGTGGTCCAAACTAGAATATGCAGTATCCACCTCGAACAAATTGTTTACGTGGAGGTGGCAATTTATTGGTTGCCACTTTGAGGGAACTCCTAGCTTACCATCACTGCATGTACAAGGGGGGAAAAACATCCAATGTGATCTCAACATGTCTCGCGAGATGAGTAAACATGATGAGTTTTGGACTCCGAATTAACGTTTTGCAAATTGTTGGACTACTAGGTTGACACTAGGTATTGGACGGACGGTGCAATTTACTCGCTCACGTTGCCTAACGTGATATCAGATTTCAAAGTACCATTGTTATTGGTACTAGCAAGGTAGCCCTCGCAAATGCGAGGGCACCACTGTTAATATCTCAAAAATGTGAAATATTTATTTTTTACCTTATGATTTGTTTATCCGCTTACCTCCTTCATTGTAAAATACACCATGTTTTAGAGACAAATATATTCACACATGTTTGAATTTGATAATTGCATAATATTATGTTGTAAAAGTAACAAAATAAGAACCATGATACATATTTTAGAAAAAATATGATGACATTAATTTTTCTTCTAAATAACCTGGTTACAAAGCCATGTCTTGTGTTGCGATGAGACTCACGTAACTTACCCCCAATTCATATGACTCAATTATAATATTCTTTCTAGAGTAGGTTTATAGCTTTACATATCTTGGCAGGAACCTTTAAGATTTATTCAACCTTGGCAGCTAGCGACCTGTTTCTAGAATTTTAGCATGATGGGCCAGGAATATCTTTTTAGACTTTCGATTTTTGAGTGGTTGATTCATGTATCAAACTTTTCTGATCCATGAGTAGTACTGAATCTGGTTTTGAATAAAGTAATAAATGGCTATATGCATCGATCGTTGCAGAGGCCGAGGTAATCCCCATTTCAAAAAAAAATAGCTTTACATATCTATGTTATTTTGTGAATCACAAAGGAAGAGTAACGACTCTTTTAAGAAAATTTAGCTTGCACTAAGATTGTTCCATCCTTTATACAAAAGGAATAAGTTATAAAAATTAGTTACAACACACTCTTAAAAGTTTTTTCTACCAATTCATCTTCTAATTAATTTTGTCAAGGTTCATGCACTAGCCAACGCAACCAACAGCCCGAACTGATGGAAAGGACTAGTGCAATCCACTTATACACTTCAACATCCCCTCTCACGTGTGACGGGAAGAAGTCAACACGTGCAACCCGAAGAGAGCGGCGGCGCGAAACTCACGTATGACTCAAGAGGCCTATACGTGGATACAGAGGGGTCAACAACAATTTTAGGATAAATTGCCAAAGCCAGGACTCGAACTCGAGACCTTAGGCTCTGATACCATGTCAAGCTTCATGCACTAGCCAACGCACCCAACAGTCCGAACTGATGGAAAGGACTAGTGAGATCCACTTATACACTTCAACAAATTTCATTGTAGAACCATGTTATTTTTCCTATGTATCTCCCCGCAAGCATTTTGTATGTTTCCATACTACTACTTTTCTACATAGAATGAGATGGGAACATCAATATTTTCATGGCTATGCTTTTTATTATAGAGGCCAAATTGTGTATTTGATCATCGTATTATATCAGCATTGATGTTTTTGTTAAGGACTAACATGTTCAACTCAAGTATATAATCTAACTGACAATGAACATGTACACTTATAAATCTTATTATGCTTCGTATTTACAAATGCAAATGTATGATCCCTAGACTGATATTATGGTTTTTGAAGTATTAAGTGTTATGAAGATCTAATGGATGTGATCTTCTTAGATACTATTACGGAATCTTACTGGTATGATTTATTATGATAAATAACAGATGTAGTCTGTTTAGGTACGGTTATATAGATACATATTAAGATAAATAAATATAAATATATGAAGATATACCAAGCACCAAACATGGACACCGCCATTTTATGTACGCTTATATAGATACAACGCACATGATAAATTTAGGTATGATTATGTAGATCTAACGGTCATGATGTCCACAAGATTGAAGACCAACTAACTTTTGAGCTTTGTAGAGTTTTATTAGTTCATATTAAAATATCATTCAATTATGTTGCCTAAGCATACCTTCGTAATCAACTTGATAAAGACCCAATTATATATGCTAATAATTATTCACCCATAAATTGTGCATCTTGATATTATATGTTTGCCTCGCGTTGGTCATGTGTGAGTTCCATAAGTGTTGATCAATAAGAATGGTTGAAACCATAGTTTCATAATAACTATAATCGATATACAATCTTAATGATATCACAATATTCAAATATTGATATCATGTTGGATTTACATCACTTTTGTCAGCCTACCAGTACCATTTGTTTAACAGGTTCCATGAAGCGATAGTACATAAGAAATTTTGGGTTTAATATTTTTTTCCTTGCTCCGTCTTAGCCGACGCTTGTGGGATTAAGAAGGTGTCCGTAGGTGCGAGGTCAGAACACATAGTCTAGACATGGGCACCCTCTTCATCAAGCTTGTAGGTGTTTGAGGTTAGTGAGGTAGCTTCAGGTGGATCTATATATTTTGTTGTATAAGGCTTTGTGGAATAATTTAAATAAGAAGGAGATGTGCATCTTTTCATGCAGAGATAGAGAGTTCAACATCTGTTTTGAAAAAAAAAACGGGTTTAGTTGTTGTATATGATAGAGCATTTCCTGACTACTGCCGAGGAAAATGAGAAAACTCAAAAGCAACAAAAATTTGTGAATTATACAGATGACTACCGTTAAAAGTATATTTATTAATTTCACTAACTATCTCATTCTGATGCTCGAACACTGTCTGCTAGTATATATTGGATCAAAAAATATTGTCTGCTTGTTTGGAAACATATTTTTGGTAACGGAATTCAGTTACGAACACCACAAAATGATTATTAGATGTATGAATATTAGTTCGTGCATGCGAGAAAAATATTGGACGAAATAACGAAGTAGGTGAAATACAAATATGTTACCTGAGAGTTGAGGCAATCGGTCCGTAAGGGGCCTCGGTTATTTGCAATTTTAAATCGACACGTCGATAAGAAAATACAGTTAGGATCGAAGATGCTAAATATAAAGAAAAAATAAGTTCGTGGAGTAATAATAATTAACTAGCTAAATGCCCGTGCGTTGCTACGGTCTATTTAATTTCTTTCACATACACACAAATTAAGATCTTGACAGCATGTTTCTAATTCGCTTGTAGTTGATTGGAACATAATTAAATTCGCAGTTACTAATTCGCATGTTTCCAATTCGCGTGTACTCTAGGAGTTTTCCGTTAACTGGGAATAATCTGCTTGTTTATATAAGAGTAGACAGTGGAGCAACTTATATAAACAAAAAGGGACAAAATGAGAGCATGGTACTACGACTATATTCAATATCAAGTTGCAAGTACCAGGAATACGGATCCCACAAAATAAGAAGTAAATGAGGAATGAAATTAGCAAGATGAGCTAGCTTGCTATACTTGTTTTACTTGGTCGATCCGATGGTCCCATAATTCAATCAGATGATATGGTTGCTCAGTGCCTGAATCTTATGACAGCTAGCCATCGGCATAAAAATGGGTTAGAAACTACCAATACCAACCTGATTTGCTGCAATTGGCACTCTCAATAATATTTATGCCAAGGAATACTGCCAGCATTTATATACTTTGCTCTATTTTTTATCATCTCAATCTAAAATATTACTACTGTATAAGATTGTTAGCTGAATAAATCGCTGGGCAATAACAACTGAAGAATTCTGAGGGGCGTAAATTTCTCAGCCCAAATCAGCAAAAGTATGACCACTGCATTTTTTCACATGCGTATATACAACTTTAGAGATCAAAATAATTGTACATATATACAAGCATATACAACTTCAGAGATCCAATCAATCAATTATATATAGAACCTCGAGAGGACTCAAAACTGGTCGCACGTTGGCGATGTTGGTCCTCGCCTGGGATTGCTGATACCAGCGGCCCGTGAACTAATCTCTATTTCATCACCTGAATATGGATGAGGAATTGAGGATGCGGCGCTGTGTAGACAACAGGAACTCGGTCTGTACCTTGGTGCCCACACCCAGGCCGACTGCAGAGGAAACATAGGGCGCCACTGCCATGTAGCTGCTCCTCTTCACTGGCTTGGTGTGTGCTCTGGCTGTTCCTGCTTGTCTTGGACGGCAGAAGCTATGGATCTGGGCCGGATCTCCGGGGTGGGGTGGGGTGGGTGGGTGGGGAGGGGAATAATGGCGGACGGTTCGATTTCTTAAGCCGGATGATGGATGCGGCGCCGCTCACCCGAGATCGATGGTGGGGGGCGGGATGGGGATTGAAAGGACAGCGAGGGTCTCGGGCCATCGGCACTCCAACGTTTTCCATGCCGCGGGTTTGTATCGAAGACGCGAGGGCGTGGGTGTCGGGGCGCCTTCGCCAGGAACGAGCAAGCTGGCTGCCGGCGTTGGGACCAGGGTCGTGCGCGGTGGAGCTCGGGTCCGGGTAGCCACCACGCGATGCTCAGGTCTGGGTAGGTGCTCTACGCGCCCCCTCCAACAGGGAGATGTCAAAGGCCCTCACGTGCCGCCACCTCTTAGGTCCGGGTAGCAGCCGCGCAAGGCCCTCGCGTGCCGTCACCGAGGTGGAGCGAGCGCAGCGAGAGAGAAAGAAACCGGTCAGTTTTCAGTTTTTAGTTTACGGTGGCAGTGCTTGTAATATCTTCCCACTGTCAGGGGCAAAACCGTCAATCCATGACTGACGGAAATTTTCATGTACGACGAACGGTCTCCATCTTTTTAATGAATTCCACTTTTTACCCCTGAGATTAATTTTGTGCCACTTTTTACCCAATTTAATAGAAATTCCTCAAAACTACCCCATTTAGCCAACTTTCTTCCACTTTTTACCCCTCTTTAAATTTTAACCCATCCTGACCGGTTGGTCCCACCCTCAGTCTGACGTGGTTGTGTCCAAGTCAGCTCTGGAGATGAACCGAGCGGGTTTAACCATGTGCCGGTTTAGCCAGGGCCGGTTTAACCTGAACTAGTCAGACCTCAATCAGGTTGAGCCAGACCCGTTCGCACGGACGTTTAGCTGAACCAATCCTTCGTTCTGATGCGTTACCCGCTCGCCCTCCATAAACATCGCGCAACAGAAACGAGAGCAGAGACGGTCTGGGTAGGTCACTCCACGGCCGGTGATCGGCGGCGATCGCCAGAGAAACATGTGGTTCAACGGTAGGATTTCTTGTCCCAGGCCCTTGCCACTTGATTTGGCTGTGTACGCTCGCTATTTAGGATCCTTTGTCTGGTAATCCTTCCCAATCAGAGTGGGTTTAGATTGTTGGTCGTGATCATTAATGGCATAAGGATTGTACAATTTTCTGAATTAGGACTAGATCGTGTATTTTTATTAGGATTCCATTTTTAATCTTCTTAGACCGAGACTAGATGTGATTTGGACACGGTGATGCAAACTTCAGAACACATGAAAGTTCAGTTAACTCTAATTGAACTGTTCTGACAACTTCAGGAATTCGATTTTTCAGAGATGGATAGATTGCAGGGTTGAGCGGCATGGTCTCTGAACTTCAGTTCGTCTGTGTGATGCTAATCTAAGTTCCATAAATAATGTGAGTTATGGTTAGTTTAGTTGTAAAGCTGCCTGGTTAGTGTATATTCATTTAGTAACATGATTTAGATCATAAACAGTATAATTTAGGATGCAGACCATGTATACGTAGGGTGCATGGAGTGAAAGGTTTGAATAATTTGTTTGCAGGATGATTAGTTGTGTGTAAAAGTTGTACTTAACTACGGCATGTGAAGATTATTAGTTACAGTGGCCATAAGTTTGTGAATCTGATGCCTGCATACATTGCAATTATGTTATGTGAATCTGATGTGAGTAAGCTGCAACCACTACTGATTTGTTAATTTTGTTATTGTAGAGATGGCTGTTGAGATGTGGATTGTTAGGTACATCGTGCATGATCCTGAGCCCAAGCTAGCTGAGGTTGAGGAGGTTGATAGAGACTTCATTTCTTATTTGGATATTATGGAAAAAATCAAGAAAGATATGGGGTACAGGAGTTGTGACAGTGTGTATTATCAGAGGACAGGATCAGTACAAGACATGGTTGAGCTAAAAGATGATGCATGTGTTATGAATATGTTGGAGGTGTTTGATGCAGAAAAAGAGGTCAATTTGCATGTCTTCAAGAATATGGAACCTAATCGCCATTTGCCATCACATGTTGAATTGTACAAGTCAATCCTTGTGGTAGCAATTGAAGACAATGACGAGGAAGATTATCATAATAGTGGTTATCTACTATCAGATGTGGAATATGATGATCCAGGTGCTTATTGGAAGGAGTTTTATGAAAAGGAGCTAGGTAGTGAAGCAAGTGATGATGATTCAGATTTTGATGTGCAAAACGAAAATGAAAAGCTAAGAGCTCTTTATGGTAAAAAGAAGAAGGAAGAGTTGGAATCAAAGGGTATATATTCAGAAGATGAGGTAGATGACTTGTTTGACGTTACAGAAGGCTTAGGAGGATTTTACTTTGATGATATTACCATCCCTATGTCACAGAAGGAGAAGGAGATTGCTTTTGGCAAGTCAGAAGAAGCAAGGTTGAAAAAGGAAAAGGCACAAGGGAAAAGGGCATTGGCTAAAGCAAGGGAGAAGAAAAAACATATAGATGACTTGGACTTGTCTGACCCTCCAAGTTCAGATGGTGGCAATGATCCATTTGAAGATAGTGATGACGATGCAAGGGTAATGGAGGAAGGAAGAAAGAGAAAAAGACCTACGAGGTTATTGCAGCCAAGAATGGAGTTTGATGAATCTATAATGGATGAGGATGATCAGATGGTGAAGGGCATGTGTTTTAAAGATATCAAAGAGTTTAGAAAAGCACTTGAGTCATGTCATATCAAGCAAGGTAGAAGTTACAATTTCTTGAAAAACAAGATGGAAAAGGTGAAGGTTCATTGTGCAGATTCTAATTGCCCATTTTCCCTATTTGCATCAAAATAATGGTGAACCAACCTTCATGATAAGGCAAGATGTGGTGGAACATACTTGTGGCATAACAAGAGAAGCTAGCAGGTTGAGATCCACATGGCTAGCAGCACACTATGAGAACCATTTTAGAGTTGATCCCAATTGGAAGATTGGTGCTTTCATGGAGACAGTCAAGAGAGATTTCAATTTTGAGATAACCAAGAGAATGGCTTATAGGACTAAGGCACATGCTCAGAAGCTCGTTTTAGGGCATCATGATGATCAATATCGTAGAATCAGGGACTATTTGCAGACATTGCTTGAGAAAAATCCAGGAGCACAAAGTTGGTTCGCATGAGCCGTGCTTAGCTGATAATCTCAATCCTAGGTTCTACGGTATGTTTATTAGTTTTAGGGCTCAAATAAAAGGGTTTCTAGCAGGTTGTAGGCCATTCTTTGGTCTAGATGGTTGTTTTATCAAGCTTGCTAATGGTGCACAAGTCCTAGCAGCTACGGCAAGGGATGGCAGCAATAATATGTACCCTTTAGCATTTGGAGTGGTCAATAAAGAAGACACTGAGAATTGGACATGGTTTTTACAAACGCTTGAGTCCGCTATAGGACAAGGTGATACACATGGTGGATGGACAATTATGTCCTAGCCAATTTCTCTGCGGCTGGTTTCAAAGGTGGAAACTACAAAGATCTATTTGACAAGATAGTGTACGCACACACATTAGCTGAATACAACATAGCCATGGAGAATTTGAAGGCCTACGACGAGGATGCATGGAAATGGGTGAAAGCAATTCCCAAAAAACACATCAGTAGACATGCATTCAGGACTAATTCCATGACAGATCTTGTGGTGAACAACCTAAGTGAGGTGTTTAACAAATATATTCTTGATTATAGAGACAAGCCAATTGTGACCATGTCGGAGTTGATAAGAACAAGGCTTATGACTAGATATCACCTAAAGAGGACGGGAGTAGACACAGTTGGATGGGAAATAACACCAGTTATGTCTGAAAAACTTGAATCGGCTAAGAGTCGTTCAAAATATCGTCAAGCTTACCAATCTGTTGTGGGCATTTGGCAAGTGGACTATGATAACAAGAGCTATGAAGTTAATTTATTAAATAGGACATGTGGATGTTTTACTTTTCAGCTCACTGGAGTTCCATGTCACCATGCATGTGCAGCCATCTTTAAGGCAAAAGAGAGGCCAGAGAACTATGTACATTGGTTTTTCAAAAAAGATGCATATAAAGCAGCATATGCAGGAATTATCCACCCTGTGCCACACCAAGAGGAGTGGGTGAAAACATTGAGTCCTGATATTGATCCACCATCATACACTGTACCAATTGGAAGACCGAAGAAAAATAGAAGGAAAGGTGCTGATGAGGAGGGAGGGCCATCTACATCAAGAGCTAAGAAAGGGTTTATTGAGTGCGGCAATTGTGGAGGCCCTGGTCACAATGTTAGGGGCTGCACTAAGCCACTTAAAGCATATCTAGCTCTAAGGGTCAGGAAACATGTGGTAAGCATTTGATTTCCATGAATTTTCCATATTTTTTCAATATTATTGCTCAAAAATCTTTGCATCTAATTTTTTTGTAGCCTGTGGTACCCGGCACTCAACAAAGCTCAGCACATCCTCCTCCATCTGCAAATCCTCCTCCGGCTGCATCATCTGCACATCCTCCTACTTTTACCACCAGAGGCATTAGGGCGAAGAAAACGGCACCAACAACATCAAGAGGCAGGGGAAGTAGTGGTTCTACTAGGGGATCACGCAGGGGAAGGAGGGGTTCTACTAGGGGTGTTGCACCACCATCAAATGTCCAAGAATCCCAAGCATATGCATCAACTAGAGCTGAAACTGTAGCTGGAAGAGGAAAAAGAACTGCCACACATGTAGTTGAAACTGATATTGGTCAAAAAGGGCATATGGAAGGACTTCAAGTGGTAGAATTTGCTCATGGTTCCAAACTAGTGGTAATGCAGCTGCTAGAGGTGGGGCTTCAAGTGAGGAGTAGTCAGTTTAGGCTTCATAATTGTTAATTTTTGAATTGCAATAGTTTTGTGTGCCTTTTGTTTTGAGATCTTTTGTCCTTGTGAACATTATATCTAGATGTGCCTTCTGTTCTTGTGAACTTGAATTATGGATGTGGGTCGCTTATTAGATAGCAACAATAAGAAACAAGCAGTTATATATTGTACTTCAGTCATGTATTTTCTAACTATTGCTATGTTCCAATGCCAAAATTATATCAAAGTTGGTATCTCAGCTCAACACTTGTTGTTTTGTTCTGCCAAAATTCAGTCCATAACGTTGTTAATTTGTGCCAACTACCAAAGCTGCCACACGTTTCACAGTACAAGTTCTCAAGGATGTATGAACTCACAAACTCAAAATTCACCCACATATATAATATACCAGTGCTTACATTTTACATCATGCCAACGTGTGCTTACATCTTCAATTATAACAACTGCCAAGAAATGCTTACATCCGTCCATTACAGCACTATCTTTGGTGTAGATTACCTAAGCACATTGTACTAGCAAAAACAAGCACTATCTTTGGTGTAGATTACCTAAGCACATTGCACTAGCAAAAACAAGTAGAGTAATCTTCAGGGAAATCAATCGCAAGCAGAACAACCTTGAGGATCAGCAACAGATCTGTTGGTGCTCTGCTGCCGCATGAAGCCTGACCGTCGGTGCTCTGCTGCTGACTCCAAATTGAATAACAACAAGTAGAAACAGAGCCGCTGGCCGTAGCACCCAGCTCGTCACTGTTGGTGCTCTGCTGCCGCACGAAGACTAAGCCAGAGCTTGTCACACTAGCTCAGAGACGGCACCCCAGCGGCTCTGCATCTGCATGAAGCTGCTGGCGCACGTATCCCACACCGGATCATGTGGCCGAAGCACCTGTGTCGCTGCCGGCGGTCTGCTGCAGCACCAAGCCTCGCCCATCCCATTCGAATTTGCGCTCTTCAAGGCCTCTGGCGGCGTGGCCATCTTCGGGTTCCTTTCACAGATGCTTCGTGCTTGTCTCCCCACGCAGGACGAAGCACCCGCCGGAGCATTAGCTTCAGCACCATCCGCCGCCGCTAGGTCTCCAAGCTGCGGCCGAATCCCTATCTAGGCTGCTCGGGGACAGGGGAAAGGGCAGAGGGAAAGTCTGGCTCACGTCCGTGCAAATGCGATCTGGTCTAGCTCGACCTGATTGAGGTCCGACTGGTCCACAATAAACCGGATTGACTAACCCGCTCGGTTCAGCTCCGGAGCTGACTTGGACACAACCACGTCAGACTGAGGGTGGGACCAACCGGTCAGGATGGGTTAAAATTTAAAGAGGGGTAAAAAGTGGAAGAAAGTTGGCTAAATGGGGTAGTTTTAAGGAATTTCTGTTAAATTGGGTAAAAAGTGGCACAAAATTAATCTCGGGGGGTAAAAAGTGGAATTCACTCTTTTAATAATATAGATGAACTAAAATATTGAACATGCATAGCTACCTTTGAACTTTTTCTTGTGGTCATAACTTATTCTATAACACTTTTGCTTCGGTCCCCCATCCCTGCGTTGGCATCGATGCGTAGGACGGTCCAGATCGTTTCTTATCTGCCCATTTATCACCTAGCAATTGGTCTTTAAGCCCACCTCCTTTCCCGCGCGGCCCCGGATCCATCCCGTATTACCCGTTTGTCCATCTTCAAATACATACGCGTGTACTCTATCTGTACAGGGAGAGGTGAGCGGTGCGATCCCAGACCGAGGCCTTCACCCGCATCAAGCTCGCCTACCATGTCGTCAAGCTCGCGATGGGCCACCGTGTCTCGCACTGCGTCGAGTTCCTTAGGGATCAGGCAGGTGAGAGGCTTGATTCAGCGGCGGTCGATGGCTTCAAGCTGTCGATGGGTTTCGGCGTCGTCCGAGTCGCCGACTCTGGTCGCATACGCTAGCCTCAGCGCGATATCCCTAATGCCCTCGATCAGTCCCGTATTGGTATCAGGTCTGATAGGTTGGTACCAGGTCCGAGTCAGCTCCCTGTTTCCCATTCGGGCCCGTACATATACATATCAGCTGATCGATCTGCCTTTTAATTCATGTCCCGTACGTACATATATCAGCTGATCGATCTGCCTTTTAATTAATGCCCCGTACATACACATATGAGCTGGTCAATCTGCCTTTTTTTACTAGAGTCCGTGTATAATATACAACTATATAAGTGGATAATACGGAACTCTTCGGCCCGCCGACAACCCTCCCACAACCTGTCCGCCAACTAACCCACCAAAACTTCCCTTTTGAAGTGGGGACCGAAGCAAGCCTCATTCTATAAATACATTGGCAGTCTCTCTTTATTTTGTAAAAGCAAACTGGATTAGGTATTCAACCCAACATTGCAATTGTCACACTAATCACCATCAGCAGTCCTGAGTTCACATCAGCTATGCCCTCATGAAGGATTCAAAACTACATTTTCTAAAAAGTCACTCATATTATGCGTTGACAACAGCTAATGAAGCCATAACTTCATAAAAGTAGGTGCCGCTCTTAGAGCTGCACCAAAGGTGTTCATCTCAAGGAAGGAGTCTGGTGGCGGTGATGAAGGTCAAATCTGTCGAAGCAGGGCTACAAGTGTCGTTGCACACCCCAGCGAGAAGCAGGCTTCTGACAAGAAGCCACGATGCAGCTTGTCATGGACACAAAAATAATTGTTGCCGCTGCCGGCAGCCGACTCCCTTGGAAGTGGCGACCTGAGAGCCATATCTAGATCGATTCTAAGATAGAAAGATGGATGGCAAAGGTAAGAGGCGAGAGGAAACTACATGTCTTGTTTTCTGCCTAGGAATCGTCCGTGAAGTGTTGGACTCATGACATGTGTTGGAGCCGGGCTCTTCTTATTTGTTACGTTGTACTAATCAGTTAATTAAATCATGGTCTTAAAATATTGTAAATCCAACGGTTGAGATAATTTAGGTGATGTGGATCGTCGTGGTGCCTCGAGAAATATTCTTATATTACTTTTAGTATATAACTAGTAAGGTGGCCCTCGCATTGTGAGGGCACCATCTTCAGTTTCTTGCTCACATCATGTAATAACCAGTGTTTAAAGGGTTAAAAATAAGACCTAGTTGTGGATGAGTCTTATAATCCCTAGAATCTTAGATTTGAACTAAACAAAACAGAGCGATGAATAATAAAAACAGTAAATGGTACTAAATTATTTTTTTGGATTTATTCTTTACGTGCCCGTCAAATGAACTTGAAACATTTCATATTTTGTAGAACATTACCCTCGTGCTCTCTCTTTTTTTATTTTTGGTAACATGGTTTATAAAACTGCAATGCACATTATAAAATATCAAATAATTCAAAACCAGCATTAGTGATATGCTAATAAATGTCAGTTGACCATTTTAATCATCCTACGGTAGAGGATTCCCATATGTTACTACTTTCAATCAGAGATTGAACACTTATTTTATTTAGAGAATGTATAGCGATTAGTTATCTATGAACTACATTGTTTGGTACACCGATAGTTCCTATCGATGCTATATGAGTATGCAACGCCAATACTCAGTTTGTCTATATGTTGTGGTAGTAATAATGACTACCTAAGCAATGGACAAATAGTATTTAGACCGTATTTCTGATAGAATAACAAAATCTATTTTCACAATGAAGTGAAATAGAAAAAGAATTTATACTTGTTGACACATACATGTATTATATGAATGTGTTCCAATTTTTTTATTTTTTTTCCTATTTCATAGTATATATAATCTAAATATATCTATATGTATCAATAAACAAAATTAGGGAACTTCTACAACGTGTTTTCTAGGACATCGCCTTACTTTGGTACATGTCGACATGAGTAATTTTTCTATTTTTTATAACTCTTCTCCTACCATTTATAATCTCACCTCAAGTCATTCTAGCCTCTCACTCGCTTTTACTTGTAGTAAATCAAGTAACGTGAATATGTCGACATGAACTGACATGTATAGTTCCAATAACTTAAACCATCCCTGACTTTACGGTGTGATTGCAATGCCATGTCTTGTTATATCAAGGTTTATAAACCAATAAGGTCAATACAAAAGTGTGTTTGATCACATAATAGGATTAATGATGAATATATATTGTTAAAATGTTTATACTCGGTTTTTTATTAGAATTGTGTGTGATCTATAGAAAAATCCCCAAGAGTTAGGAAACACACTAAAAAATATAATTATATGATGTTCTAAAATCTTCTAAATACAAAATAGCTGCAAATACTTATGGATATGGAAGAGGAATTATAATTAGTGATTTTTCCTTTAGCCATATTTTATTATTATTGATATTTCTATAGCGGTGGTACTATTCACTTGTATAAGGACATACCTAATCACTAACATCGGTCCTCTATTTCCACACACATCATGACCCCTTCAATTCATCATGCCATCCAGCTAAATAGAAATATATAATATATTAGAAGGATCACCTTGTGGCACTAAAACAATGTTATTTAGATAAATAGGTAATCTCTCATCTTATCGCATTTCTAAGTTACTTTGCACCAACTTTTTTCTTCCATATATCTACAATTTAAATTATCCAACAAAAACTGAACGAAGAAATCACATCTGTAGCTTCATCCTTCAATTTGCAAAGATTGCTCGTTTTGTGCATCTCCATGTGGGTGTAGTTTCGGTGGACTCTTTGTTAGTTCTTTGTGCCCTTTATGAAAGTGTCCTTGGAGTAATAAAATATAGAAAATCGTTATACCAATTTGTTTGTCATGGTTTATTGCACCAGACCGATAGTTCTCATTGCTCGTCTTTTTGTCCTGCCAATTTTTCCCTCATTAGTCCAAGGATGGAAACAAAATTGCAACAATTGTCTAGGAGAGATGTGCCCCTAAAAAAAAGCCCACAAATATCGTTTCGGTGCCGCTTGTTTCTTATGATCGGATCTGCAGTTGGGGAGCAGGGCTTGTACCAAAAGTTTTACCACACCGTCGGTTCATATTTGGTTTTACATATTCGTCTCCCGTGGCTTGGAAGAATAGAAGATGCGAAGAACAGAGACATTGACTTCCAGGGATCATGGCCAAGCTTTCATTTTATCTAGAATCTTCATATTAGCCTTCAATTTCATTCTATGTATCGAGTAATTTTTAAGTACTCCCTCCGATTCATATTAGTTGACTTAAATTTATTTAAATTAGACGAATCTAGACACTATTTAATATATAAGTTTATCCAAATTTTGAGTAATAGAAGTCGACTAATATGGGTTAGAGAGAGTATATAAAATGGTTCATGGCCAGCTAGGTCTCCGACATGTTTGCTGGTGTGATCCAATCGGTTTGGAGGATGTGTGGTTCGGTAGCCTTTACAGATTTGCAGGTCAGACTCGTTACACGTGATATGGTCTCCGGGATTTTTTTTCTTTGAGAGTCTGGGATGTTATTGAAGGGTTTCGCAACATAGTAAATCAAAAAATTTCTACGGATGCGAACGGGAAAGCCAAGATCTAATCTAGGAGATGCAAACAACGAGAGAGATTAGATGAGATCTTCATACCCTTGAAGATTACGCGTGAGCGTTAAATCGGAACGTGGGTGATGTAGTCGTACTCGCTTCTCCTCCTCGCGATCCGATCCGATCTAACACCGCAAGTGGCGATGCGTCCGAGAGATGCACACGTGCGGCACCTCGACGTCTCCTCCTTCCTTGGTCCAGCAAGTATGGTGGAGAGACGGATTGGATCTACAACGCGACGGCGCGGTGCAAGTGGTGGAGAGTTTCTGCAGCAGGGCTTCGCCTACGTGCAGTCGGGAGGGAGAGAGAGAGGAGGGCAGCAGGGCGGCTAGGGCTTGAGCAGGAGGTGTGGGGGGGGGGGTGGGGTGGTGGTGCGCCCCCAGCCCTCTTTATATAGAGGGGTGGGCGCCAACCCTAGCCCCTCCCCCAAGCCTAGGCCGGCGGCCAAGGAGGGAAGAGTGGGGGGCAAGTTTCCCTCCTCCTTCTAGAAGCTCCCCTAGGGTTTCCCCTAGGTTTGGCCGGCTGGGCCCTATGGGGCCTTGTGCCCCTGGCCCAATGCGGCCAGGGCACTCCCTCATAGGCCCATGCCCCCTCCCGACAGGTGGGGCCACGTTGGTCTTCCTCGGAAGGTTCTAGAAGCTTCCGGTACAATACCGATTAACCCGAAACAATTCCGAACTCTAAAAACTGCATTGCCTCATATGAATCTTATTCTCCGGACCATTCTGGAACCTCTCGTGATGTCCAGGATCCCATCCGAGACTCCGAACAAAAACTCATAAACCAATTATCCAATCTATCCTAGCGTCGAGACACGTTAGGTGTGTGACCCTTCGAGTTCGAGAACATGCAGACATGATCTTCTATCAATAATCAACAGCGGGGTCTGGAAACCCATATTGACTCCCACACATTCATCGATGATCATATCGGATGAACCACGATGCCAGGATTCAATCAATCCCATATATATATTCCCTTCGTCGCACGATATTTTACTTGCCCGAGATTCGATCGTCGGTACCGTCATACCTAGTTCAATCTTGTTCACAGCAAGTAGTTTACTTGTTCCGTAATCCGATATCACTTTGTGATTAACTCCTTAACCACATGCTTGCAAGCGGTGTTGATATCGATTACCGAGTGGGCCCGAAGTATATCTCTCTGACTTGGGAGGGACAAATCCCATCTCGATACATACAACCCAACAGGTACTTTCCGATCACCTGAGAGACACCCTTATGATCACCCTCTCATAGGATAAAGTTTGATAACCTCAAAGCTTTCTTCCGATACCAGGGAGTTGTATTATCTCATGGTCTAAGGAATACAATATTTGACATAAGAAAAGCTTCGCAAAGATGAACACGATGACACGATCTAATTGCTTCGCTTAGTTTGGGTCTGTCCATCATATTATTCTCCCAATAATATGATCTCATTATTAATCGACAACTCATGTCTATGGTTAGGAAACCTTAACCATCATTAATCAATGAGCTAGTCCATAGAGGCGTACTAGGGACACGGTGTTGTTCACAAACCACACAAGTATTAAAGTTTCCGCTTAATACAATTCTAGCATGGAATATAAAGTTTATCATGAACAAGAATTATAATAATAACATCTTTATTATTGCCTCTAGGGCATAATTCCAACAGTCTCCCACTTGCACTAGAGTCAATAATCTAGTTTACATTTGGCAACAATCTCACACCCATGGCACTAAGGAGCTGATCATGTTTTGCACGTGGAAGAGGTTTAGTCAATGGATCTACGACATTCAGATCTGTATGTACTTTGCTAATCTTCAGATCTCCATCTGCTATATAATCTCGGATTATATGAAACTTGCGGTTGATATGCTTGGTCTTTGGATGATATCTTGGTTCCTTAGCGAGTGCTATGGCGCCAGTGTTGTCACACAATATCTCCAGTGGGTCCAATGCACTTGGAACCACGCCAAGCTCAGTGATGAAGTTCCTGATCCAAACTCCTTCACTTGACGCTTCTGCAGCAGCCATGTATTCCGCTTCTTCTGTAGATCCCGCGATCACGCTTTGCTTGCAGCTTCTCCAGCTCACAGCTCCTCCATTTAAAATATAAATGTATCCTGTCTGAGATTTAGAATCATCCTTGTCGGTGTCGAATCTAGCATCGACGTAACCTTTTACGACGAGTTGTTCATCACCCCCATAGACTAAGAACATTTCTTTAGTCCTATTTAGGTACTTTAGGATGTTCTTCACGGCTATCCAGTGTTCCACTCCTGGATCACTTTGGTACCTGCTCGTCAAACTAAGAGCATTGGACAACATCTGGTCTAGTACACAGCATGGCATACATGATAGAACCTATGGCCGAGGCATAAGGCACTTTGCTCATAGCTTCTCTATCATTTACCGTAGCTGGACACTGAGCCTTGCTCAATGTCTTACCTGACAACATAGGCACTGAACCTTTCTTTGCCTTATCCATTCTGAACCTTTTCAGAACTTTGTCTAGGTATGTACTCTGGCTTAAAGCTATCACGCGTCTTTGTCTATCTCTATAGATTTTGATGCCTAATATATAAGCAGCTTCACCTAGGTCTTTTATTGAAAAACACTTGTTCAAATAACTCTTCACGTCGTTAAGCATGTTAATGTCATTTCCAATAATCAATATATCATCCACATATAG
Organism: Avena insularis; assembly: GCA_023614405.1. NCBI lineage: Eukaryota > Viridiplantae > Streptophyta > Magnoliopsida > Poales > Poaceae > Avena > Avena insularis. Next base: position 78,391,441 of record CM042695.1, on the reverse strand, counting down.
TACCAAAAATGTCACCGAGCTCCCACTCACTTTCTTGTAGATACAAGCTTCGTAGCAATTTGGAACAAATCCAAAACTCTTGATCACTTGATCAAAGCGAAGGTCCTAACTCCGAGATGCTTGCTTCGGTCCATAAATGGAACGCTCAAGTTTGCATACTTTATCAGCATCCTTAGGATCGACAAAACCTTCGGGTTGCATCATATACAACTCTTCATCAATGTTGCCATTGAGGAACGCAGTCTTGACATCCATCTGCCATATTTCATAATCATGAAACGCAACAATTGCTAATAAAATCCGAATGGACTTAAACATCGCTACGGGAGAGAAGGTATCATCGTAGTCAACACCTTGAACTTGTCGAAAACCTTTCGCGACAAGCCGTGCTTTATAGACGGTAACATTACCATCCGCGTCCGTTTTCTTCTTGAAGATCCATTTGCACTCAACGGCCTTTCGGTCGCTGGGAGGGTCTACCAAAGTCCATACTTGGTTTTCGCTCATGGATCCCAATTCGGATTTCATGGCCTCTAGCCATTTCTCAGAGTCTGGGCTCATCATCGCTTCCTCATAGTTCGCAGGTTCACTGTCATCTACTAACAAGACAGTTAAGACAGGGTTGCCGTACCACTCAGGAGGGGCACGCGACCTTGTCGACCTGACGTCAAGAGTAGTAGCATCGTCCAAGCTTCATGATCCTTGTCATTAGCTTCCTCTATTGTTGTGCGGTGATCGAACAATTTCAGGTGCTGCGCTACTCTCCAACTCAAGAGAAGGTTCAACAACCTCGTCTAGCTCTACTTTCCTCCCACTCACTTCTTTCGAGAGAAACTCCTTCTCAAAAAAGGAACCGTTCTTTGCGACAAACACTTTGCCTTTGGTTCTGTGATAGAAGGTATACCCAACAGTTTCCTTAGGGTATCCTATGAAGACGCATTTCTCCGCTTTGGGTTCGAGCTTGTCCGGCATCAATTTCTTGACGTAAGCTTCACATCCCCAAACTTAAGAAACAACAACTTAGGTTTAGCACCAAACCACAGTTCATACGGTGTCGTCTCAACGGATTTAGATGGTGCCCTATTTAAAGTGAATGCAACGGTTTCTAATGCATAACCCCAAAATGATAACGGCAAATTAGTAAGAGACATCATTGATCGGACAATATCTAATAGAGTTCGATTTCGGCGTTCATACACACCATTGCGCTGTGGTGTTCCGGGTGGCGTGAGTTGCGAAACGATTCCGCTTGCTTTAAGATGCGTGAGAAAATAATAACTCAAATATTCACCTCCACGATCGGATCGTAGAAACTTAATCTTTATGTTACGATGGTTCTCCACTTCATTCTGAAATTCTTTGAACTTTTCAAATGTTTCAGATTTATGTTTCATTAAATAGATATACCCATATCTACTTAAGTCATCGGTAAAAGTGAGAAAATAGCGATATCCATCGCACGTCGAAACACTCATCGGTCCGCATACAAGTCCGTTGCTCGCTCCATCATACCGGAGAACGGGGTTTTGATCATCTTGCCCATGAGGCATTGTTCGCATGTGTCAAATGATTCAAAATCAAGAGACTCCAAAAGTCCATCAGAATGGAGTTTCTTCATGCGCTTTACACCAATATGACCTAGACGACAGTGCCACAAATAAGTAGTATTATCACTATCTACTTTACATCTCTTAGCCTCAATGTTATGGATGTGTGTTTCATCCCTTTCGAGATTCAGAAGAAATAAACCATTTCCAACAGGTGCATGACCATAAAAGATGTTACTCATATAAATAGAACAACCATTATTCTCCGATTTAAATGAATAACCGTCTTGCAATAAACACGATCCAGAAATTATGTTCATGCTCAACGCAGGCATATAATAACATTTATTGAGGTTTAAAACTAATCCCGAAGGTAAAACTAAGGAGAGCGTGCCGACGGCCATCACATCAACTCTTGATCCGTTGCCAACGTGCATCGTCACCTCATCCCTCACAAGCCGCCGTCTATTCCGTAGCTCCTGTTTCGAGTTACAAATATTAGCAACTGAACCAGTATCAAATACCCAGGCACTACAATGAGGGCTAGTAAGGAAAACATCAATAACATGTATATCAAATATACCTTTGATGGTGCCAGCCTTCTTGTCCGCTAAGTACTTCGGATAGTTGCGCTTCTAGTGACCCTTGTCCTAGAAGCACTCAGTGTCCGGCTTGGGTCCAGACTTGAGCTTCTTCTCAGTAGGGGCAACGCGCTTGCCGCCGCCTTTCTTGAAGGGCTTCTTTGCACCCTTACCTTTCTTGAAGGTGGGGGGCTTGTTGACCATCAACACATGATTGTCCTTTTTGATGTCCACCTCCGCAGCCTTCAGCTTTGCGAAGAGCTCGGTGATCGTATCAGTGGAACCAATCTGATTATGAGTCACTACAAAACTTTTGTAGCTGGGAGGGAGTGATTGCAGAACTCTGTCAATCTTGAGCTCCTCTAGAATCTTGCAATCCAGTTGCTCAAGGCGTTGAGTGTAGCTCGACATCTTAATGGCGGGCTCACTAATGGAACTCCCTTCCTCCATCTTGCAGTTAAAGAATTTCTCAGAGATCACATATCTCTCAGAACGGGCCTGAGTCTGAAACATGGTTTTCAGCTCCTCAAGAATCTCAAAGGGCCCGGGATAGTCTTCAAAACGATTTTGAAGGTCCGATTCCATAGCAAACAACATGGTGCTCTTAATCACACCATAATCATCTTTCTTGGCCCGATAGACAGCTTTCTCATCGGTACGCATCTCTGACAAGGCGTCACCTAACGCATTCTCAAGGATATAGTCCTTTTGACCGCAGAGAGAATGATTCTCGATGGAACCAGTTGGTGAAGTTAGACCCATTGTTTCTAAGCTTTTCCTTCTCAGCAAAAACGTTGAAGTTGAAGTTGGACTTAGCCATTTGATCTACAATATTTGCAAGTACAAATTAGACTATGTTCATGATAACTAGTTCAACTTTTAATCAAATTACTAGATGAACAACCACTAAATTCAACATCCCTCAAGTTGTTTTAGTGAACACGATCCAAATTCACCACACCTAATCCGATCTTCATGAGAAGAGATGTGGCTTCAATGGTGGACAACGAAGTGTCGATCATATCATTCATATGTTCTGAGGCCATGTCTGTACATGCTAGGCTCGTCAAGTCAAACCCATGAAGGGAATATGCCCTGAGAGGCAATAATAAAGTGTTTATTATGTGTATTCCAAGTATATGATAGATGTTTATTTTGCATGCTATAATTGTATTAATACGGAAACGTTAATACATGTGTGTTTAATAAACAAACAGAAAGTTCCTACTTATGCCTCTCTCATAAACTAGCTCGTTGATTAACAAGATGATCAAGGTTTCCTGATCATGGACATTGGATGTTGTTAATAACGGGATCACAACATTAGTGTAATGGTGTGATGAACATTCATCCGAAGTATAGCATTACGATCAAAGTCATTGAGTTTATATTGCTATAACAACTTACGAAGTGATCCTAATCCTTAGACCATGAGATCATGTCAATCACTAACACCGGAAGAGTTTCTTGATAACATCAAACGTCACACCGTAACAGGGTGATTATAAAGATGGATTCAGAACTAATAAAGTGTTATGTTGAGGCTCATGGATCGAGAGTGGAATTTGTTCATCCGATGGCGGATAGATATACTGGGCCCTCTCGGTGATATCACATTGATTAGCTTGGAAGCAAGTGATTTGATCACTAGAATGTTATATCACGGGAACGAGAAAAGAGTGCATGTTGGTAACGAGATCAAACTAGGTATGGAGATACCGATGATCGAATCTCGGACATGTAATATATCGTGAAACAAAGGGATTAAGATACTAGCGTAAAAGGTTCCGCGATCACAAGAAAGTCATCGTTGAATGTGTGAGTCGATGGGTCTCGGATCCCGCTTCGATTATTGATCCGAGAGGGTCTCGATCATGTCCGCATTATTCACGAACCGTAGGGTGACACACTTAAGAGACCGACATCCAATTGGAGCAAATGTTTCATGCGAAAGAATGAACAAGCGCAGAATTTATTTCACTAGATACCGAAACAGGTTTTCGGTGAAATTGCATAAAGTGGTTATGCATGTGAAATAGAATTCTAGCAAGGAGTTATTGTGAATGTTTGTCATTAAAGTAATTGACAAAATTCTGAATAAAATAAAGAGTTTTATTTAATGAGAGTTTGCATTAAATTTGGTGGAAATTTAATGGGAATTTGAGTGGACTTTTGAGTGGAGGGAATTTAAAGGGCATTTTGTGAGTGTCCACCCACATGAATGAAGGAGGGGAGGGGGCAGCCCCCATGGCCGGCGGCCACCCCCTTGGGTGCCCCCCTCCTCCGAGAAAAGGAGCCCCCCTCCTCACTTGTCTCTCACACCTCCTCGTGAAGGATCTCTCTCCCCCTCTAGAATTTATCCCCCATGGTCTCGGACTAGCGAGATACATGTTCCCGGTGGCTATTCGGCAAGAAAGAGTTGTGCTTCCGCTGCATCGCTGGAGGGAGGCGGAGGTTGCTCGGTGCCTCGAGCGTGTGCGAGCACGGATGCTGCTGATTTGCGGCGCTAGGACTTCCTCTCGATCTTGAGATCGGCAAGAGATCGTCTACATCAACCACGAGTTGAACTCGTTAAGCTTTGTCGGTCTTCAAGGGTATGTTCTCTATGGATATACATCCGCCCGTTGTTTGTATCTAGTAGATAGATCTTGGTACATAGTTCACATCGTAGGAAATTTTTTGTTTTCTATGCTGCGAACCCTACAGTGGTATCAGAGCCGGATCTATGCGTAGATACTTTACACGGGTAGTACACATATGAGTATGTGGGCGATGATGATCATGTTGTTGCTCCTTTGTTGTAATTTTGGATATTGGTGGCATAGTGGGATGAAGCGGCCCGGACAAACTTTACATGTCCTCGCACATGAGACCTGTTCCACGCTTGACATGCAACTAGTTTGCATAAGTGGCTAGCGGGTGTCTGTCTCTCCTACTATAGTCAATATCTATTTTGCAAGCGAGTTGTCAACAATTTGATTATCCTCGTTGTGGTTCATGTTCGTAGGTAAGAACGGTTCTATCTCGAAAGCCCTAAGCCACGTAAAACTTGAAATGGATAAATTAGAGGCGTCTAGTTTAGATTGTTGCTGGGCTAGTGTTATGATATGGTAGTGTTGTAAGTAGAAGTATGAGATGATACTCTTACAACACACATAGCGTGTGAAATCCATAGACCTTGGATTTACACATATAGGTATTATAGTGATCATACCACGATGCACATGATAGAGATCATCTGCGGGAACCATATAATTTCACTAATAAACATATGATGTTTGATAACATCTTATATTGCTTGTTTAGCGCTTTGTTAGCATAATAAGATGATCCCTCATTTAAATATCAAGATAAGAATGTGTTCTTCCTTTAGTATGCACCGATTATGTTTTCGTCGCTCCATGACATCACGTGATGATCGGGTGTTCTTGGATCCACGACCATATTTCGTGTGTAAAACAGTTACACACGCGAATAATAAGGTTCTAACTTGGCGAGCCTAGCATGTACAGACATGGCCTCGGAACACGGACGGAAAGGTTAAGCATGAGTCATATAGTTGATATGATGCCCATTTGATGCTCGCCTTTGAAGCTATACCGACTCACGTGATGATCAGACTTGGTGTAGTGGATTTGGTTCATGTAATCACCAAAAAGGCACGAGGGATGTCGTTTTTGAGTGGGAGTTCATTCGTAATATAGATTAGTTGAACTCAATCTATCATACACGTAGTCTAAACTTTACAAATTCTGTTGTAGATGGCACCACTTGCTTTTAATTTCAATGTGTTCATGGAGAAAGAGAAACTAGCAACGAACGGTAGAACTTTACCGAATGGGCCATGAATTTGAGGATTCTCCTCTCTGCTGCACAAAAGCAATATGTGCTAGAAGCGCCGTTAGGCCCCCCACCTTTAGATGATGCCCCTGACGAGGAGAAGAATGTCTATCAGACTCGTCAGGAGGACCACAACTTAGTTCATTGCGGCATATTGTATGGGCTAGAGCGAACTTGGCGTTTGAAACGGCAATGCATTTGATACAATGGGTGAGTTGAAAATGATTTTCGACACACATGCTGCTGTGAGAAACTACAACGAGAAAAGTTCTTTAGCTGCATGATGGAAGAGCACGCTCGTTAGTGAGCATGTACTCAAGATGTCGGGTTCGATAAGCTTGTGTCCTTGGGAATATTGATTCCCATTGACTTAGGCATCCATCGTGTTCTGGGTCTACGCCACCTAGCTATAAGAGCTTCGTGATGAACTATAATATGCAAGGCATGAAGAAGTCTCTCCCGAGCTTACATCAATGCTTAAAAGCTGAAGTGGAGATCAAAATGAACATCAAGTGTTGATGATCAATAGGAACACTGGTTTCAAGAAAGAAAAGAAGGGAAAAGCGGAAGGAAGTAAGGCGGCAAGCGGTTGCAGCGCTTTGAAAAGAAACCCGAGTTGGACCTAAGTCGATTCAGTGCTACTATTGTAAGGGGACTGACCTTTGGGCATCGCCCCAAGTATCTGGCGGACAAGAAGGCCGGCAAGGCAAACAAAGGTATATATGATATACATGTTATTGATGTGTACTTGACTAGTGCTTGCAGCACCGGGTATTTGATACGGTTCATTGCTAATATTTGTAACTTTCGAATCAGGGGCTGCGGAACAAGCGACCGCTAGCAAGGGGTGAGGTCAAGATGCGTGTCGGCAATGGATCAAGCGTTGATGTGATCGCCGTCGGAACGCTGCCTCTCCACTTGCCATCGGGATTAGTTATAAACTTGAATAAATGTTATCTGGTGCCTGCACTGAGCATGAACATTGTATCTGGATCGTGTTTGATGCGAAGTGGTTATTCATTTAAATCCGAGAACAATGGTTGTTCCATTTATATGAATGAAATCTTTTATGGTCATGCACCGATGATGAATGGTTTATTTCTATTAGATCTCGATGATAATGTTACACATATTCATAATGTTGATGCTAAAAGGATTAAACTTAATGATGATATATCCGCATATATGTGGCACTGCCGTCTAGGTCATATTGGCGTTAAACGCATGAAGAAGCTCCATTCGGATGGACTTTTGGAATCACTTGATTATGAATCATTTGATACATGTGAGCCATGCCTTATGGGCAAGATGACTAGAACGCCATTTTCCGGTTCAATGGAACGGGCGACAGATTTATTGGAAATCATACATTCTGATGTATGTGGTCCAATGTGTGTGTCGGCGCGGGGTGGATATCGTTATTTTGTTACTTTCACGGATGATTTGAGTAGATACGGTTATATCTACTTGATGAAACACAAGTCTGAAACCTTTGAAAAGTTCAAGGAATTTCAGAATGAAGTGGAAAATCATCGTAATAGAAAGATCAAATTTCTACGGTCCGACCGTGGAGGTGAGTATCTAAGTTACGAGTTTAGCACTCACATGAAAGAGTGTGGAATTGTTTCACAACTCACACCTGCTGGAACACCACAGCGAAATGGTGTGTCGGAACGTCGTAATCGTACTTTATTACATATGGTTCGATCTATGATGTCTCTGACGGACTTGCCGTTGTCATTTTGGGGTTATGCACTAGAAACTGCTGCATTCACTTTAAATCGGGCACCATCTAAATCCGTTGAAAAGACACCGTATGAATTGTGGTTTGAAAACAAACCTAAGCTGTCATTTCTTAAAGTTTGGGGATGCGATGTTTATGTGAAGAAACTTCAACCGGATAAACTCGAACCCAAAGCGGAAAAATCGTCTTCATAGGATACCCTAAGGAAACTATTGGGTATTCCTTCTATCACAGATCCGAGGAAAGGTTTTATTGCCAGAATGGATCCTTTCTAGAAAGAGTTTCTCGCGAAAGGTGTGAGTAGTCGGAAGGTAGAACTTCGAAGAGGTTGTGGAACCTTCTCTTCAAAGTATGGCGAGTAGCGTTGGCCGGAAGTTGTTCGGAGTTGGCTCCACTGTTGAAGAGGAACTAATGATAATGATCATGAAACTCGAAGAGAGTACTACCGAACCTCGCAGGTCAAACAGGGGCGTGCGGCTCCCAAGGCAGACGGAAATCCTGTCATGAATTTCATGGTTGATGAAAATGATGACCTGCGACGTATGAAGAAGCGATGATGAGCCAGATTCCAACAAATGGTTAGAAGCCATGAAATCCGAGATGGAATCCATGTATGAAAATCAAGTTTGGAACTTGGTGGACTTACCTCACGACCGAAAGGCCGTGGAGAACAAATGGATTTTCAAAAGGAAAACTGATGCTGGTGGTAATGTGACCATCTATAAAGCTCAACTTGTTGCAAAGGGGTTTCTAAAAATTCAAGGAGTTGACTACGATGAGACATTCTCTCCCGTAGCGATGCTAAAGTCAGTTAGGATTATGTTAGCAATTGCTGCATATTTCGATTATGAGATATGGCAGATGGATGTCAAAACCGTGTTTCTCAATGGTAATATTGAAGAAGAGTTGTATATGATACAACCAAAGGGTTTTGTCGATTCTAAGGATGCTAACAAGGTGTGCAAGCTTCAGCGATCCATCTATGGATTGAAGCAAGCATCACGAAGTTGGAATCTCCGCTTTGATGAGGTGATCAAAGAGTTTGGATTTGTCCAAACTTATGGAGAAGCTTGTATTTACAAGAAAGTGAGTGGGAGCAATGTGGCATTTCTGATATTATATGTGGATGACATATTATTGATCGGAAATGATATAGATCTTTTAAACAGTGTTAAAAGTTATCTAAATAGCAAATTTTCAATGAAGGACCTAGGTGAAGCGTCATACATATTAGGCATAAAGATCTATAGAGATAGATCTAGGCGCCTAATAGGGCTATCGCAAAGTACATACCTTGATAAGATTTTAAAGAAGTTTAAAATGGACGGAAGTAAGAAGGGGTTCTTACCTATGTTGCAAGGCAAGACATTGAGTAAGACTCAAAGTCCGGCTTCGGCGGAAGAAAGAGACAAACTGGACACAGTCCCCTAGGCTTCAGCCATAGGCTCTATAATGTACGCCATGCTATGGACAAGACCTGATGTGGCACAGGCTATTAGTTTGACTAGTAGGTACCAATCGGATCCGAGGTTGAACCTTTGGATAGCGGTCAAGAATATCCTTAAGTACTTACGAAGAACTAAGGATATGTTTCTTGTATACGGAGGTGAAGAAGAGCTCGTCGCAAAGTGTTATGTCGACGCTAGCTTTGACACTGATCCGGATGACTCTAAGTCTCAATCCGGATACGTATTTCTCATGAATGGCGGAGCGGTTAGTTGGAGGAGCTCCAAACAACTGTGTAGCGGGATCAACAACGGAGGCCAAATATGTTGCTTTGCTTGAGCGGCTCGAAGCGATTTGGATGAAGGAGTTCATATCCGAACTAGGAGTGGTGGCAAGCGTTGGACCCAATGGTGATCTATTGTGACAACAATGGTTCCATTGCCAATGCCAAAGAGCCAAGGTCTCACAAGCATTCCAAGCATATTAAGCGCCGGTTTCACTCCATCCGCGAGCATGTCAAGGATGGAGATATAAAGATTTGTAAAGTACATACGGATCTCAATGTAGCAGATCCTTTGACTAAAACTCTCCCTAGAGCAAAACATGATCAACACCAGAACTCAATGGGTGTTAGATTTATCACTATGTAACTAGATTATTGTCTCTAGTGCAAGTGGGAGACTGAAGGGAATATGCCCTGAGAGGCAATAATAAAGTGTTTATTATGTGTATTCCAAGTATATGATAGATGTTTATTTTGCATGCTATAATTGTATTAATACGGAAACGTTAATACATGTGTGTTTAATAAACAAGCGAGAAAGTTCCTAGTTATGCCTCTCTCATAAACTAGCTCGTTGATTAACAAGATGATCAAGGTTTCCTGATCATGGACATGGGATGTTGTTAATAACGGGATCACAATATTAGTGTAATGGTGTGATGAACATTCATCCGAAGTATAGCATTACGATCAAAGTCATTGAGTTTATATTGCTATAACAACTTACGAAGTGATCCTAATCCTTAGACCATGAGATCATGTCAATCACTAACAGGAAGAGTTTCTTGATAACATCAAACATCACACCGTAACAGGGTGATTATAAAGATGGATTCAGAACTAATAAAGTGTTATGTTGAGGCTCATGGATCGAGAGTGGAATTTGTTCATCCTGATGATGGATAGATATACTCTGGGCCCTCTCGGTGATATCACATTGATTAGCTTGCAAGCAAGTGATTTGATCACTAGAATGTTATATCACGGGAACGAGAAAAGAGTGCATGTCGATAACGAGATCAAACTAGGTATGGAGATACCGATGATCGAACCTCGGACATGTAATATATCGTGAAACAAAGGGATTAAGATACTAGCGTAAAAGGTTCCGACGATCACAAGAAAGTCATCGTTGAATGTGTGGGAGTCAGTATGGGTCTCCAGATCCCGCTTCTGATTATTGATCCGAGAGGGGTCTCGATCATGTCCGCATTATTCACGAACCGTAGGGTGACACACTTAAGAGATACCGACATCCAATTGGAGCAAATGTTTCATGCCGAAAGAATGAACAAGCACAGGAATTTATTTCACTAGATACCGAAACAGGTTTTCGGGTGAAATTGCATAAAGTGGTTATGCATGTGAAATAGAATTCTAGCAAGGGGTTATTTGTGAATGTTTGTCATTAAAGTAATTGACAAAATTCTGAATAAAATAATTAGTTTTATTTAATGAGAGTTTGCATTAAATTTGGTGGAAATTTAATGGGAATTTGAGTGGACTTTTGAGTGGAGGGAATTTAAAGGGCAATTTGTGAGTGGAGTGTCCACCCACATGAATGAAGGAGGGGAGGGGGCAGCCCCCATGGCCGGCGTCCACCCCCTTGGGTGCCCCCCTCCTCCTATAAAAGGAGCCCCCCTCCTCACTTGTCTCTCACACCTCCTCGTGAAGGATCTCTCTCCCCCTCTAGAATTTATCCCCCATGGTCTCGGACTAGCGAGATACATGTTCCCGGTGGCTATTCGGCAAGAAAGAGTTGTGCTTCCGCTGCATCGCTGGAGCGAGGAGGCGGAGGTTGCTCGGTGCCTCGAACGTGTGTGCGAGCACGGATGCGCTGCTGATTTGCGGCGCTAGGACTTCCTCTCGATCTTGAGATCGGCAAGAGATCGTCTACATCAACCACGAGTTGAACTCGTTAAGCTTTGTCGGTCTTCAAGGGTATGTTCTCTACGGATATACATCTGCCCGTTGTTTGTATCTAGTAGATAGATCTTGGTACATAGTTCACATCGTAGGAATTTTTTTGTTTCTATGCTGCAAACCCTACAACCCAAGTATTTCCGCGTGTGCAAAACTGGCTTGCACCCGTTGTATGTGAACGTAGAGTCTATAGCACCCGATCATCACGTGATGCTTGGACACGAAGAACTTTCGTAACGGTGCATACATGGGGAGAACACAGTTTTATCTTGATCTTTAAGTGAGGAATCATTTTATAATGCTACCGTCACGATCTAAGCATAATAAGATACATAAAAAGATAAACATCACATGCATATAACTTTATGTGACATGGTATAGCCAATCTTCGCGCAATGATCTTCATCTTGTGCGTGCCGGCATGATCTCCATCACTCCACCATGATTGCCTCCACCACGAATAGCAACTACAACTATTGCTAACTACTTAGCGATAAAGTGAAACTATTACATGGCGTATAAGAAGTTGACACGCAGGTCATACACAATTATAAAGACAACCATATGGCTCCTGCCGGTTGTGTACTCATAGACATGCAAGTCGTGAAACATTACAAAACATGATCATTGCATACAACATACACATCACATCTTGGGCCATACCATATCACAGAAAACACTCCCTGCAAAAACAAGTTAGACGCCTCTACTTTGTTGTTGCATGTTTTACGTGGCTTATGGGAGTAGCAAGCTAAGAACGATTCTTACCTACGGAAAGCCACAACGGTGCTATTATGGTTGCCAAACTCCGGTGTAAATCCCATGACAACTATAGTGAGAGAAACTGGCATCCACCAGCCGCATGTGTGGAACAAGCCACACGTCAAGTGCGGAGCGGTCTCATGACGACGTCGTAAGGTTGGCCTGGACCGCTTCAATCTCACTATCCCGCGTCATAAGAAGAACACAAACAAGAGGCTTGCAACAGAAAACATCAACGCCCGCAACAACCATGTTGCGTTCTACTCGTGAAACACATCTACGCATAGATCTAGCTCTGATACCACTGAAGGGTTTCGCAGCATAGTAAATCAAAAAAATTCTACGGATGCGAACGGTAAAGCCAAGATCTAATCTAGGAGATGCAAACAACGAGAGAGATTATATGAGATCTTCATACCCTTGAATATTCGAACAACGGAATGTTCGTCGGAACGTGGGTAATGTAGTCGTACTCGCTTCTCCTCCTCGCGATCCGATCCGATCTAACACCGCAAGTGGCGATGCCTCCGAGAGATGCACACGTGCGGCACCTCGACGTCTCCTCCTTCCTTGGTCCAGAAAGTATGGTGGAGAGACGGATTGGATCTACAACGCGACGGCGCGGTGCAAGTGGTGGAGAGTTTCTGCAGCAGGGCTTCGCCTACGTGCAGTCGGGAGGGAGAGAGAGAGGAGGGCAGCAGGGTGGCTAGGGCTTGAGGAGGAGGTGTGGGGGGGTGGTGTGACCCCAGCCCTCTTTATATAGAGGGGTGGGCTCCAACCCTAGCCCCTCCCCCAAGCCTAGGCCGGCGGCCAAGGAGGGAAGAGTGGGGGGCAAGTTTCCCTCCTCCTTCTAGAAGCTCCCCTAGGGTTTCCCCTAGGTTTGGCCGGCTGGGCCCTATGGGGCCTTGTGCCTTTGGCCCAATGCGGCCAGGGCACTCCCTCATAGGCCCATTCCCCCTCCTGACAGGTGGGGCCACGTTGGTCCCCCTCCGGAAGGTTCTAGAACCTTCCGGTACAATACCGATTAACCCGAAACAATTCTGAACTCCAAAAATTGCATTGCCTTATATGAATCTTATTCTCCGGACCATTCCGGAACCTCTCGTGATGTCCCGGATCCTATCCGAGACTCCGAACAAAAATTCATAAACCAATTATCCAATCTATCCTAGCGTCGAGACACGTTAAGTATGTGACCCTTCGGGTTCGAGAACATGCAGACATGATCTTCTATCAATAATCAACAGCGGGGTCTGGAAACCCATATTGACTCCCACACATTCATCGATGATCATATCGGATGAACCACGATGCCAGGATTCAATCAATCCCATATATATTCCCTTCGTCGCGTGATATTTTACTTGCCCGAGATTCGATCGTCGGTACCGTCATACCTAGTTCAATCTCGTTCACAGCAAGTACTTTAATCGTTCCGTAATCCTATATCACTTTGTGATTAACTCCTTAACCACATGCTTGCAAGCGGTGTTGATATCGATTACCGAGTGGGCCCGAAGTATATATCTTCGACTTGGGAGGGACAAATCCCATCTCGATACATACAACCCAACAGGTACTTTCCGATCACCTGAGAGACACCTTTATGATCACCCTCTCATAGGATGAAGTTTGATAACCTCAAAGCTTTCTTCCGATACCAGGGAGTTGTATTATCTCATGGTCTAAGAAATACAATATTTGACATAAGAAAAGCTTCGCAAAGATGAACACGATGACACGATCTAATTGCTTCGCTTAGTTTGGGTCTGTCCATCATATCATTCTCCCAATAATATGATCTCATTATTAATCGACAACTCATGTCTATGGTTAGGAAACCTTAACCATCATTAATCAATGAGCTAGTCCATAGAGGCGTACTAGGGACACGGTGTTGTTCACAAACCACACAAGTATTAAAGTTTCCGCTTAATACAATTCTAGCATGGAATATAAACTTTATCATGAACAAGAATTATAATAATAACATCTTTATTATTGCCTCTAGGGCATAATTCCAACAGTTATTTGATGCGGCCAAATCTGCTTTTAGCATGCACGATGTGCTTCCGTATCTTCCGATTCACACGTCTATTTTATATGGAAGTTAACACCTTAGATGTGACATTCTTACCGTTAGTTGTACCAACAACTATTTTACGTAATCTTTGCTATCTTTAAATCATAGCCATAAATAGTAGATCTAAATGTTTAAATTACTTTGATGATGTGGATCCACGTGGTGCCTTGAAACAACCCCTTATATTACTTTTAGTATATAACTAGCACAGGGGCCCTCGCAAATGCGAGGGCATTATTTTTATGGGGGAATTGCATATTTGCCATGTTTTATTTTGTAACTTGCATATTTGCCATTTGGTGTGTCACTGACAGGTGGAAAGAATTATTTATTTTAATCTTAGTCTCATTTCCCCTTTTGTAAAATAAATGATGAATTAGTGATAGATATATTTGTAGAGGTGTAACTTTGAAATTTAATTGTAATACATTGTGAATATATTTATTTTTACTATTATTGTTGGAATTTTAAATAATCTCATGCAAAACTCATGATCTGTATAATTTATTTTCATACGGAATGAGCTCTATTAGTTTCATTGATGTGTATTCTTTTGGTAACATGTTGTGACTACTATAGTCATAGAAAGAAATAATATATAGTAGTGTAACAAATAAAATACTAAACTCATGAAAATTTTGGAACCGTATTACTTTTTATATATTTTTATTAGTCCCTAGAAGAAGATATAGAACTAAAAATAATAATCATTATTATTATCATTGAATCGTGAGAGAAATAGGGTTCCTTCAGCCAATTACCTCACATTCCTAGTGAGCTAACCTTCCCCTCTTTTCTTATTTCGGTCTATTTTTTGGCATCTTAGTTCCATCTCCTTCTTCGTATATTTTTCTATAACTTCCGTAATACCTGCTATCAGGCTATGCTATAGGATAACTATCAAAGTTATGTTATGTAAGGCATATTCATCTCTAGTTACTGAGTTTCTATTGGAAAAAGATGCGACCAAAATGAGCATGGAGAAGCAAATCAAATCTGAATAAACATAAAGTGTCCTGGTAAAACATTATTTTCTACTTTTCTTATTTTTCCAAAAAAAATTGCTTGTAGACTTGCTCCCGTGAGCTATTTCTTAAAGTCTAACTTAACCGTCTCGAACTGGGATTCACGCTGACCCAAATAGTGGAATTTTTCCACTCAAACCTAATCGTTTACCGACACTCTTCTATTATACTATTGTGGTTAGCTTTCGTTCGTTGTCCTAGCCCGAGAAGAGAAGCTGGCCTATAGTGAATCGGGATAAAAGATCACATGAGAGACGGAGGAATGCAATAGATGTAGATACTATGTACGCAAAAAGCTCGAGTAAGAAGCTAATTAAATAATATTACTAAATGTATTTGTGAACATTATTTTCTATCTCCCAATCCTTCTAAAGCAGTAATCACACCAAAATCTCAAACAAAAACACCCTAATGAATATTCTAAATTTTATTGCTTGAAATAATCATAACTATACATCAACCGTTAATGGAACCATTTTTCCTGTTCAAGGTTTTTATCGTGAATTCATCCTTCCACCAGACTTACTTTTTACACGACCGACACTCTCCTATTATACTATTGTGGTTAGCTTTCGTTCATCGTCCTAGCCCGAGAAGAGAAGATGGCCAATAGTGAATCAGGATAAAAGATCACATGAGATACGGAGAAATGCAATAGATGTAGATACTATGTACGCAAAAATCTTGAGTGAGAAGCTAATTAAATAATATTACTAAATATATTTGTGAACATTATTTTCTCTCTCTCGAGCCTTCTAAAGCAGTAATCACACTGATCCAAAATCTCAAACAAAAATACCCTAATGAATATTCTAAGTTTTATTGGTTGAAACAATCATAACTATACATCAACCGTTAATGATACCATTTTTCATGTTCAAGGTTTTTATCATGAATTCATTCTTCCACCAGACTTACTTTTTACACGGCAGTATGGTCGAGTGGGAGGCCAATTGAATTATATTGAAAAATATAATCATAAATATAATTTTCTCTCGCGCGAGCAATCCATAGCAGATCGAAACACATAGTACCAAAAACTCAAACAAAAACACCCTAATTAATAATGCCAATTTGATTACTTGAAAAAATTGTAACTATACATCATCCGTGAATGGTACTACCTCCGTCCTAAGGATTAAGGCATATAACTTTTTTCAAAAGCCAAACTATGTCAAGTTTGACCAAGTTTTTAGAACAAAATATTTATATTTACAATACGTAATTCATACCCTTTCATACATCATGAAATATATTTTCACATGATATCTATGTAATATATAGTTCTTGATAGTTTTTTCTAATACTTTGGTCAAACTTTACATGGCTTGACTTTTCAAAAAAAAATGCCTTAAGCCTTGGCTTGGAGGGAGTACAATTTTACCTTTTCAAGGTTCAAGTTTTCATAAATTGATCCTTTCATCAAACTTATCTTTTACACGGCAGAAACCTTGAATGAGAAGCTAATTAAATTATAATGATAAATGTACATGTGAACATAGTTTTCTTTCTTCCGAGCAATCTAAAGCAGAAATTACACGGTTCAAAAATCTCAAACAAAAGCACCTAATGAATAATGCCAATTTTATTGCTTAAAAAATATAATATATGGTTCGCGTTCAAGGATTTTATCCTGAATGATTGTTCGACCAGAGTTATTTTTTACACGGCAGAAAACTCGACTGAGAAGCCAACAAAATTATATTGATAAATCTACACGTGAATATAATTTTTCTCTTTTTGCAAAAGAAACCATAACTTTCTCTCACCCTAGCAATAAAAAACATAAATCACACGGTTTTGAAAGCTCAAAGAAAAACACCCTAATAAATTATGCCAATTTGATTGTTTGAAAATTTTATAATTATATTGCATCCAGTAGTGGTACAGAATATTCCGATTCAAAGTTTTAACCTTGAATTTCATATTCAAAATTTTGTTGCTCATGCTACCTATTTGCACGCATGGCCGCATGGGAGAGGGTCTCATGGGCTTGGTCCGTGGTGAGCTGCCGATTAGGCCAACCATGTAGCTTAGGCGTTATTTGTAACAGATGTTGCTAAGCTAGAGTCCCGTCACACGTATTGTCACGCTGTTTTTCTATCATTTTTTCCGGTCAAGATTTATTGTGCAGTAGTTTCCTTTTATATTTTGTAACGTGTTTCCATGCAACACACAGAACGTGTCAAACCCGGTTATATAGTTACGTAACAATTAATCCCAGGTAAATCGTAACCATAGAATTTAGATCTGACTATCAAAATAATTGAGATGATGTGGATTAACCTAATGCCTCAAAAAACACCATTATATTGCTTTTAGTATATAATAGACTAGATAGATATGCGAGCTTCGCCTCGCCACCTGCAATTCATTTTGGCACAACATGGCCGGTGTTATAGAATTGCAGATGTTTTCATCTGCGCGCACCGTTGTGAATAACTCGTAGGGTTTTGAATATTTTTTCCTAATTGGCACACGTAGATCTAAATCGACAGGTCATAGTTTGTCAGTGCAATGTGCAAACGTAGTGTGCATATGTGTGACGGATGTAGCCTAGAGGAATGTGCTCATATGTTGGCAGTTCTTTTTTTGGGAAAGAGAATGTTGGCAGCTGTGTGCATGCAGTCTTGTTCTTTTGGCACACCGGTGTGTTATACTGTTGCTGTTCTACATCGTGTTTGCGTGTAGGTGCTCTGTGCAAGTACTATCCTATTCAATTTACCGATTAAGTTGGCCTTGATTGGTTTCTTAAGGACGGTGGCGGCAATCTCACTCCACCACACAGGATACCATTCCACATATACACTACTTCAATGATCTAATGAAGATGCTTCCAAATGGTTGTTTCTAAACTAACTTGCATATGTAAGTTATCCAACCTCACTGAACATCTTATGTCATGCCAAGATTTAGAGTAGAGCGTAACCCTGCTGCACACATCCTAGCAGACTTGATATAAATTAGAATATGATACCAATCTATTCTTAATCAACTGAAGTAAAGGGGTCACCACAAATTAGTTAAGTTCCCTGTAGGCTTTCATCCCTAAGCCGGATATACCAAACCAAAATTAACCAAAAATCACTGAAGTCATACAACTCAAAGAACACCTCACTCAGCAAACATTACGTTGCCAAAGGTCAACCGACCAATGTATGCATAGCAATCGTGTACGGTCAGACAGTAGCATTTTTAAGTACGCCAAAATCTATGATACAAAAGCATAAAAGAAAGATGCCTAGAAACTCAAACATCTCCATCATGACAGGACTTAAGCCATAAATAAACTGAGGAAGATAAAAACGTAAATTGGCATGACTGGCACTTGTGCATAATCAACTTCTAACGTCCGGCTTCTCCCTGGTAGTTTTCTTAAAAAGACGTCTACTGTATTTTTTTCACCCCCATTACGTAAGAGAAAATGGAGATAATATATTACACATCGGTAAACTACTAAACTTTCACACATACTTACTACTACTATAGACCATCCATAAAAAAATAGCTTATCAGTTTCGATATCATCCCTTCCTGAAGTCAAGTCATTATATACCAAAATGCTAGAACTTGGAAAGAGATACGAAAATGTCATTATCTAACCTCTACGGTTCCTCTAAGTACATATATATAATTCATAGCAACCAAAGGAATCATCTCATCTCTGGCTCCCTACTACAGCACAAGGCTTGTTTCATAACATCGCTTCTTAATGGTTTTATACAGTTAAATAGAACGAATTGTGTTCAAGTGACAAACTGTCTGAATAGATAACCAAGTAACTGAACTTCAAACAATCTGGATATGCACACACTTCTTTTTTGACTTGTTTCAATGGTTTCCTCAGTGATGCTCTAAATCAATCGTGCTAAAATAAACAGAACTAAGAAACGTGCTTGCAGGGAAACAACATCGTTTGGCGCTCAGCTAAATGTGTTGTTTCTTAAAAACTAAATATGTACCAGTAAGTCAAATAAAAGATAAGCTAGCAAGATATTCAAATTCAGTGAGGGGTGAAAAATTAGTGGGGAGAGCGAGCTCACGTCCATCCTTGACTTTATCCTCGCGTGACTGCTTGGGGATATGGGTCCTAGCTCTTGCGACTTGCGAGGGCCATAGCTGTTGTAGTACTCTGACTACCTCTTCAGAAGCCTCAACGTTGACATGGAGTGGGAGGAGCAGTATCATTATTAGTATGAATCTTCTCTAATCAAAACTTCAAAGTAGTGTTGCTACTTTGCAATCATTGAAAGTAAAAAATCATGTCCATAAACAGGAAAGAAAAACATGGCTTCTAAGCATCAACCCCATTTTCTTAATCTGGCTATTAAACCGAGTGAGTGTAAAACAAAGATTTATGAAAGAATACTACCATGGAAATCTTGATGAAGAGTTTAAGGGTGTTGTTAACATTAGTTTGATATTGCTTCTTGAATATTGGTGTGATTGTCTCCTTTGTTAAGACTACCACGAGCAAAGAGTGCATCCCATCTAAGCAGGATGCAAGATTAAGTGGTTTAATAAAAAATGAATCAAATCAGAGCATATGGTTTCCCTCTAAGCAAGATACATAAATAATTGGTCTAGACTAATTAGAAGTATATCTGAGTAAGGAAAGTCTCGTCTCTGTACACAAGGTACCGACTAATTAAGTACAAAAGTTTCGAAAGGTTTTCATAGGATAAAAATCAACCGTGGCTTTTCCAAACTCTAAGTACTGAGATATATCAATCTAGGGAACTACGTGCCGTGTAAGATTAGAGCAACATACCTTGTAATATTTTATAGCCCTTTATTAACAATGCGCTCAAGACTAAAAAAAGAGTAGTAATACAGTTGGAAAATAATACACAATTAGCCAGCTTTACAGAAGCAGAAGCATGCCGAGTAATGCAAAATAAAGAACAAAATTAAGATACAAAATTAAAAACTCTTGTCATCATTTAAATCAGATAGTCAGATGAGATTTAGAATACAATAGAGGCCAGGACCACTGCAATATACTTTGCAAAGATTTTTTTTTCTTTAGTTAGTAATGAAATTTTCATCATCAAATTTCATACCACAGATCGATTTTCTCCATTAACATCACCCTGTAAGATATGGAATAGTGATATTTAGTTTACACCAAAACACTCTTGAGTTAGTCGTTGGTACAGGGATTACTCAAGAATAGTTCAATAGTTGACCACTCAAAATTAATCACCTGAGTCTCATAGCAAGATAAGGCATTATATCAAATCCTCAAAGCATATTTCGAAGAGATCTTTCTGGATCAAATGCTATGAGGTATATAATAGTTTATGACATGCAATAAGAAATTTATATTTTTTAACTCAAAGCATATTTCACCAAATGTATTGAATACACGCAAGCTGAACTGAAACATCAGATTGCAGACAGGTTGAGTCGAAACCTTCTGGTGCTTCTCATGTGGAATCAATGGACAACCGTAATGAAAAATTGCTTCATGACATCGGGTACTGTCTACTAATTGATGTAATCCATGGAGCCTCATATTTGGTCGGTGGCGCCCAAAATATCAAATCTGAATCAGCGTCTTTCATACCAAGAACTCCATCCACAATGCCAAATAAACCTCATCTGCAGAATACACCACCGTTGGCTGTTTAGTGATAGATTTAACTGTAATTAACATGTCATTATAAATAGTACATAGCTGGTATTAGAGAATGGAGAAATGCTCAAGTTGAATAACCTAGCAAATGCTTAGTTCTCATTCTTAATTAGTTGCATCTCATCGGAAGGCACAATAGTTGTGTTTAAGCCCATGATCTCTATGTTGGAGATATGCCCTAGAGGCAATAATAAATGTAGTTATTATTATATCTTTGTGTTTATGATAAATGTTTACATTCATGATATAATAGTATTAACAAGGAAACATTAATACTTGTGTGATTTGTAAACTTAAATTGAAGTCCCTAGTAAAGCCTCTTCATAATACTAGCTTGTTGGTTAATAAATGATTGTGGTTTCCCTATCATGAACATTGAGATGTTATTAACAACAAGATCATATCATTAGGAGAATGATATGGTGGACATACTCCTATAGATAAGCGTAGCATAAAGATCAAGTCATTTTAATAGTTCAATTGCTATATGCTTTCTGATACATAGTAAGCTAATTCCTTCGACCATGAGATCATGCATATCACCTTCACCGGAAGGATGCTTTGATGACATCAAACACCACACCGTAACTGGGTGGCTATAAAGGTGGCATTGAGTGTTCGAAAAGTATTGGTTGAGACACATGGATCAAGAGTGGGATTTGTCCATCCATATGACGGATAGATATACTCTGGGCCCTCTCGGTGAAATGTCATCCAATTAGCTTGCAAGCATGTGACTGGCTCACAAGGGATCACATATCACGGGACCGAGAAAAGAGTACTTATCAGTAACGAGGTTGAACTAGGTATGCAGAGATACCGACGATCACAACCTCGGATAAGTAAACTATCGTGATACAAAGGGAAATTGGTATTGTATGTAAGTGGTTCATTCGATCGCAAAGTAATCGTAGAAATATGTGGGAGCCATATGAATTTCCAAATTCCTCTATTGGTTATTGTTCGGAGAAGTGTCTCGATCATGTCTGCATAATTCACGAACCGTAGGGAGACACACTTAAGGATTCGACGTTGTTTGAGTAGTTATGGAATGATGAGTAAGAGACTGAATGTTGTTCGGAGTCTCGGATGGGATCCAGGATATCACGAGGAGATCCGGAGAATAAGATTCATATAAGGAAAGTCCTGTTTCGGAGTTGGGGAATGGTTCCGGTGTTTTCATCGGGAATGTTCTAGAAGGTTCCGGAATGTCCGGCACTCCGAAGGGGAAGGGTACATGAATGTGTCATACCAAGTTGGAATGATTGCATCATGTACTAGGTGTCATCGCTGAACAAAATAAAGGGTTTAATCAAATCCTAGTTTGAAAAGTCAAACGCCAATTTGAAAAGTCAAACGGCTATTTTGGGAAGTGGAGGGGAAGTGGGAAACCGAGTTGGGGAGGAGTTCCTCCTCCACCGCCGGCCCACTAGGGATCCGAGTTGGGGAGGGACTCCCTCCCCTTGGCCGGCGCCTCCCTCCTATAAGAGGAGGGGAAGGGCTGCCCCTCCTAGCACACAAGATTGCCCCCTCTAAACCTAAACCCTAGCCGCCGCCCACCATAGCCGCCACCTAGTGTTTCTCCCCTAGCCGCCGACTTGGGCACCTCCAAGCCCTAGCTGCCGGCCCTAGCACCTCCTCCTTGGTGTGTCTAAACCCTAGATCACCGACGAGCTCTCTCATAGTCCACCATACTCGCTCCGGCTTAAGGCGAAGCCCTGCGAGATCTCCCCTCTACTTCCGGTACCACGCCGTTGTGCTGCCGGAATTGCGAGGAGAGTGCTACAACCTCCGCTGCCTGCTGGAACAAGGGAGAGGAAGGTCTTCGTCGAGTACCGAACGTGTGACCGACTGCGGGAGCGCTGCCGGAACGCAGCGCCGGAAGTATCGTCTACGCGATCTTGAGATCGGGAAGAGTATGACTACATCACCCACGAGAATCCGCTCTCATTAAACACTTTGGAATCTTCGAGGGTGAGTTATTCCATCGACTCGTTGCTACAATCTAGTAGATAGATCTTGGCTTGTTTGTTTGTATGCGGTAGAAAATATTTGTTTTCCATGCTACGAAACCCTACAGTGGTATCAGAGCTGTGTCTATATGTAGATCTGTTGCACGAGTAGAACACAATGGTCATTATGGGCGTTGATGCTTTTATTGTCGATTGCTTCTTGTGTACTTTGCATCTTGCGGCATGTTGGGATGAAGCGGCCCGGGCTAACCTTAAATGACATCGTTCATGAGACTTGCTCCACGCTTGACATGCAACTTGTATTGCATAAGTGTCTTTACGGGTGCCTGTTTCTCCTAGCATAGTTAAGATTCAATTTACAACGGGTGATTAACAATACTAGTATCAATGTTGTGGTTCTTGTTCGTAAGTTAGAATGACACTTATTGAAAGCCCCAAACCACGTAAAACATGCAAAGAAAGTAGATGCGTCTAACTTTGTTTTGCAAGGGTGTGCAGTGATGTGATATGGCCATGATTGTGATTATATTTGATGTATGCAATGTTCCTTATTGTAAGTTGGCAACCGGCAAGAGCCATATGGTTGTCTTTAATTTATGTTAAGACCCGCGTGTCTATTCAAAGTAGTTGTAATAGTTGAAGCCGGTGGACGACAACCATGGAGAAGCGTCATTGACCTTGATGCAATGCCGGTGATGATGGAGATCATGTTCGTGCTTGAAGATGGAGATCAGAAGCACAAAGAAGAAAGGCCATATCATATCACATATTATGAATTGCATGTGATGTTAATACTTTATGCATCTTGTATTGCTTAGTTAACGACGGTAGCATTATAAGATGATCCCTCATGCACATGAATTTCAAGTCATAAAGTGTTCACCCTTAGTTAGCACTGTTGCTAAAGCTTGTTGTTTCAAAGCACCACGTGATGATCGGGTGTGTTAGATTTCGCAAGTGTATACAACGTGAGCAGACCAGATTTGCTCATGCAGAAGCTAAGGTTTGATATTGACGAGCCTAGCATGTACAGACATGGTCTCGGAACACGGATCACCGAAAGGTAAAGCATGAATCATATAGTAGATATGATGAACATGTCGATTGTTCGCCATTGAAACTATATCAACTCTCGTGATGATCAGTGTTGATGTGGTGGATTTGGTTCGTGTGATCACTAAAACAATGTGAGGGATATTGTTTTGAGTGGGAGTTCACCTAGATTAATTTAACTATTAATTAGAACTCAATTTGTCATAAACTTAGTCTAAACTATTGCAAATATGTTGTAGATCAATGGCGGCCCCTACCATCAATTTTAATGCGTTCTAGAGAAAGAAAAGTTGAAAAACAATGGAAGCAACTTCGCGGATTGGTTCCGCAATTTGAGGATTGTCCTCACAGCTGGTAATTTTACCTATGTGCTGGATGCACCGCTGGGTGACCCACCTACAGCTACTGTTACCGATGAAGTAAAGAATGTTTACCTCACTCGAAAGACTCAGTACTCCACAGTTCAGTGTGCTATCTTGTATGGTTTAGAATCGGAGCTTCAGAAAAGGTTTGAGAATTCAGACCCACATGATATTGTCCGTGATCTCAAATTTGAGACTCACGCGGCAATTGAGAGCTATGAGGCTTCTGAAAAGTTCTTTAACTGCAAGATGGAAGAGGGCAGCTCCGTCAGTGAGCATGTGCTTAAGATGTCTGGGCACGCAAACAAACTTCAAAGCTTGGGTATAGTGATTCCTAATGCTTTGGGGATTTACCGTGTCCTCCAATCACTACCACCAAGTTACAAGAACTTTGTGATGAACTACAATATGCAAAACAAGAACAAGCAGTTGCCAGAACTCTTTGCCATGTTGAAATCTGCAGAAGTGGAGATCAAGAAAGAGCACCAAGTGTTGATGGTCAATAAGACCACCAAATTCAAGAAAGTCAAGTCTAAGAAAAAGGGACACTTCAAGAAGGGTGGTAACAAAGTTACCGCGCCGACGAAGAAGTCCAAGGCTGGACCTAAGCCTGATACTGAGTGCTTTTACTGCAAGGGAGAAGGTCACTGGAAGCGGAATTGCCCAAAGTACTTGGCGGATTTGAAGAACGACAACATCAAGAAGAAAGGTATATCCGATATACATGTTATTGATGTGTATCTCACTAGTACTCGTAGTAGTGCCTGGTTATTTGATACTGGTTCGGTTGCTCATATTTGTAACTCGAAACAGGTGTTGTAGAATAAACGGAAGCTGGCGAAGAACGAGGTGACGATGCACGTGGGAAACGGATCAAAGGTTGATGTGATCGCGGTCGGCACGCTACGCCTTCATCTACCATCGGGATTTGTTTTATACTTAAATAATTGTTATTTGGTGCCTGCGTTAAGCATGAACATTATATCGGGATCTTGTTTATTGCGAGACGGTTACTTGTTTAAGTCCGAGAATAATGGTTGTTCGATTTATATGAGTAATATGTTTTATGCACATGCACCTGAGATAGATGGTCTATTCTTATTGAATCTCGATAGTGGAAATACACATATTAATAACATTGAGGCTAAACGTTTGAAATCGAGCGATAACTCGACCTATATGTGGCACTATCATCTTGGTCACATTGGAATGAAGCGTATGAAGAAACTCGATTCCGATGGACTTCATGAATCACTTGATTTCGAATCACTTGATAGATGCGAAGCATGTCTGATGGGTAAAAGGACTAAGACTCCATTTTCTGGTATGATGGAGCGAGCTACGGACTTATTGGAAATCATACATACCGATGTGTGTGGTCCAATGAGTGTAGCATCGCGCGGTGGTTATCGTTATGTTCTTACCTTCACGGGTGACTTGTAGATATGGGTATATCTATTTCATAAAACATAAGTCCGAAACTTTCGAGAAGTTTAAGGAATTTCAAAGTGAGGTAGAGAATCAACGTAACAAGAAGATTAAATTTCTACGTTCTGATCGTGGAGGTGAATATCTAAGTTACGAGTTTGGCGAGCATTTGAAGAAATGCGGAATACTTTCACAATTGACACCGCCGGGAACACCACGGCGTATTGGTGTGTCCGAACGTCGTAATCGAACTCTCTTAGATATGGTTCGTTCTATGATGTCACTTACAGATTTACCGCTATCATTTTGGGGTTATGCATTAGAAACAACCGCATTCACTTTAAATAGGGCACCATCTAAATCTGTTGAAACGACACCGTATGAATTATGGTTTGGGAAGAAACCTAAATTGTCGTTCCTTAAAGTTTGGGGTTGCGAAGCCTATGTAAAGAAGTTACAACCGGACAATCTTGAACCCAAAGCGGAAAAATGCGTCTTCATAGGATACCCGAAGGAAACTATTGGGTATACCTTCTATCATAGATCCAAAGGCAAAATCTTCGTTGCCAAGAATGGATCCTTTCTAGAGAAAGAATTTCTCTCGAAAGAAGTGACTGGAAGGAAAGTAGAACTCGACGAGGTTGTCGAACCTTCTCTCGAAATTGCGGGTAGCACAGCACCGGAAGAAGTTCCTGTGGTGCCTGCACCAATAAGAGAGGAAGCTAATGATGATGTGTTGGAGATATGCCCTAGAGGCAATAATAAATGTAGTTATTATTATATCTTTGTGTTTATGGTAAATGTTTACATTCATGCTATAATAGTATTAACAAGGAAACATTAATACTTGTGTGATTTGTAAAACTTAATTTGAAGTCCCTAGTAAAGCCTCTATATAATACTAGCTTGTTGGTTAATAGATGATTGTGGTTTCCCTATCATGAACATTGAGATGTTATTAACAACAAGATCATATCGTTAGGAGAATGATATGGTGGACATACTCCTATAGATAAGCGTAGCATAAATATCAAGTCATTTTAATAGTTCAATTGCTATATGCTTTCTGATACATAGTAACCTAATTCCTTTGACCATGAGATCATGCATATCACCTTTACCGGATGGATGCTTTGATGACATCAAACACCACACCGTAACTGGGTGGCTATAAAGGTGGCATTGAGTGTTTGGAAAGTATTGGTTGAAACACATGGGTCAAGAGTGGGATTTGTCCATCCATATGACGGATAGATATACTCTGGGCCCTCTCGGTGAAATGTCATCCAATTAGCTTGCAAGCATGTGACTGGCTCACAAGGGATCACATATCACGGGAACGAGAAAAGAGTACTTATCGGTAACGAGGTTGAACTAGGTATGCAGAGATCTGAAGCGATCATAACCTCGGATAAGTAAACTATCGTGAGACAAAGGGAAATTGGTATCGTATGTAAGTGGTTCATTCGATCGCAAAGTAATCGCAGAAATATGTGGGAGCCATATGAATTTCCAGATTCCTCTATTGGTTATTGATCGGAGAAGTGTCTCGATCATGTCCGCATAATTCACGAACCGTAGGGAGACACACTTAAGGATTCGATGTTGTTGAGTAGTTATGGAATGATGAGAAAGAGACCGAATGTTGTTCGGAGTCTCGTATGGGATTCGGGATATCACGAGGAGATCCGGAATGGTCCGGAGAATAAGATTCATATAAGGAAAGTCCCGTTTTGGAGTTGGAGAATGGTTCCGGTGTTTTCATCGGGAATGTTCTAGAAGGTTCCGGAATGTCCGGCACTCCGGAGGGGAAGGGTACATGAATGTTTTATATCATGTTGGTATGATTGCATCATGTATTCGGTGTCATCGCTGAACAAAATAGAGGGTTTATTCAAATCCTAGTTTAAAAAGTCAAACGGCTAGTTTGAAAGTCAAACGGCTATTTTTGGGAAGTGGAAAAGGAGGAGGAAACCGAGTTGGGGAGGAGTCCCTCCTCTCCACCGCCGGCGCACCACCAAGCCGAGTTGGGGAGGGACTCCCCTCCCTCCCCTTGGCCGGCCAGCCCCTCCACCTATATAAGGAGGGGCAGGGCTCCCTCCTAGAGACACACAAGATCCTCTCCTCCAAACCCTAAGCCCCCGGCGCCGCCACCTGCCGCCGCCGCCGCCCTAGGGCAAACCGCCGCCACCGCCTAGCAACCCTAGCCGCCGGCCTAGACTCCTCCTCAACGTGTCTAAACCCTAGATCGTCGAGGGACTCTCTCATACTCCACCATACTCGCTCCGGCTTAAGGCGAAGCCTGCGAGATCTCCCCTCTACTTCCGGTACCACGCCGTTGTGCTGCCGGAATCGCGAGGAGAGTGCTACAACCTCCGCTGCCTGCTGGAACAAGGGAGAGGAAGGTCTTCGCTGGCGACCGAACGCAGACCGAGCTTGGAAGGATCGCTCACGCGATCTTGAGATCGGGAAGAGTACGACTACATCACCCACGAGAATCCGCTCTCGTTAAACACTTTGGAATCTTCGAGGGTGAGTTATTCCATCGACTCGTTGCTACAATCTAGTAGATAGATCTTGGCTTGTTTGTTTGTATGCGGTAGAAAATTTTGTTTTCCATGCTACGAAACCCTACAGTGGTATCAGAGTCGTGTCTATATGTAGATCTGTTGCACGAGTAGAACACAATGGTCATTGTGGGCGTTGATGCTTTTATTGTCGATTGCTTCTTGTGTACTTTGCATCTTGCGGTATGTTGGGATGAAGCGGCCCGGGCTAACCTTACATGACATCGTTCATTAGACTTGCTCCACGCTTGACATGCAACTTGTATTGCATAAGTGGCTTTATGGTGCTGTTTCTCCTAGCATAGTTAAGATCCAATTTACAACGGGTGATTAACAATA
The DNA here is from genome assembly GCA_023614405.1 of Avena insularis. Taxonomy (NCBI): domain Eukaryota; kingdom Viridiplantae; phylum Streptophyta; class Magnoliopsida; order Poales; family Poaceae; genus Avena; species Avena insularis. The sequence continues at coordinate 78,362,847 of CM042695.1, read as the reverse complement.
CTAGTATCAATGTTGTGGTTCATGTTCGTAAGTTAGAACGACACTTATTGAAAGCCCCAAACCACGTATGCAAAGAAAGTAGAGGCGTCTAACTTTGTTTTGCAGGGGTGTGCTGTGATGTGATATGGCCATGATTGTGATTATATTTGATGTATGCAATGTTCCTTATTGTAAGTTGGCAATCGGCAGGAGCCATATGGTTGTCTTTAATTTCTGTTACGACCCGCGTGTCTATTCAAAGTAGTTGTAATAGTTGAAGCCGGTGGACGACAACCATGGAGAAGCGTCATTGACCTTGATGCAATGCCGGTGATGATGGAGATCATGTTCGTGCTTGAAGATGGAGATCAGAAGCACAAAGAAGAAAGGCCATATCATATCACATATTATGAATTGCATGTGATGTTAATACTTTATGCATCTTGTATTGCTTAGTTAACGACGGTAGCATTATAAGATGATCCCTCATGCACATGAATTTCAAGTCATAAAGTGTTCACCCTTAGTTAGCACTGTTGCTAAAGCTTGTTGTTTCGAAGGACCACGTGATGATCGGGTGTGTTAGATTCCGCAAGTGTATACAACGTGAGCAAGCCAGATTTGCTCATGCGGAAACTAAGGTTTGATCTTGACGAGCCTAGCATGTACAGACATGGTCTCGGAACACGGATCACCGAAAGGTAAAACATGAATCATATAGTAGATATGATGAACATGCGATTGTTCGCCATTGAAACTATATCAGCTCTTGTGATGATCGGTGTTGATGTGGTGGATTTGGTTCGTGTGATCACTAAAACAATGTGAGGGATATTGTTTTGAGTGGGAGTTCACCTAGATTAATTTTATTATTAATATGAACTCAATTTGTCATAAACTTAGTCTAAACTATTGCAAATATGTTGTAGATCAATGGCAACCCCTACCATCAATTTTAATGCGTTCCTAGAGAAAGAAAAGTTGAAAAACAATGGAAGCAACTTCGCGGATTGGTTCCGCAATTTGAGGATTGTCCTCACAGCTGGTAATTTGACCTATGTGCTGGATGCATTGGGTGACCCACAAATCGATGTTGCCGATGAAGTAATGAATGTTTACCTCACTCGGAAGACTCAGTACTCCACAGTTCAGTGTGCTATCTTGTATGGTTTAGAATCGGAGCTTCAGAAAAGGTTTGAGAATTCAGACCCATATGATATTGTCGAGGATCTCAAATTGATCTTTGAGACTCATGCGGCAATTGAAAGCTATGAGGCTTCTGAAAAGTTCTTTAACTGCAAGATGGAAGAGGGCAGCTCCGTCAGTGAGCATGTGCTTAAGATGTCTGGGCATGCAAACAAACTTCAAAGCTTAGGTATTGTGATTCCTAATGCTTTGGGCATTTACCGTGTCCTCCAATCACTACCACCAAGTTACAAGAACTTTGTGATGAACTACAACATGCAAAACATGAACAAGACGTTGCCAGAACTCTTTTCCATGTTGAAATCTGCAGAAGTGGAGATCAAGAAAGAGCACCAAGTGTTGTTGGTCAATAAGACCACCAAATTCAAGAAAGGCAAGTCTAAGCAGAAGGGACACTTCAAGAAGGGTGGTAAGAAAGTTACCACGCCGACGAAGAAGACCAAGGCTGGACCTAAGCCTGATACTGAGTGCTTTACTGCAAGGGAGAAGGTCCAGGCGGAATTGCCCAAAGTACTTGGCGGATTTGAAGAACGGCAACATCAAGAAGAAAGGTATATTTGATATACATGTTATTGATGTGTATCTCACTAGTACTGTAGTAGTGCTCGGTATTTAATCTTGGTTCGGTTGCTCATATTTGTAACTCAAACAAAGTCTGCGAATAACGGAAGCTAGCGAAGAACGAGGTGACGATGCGCGTTGGAAACGGATCAAAGGTTGATGTGATCGCGGTCGGCACGCTACCCCTTCATCTACCATCGGGATTAGTTTTATACTTAAATAATTGTTATTTGGTGCCTGCGTTAAGCATGAACATTATATCGGGATCTTGTTTATTGCGAGACGGTTACTTGTTTAAGTCCGAGAATAATGGTTGTTTGATTTATATGAGTAATATGTTTTATGCACATGCACCTTTGATAGATGGTCTATTCTTATTGAATCTCGATAGTGGAAATACACATATTAACAACATTGAGGCTAAACGTTTGAAATCGAGCGATAACTCGACCTCTATGTGGCACTGTCGTCTTGGTCACATTGGAGTGAAGCGTATGAAGAAACTCCATTCCGATGGACTTCTTGAATCACTTGATTTCAAATCACTTGAAAGATGCAAAGCATTTCTGATGGGTAAAATGACTAAGACTCCATTCTCTGGTATGATGGCGCGAGCTACGGACTTATTGGAAATCATACATACCGATGTGTGTGGTCCAATGAGTGTAGCATCGCGCGGTGGTTATCGTTATGTTCTTACCTTCATGGATGACTTGAGTAGATATGGGTATATCTATTTCATAAAACATAAGTCCGAAACTTTCGAGAAGTTTAAGGAATTTCAAAGTGAGGTAGAGAATCAACGTAACAAGAAGATTAAATTTCTACGTTCTGATCGTGGAGGTGAATATCTAAGTTACGAGTTTGGCGAGCATTTGAAGAAATGCGGAATACTTTCACAATTGACACCGCCGGGAACACCACAGCGTAATGGTGTGTCCGAACATCGTAATCGAACTCTCTTAGATATGGTTCGTTCTATGATGTCACTTACAGATTTACCGCTATCATTTTGGGGTTATGCATTAGAAACAGCCGCATTCACTTTAAATAGGGCACCATCTAAATCCGTTGAAACGACACCGTATGAATTATGGTTTGGGAAGAAACCTAGATTGTCGTTCCTTAAAGTTTGGGGATGCGAAGCCTATGTAAAGAAGTTACAAAGGACAAGCTTGAACCCAAAGCGGAAAAATGCGTCTTCATAGGATACCCGAAGGAAACTATTGGGTATACCTTCTATCATAGATCCGAAGGCAAAATCTTCGTTGCCAAGAATGGATCCTTTCTAGAGAAGGAATTTCTCTCGGAAGAAGTGACTGGAAGGAAAGTAGAACTCGACGAGGTTGTCGAACCTTCTCTCGAAATTGCGAGTAGCACAGCACCAGAAGAAGTTCCTGTTATTCCTGCACCAGTTAGAGAGGAAGCTAATGATGATGATCATGAAACTTCGGTTGAAGTTGCTACAGAGCCTCGCATGTCAACGAGAACTCGTACCACTCCAGATTGGTATGATCCCGTTACGAGTGTCATGTTGGTGGACAACACCGATGACACTGAGACATATGAGGAAGCGATGATGAGCCCAGATTCCAATAAATGGCAAGAAGCCATGAAATCCGAGATTGGATCCATGTACGAAAACCAAGTGTGGACTTTGGTGGACTTACCGGATGGCCGGAAGGCTGTCGAGAACAAATGGATTTTCAAGAAGAAAACAGATGCTGATGGTAATGTTACTGTCTATAAAGCTCGACTTGTCACAAAGGGGTTTCGACAAATTCAAGGAGTTGACTACGATGAGACTATCTCACCAGTAGCGAAGCTAAAGTCTGTGAGGATTATGTTAGCAATCGCTGCATATTATGATTATGAGATATGGCAGATGGATGTCAAAACAGCATTCCTCAATGGAGACATTGATGAAGAGTTGTATATGATGCAACCCAAAGGTTTTGTCGATCCTAAAGATGCTAACAAGGTATGCAAACTTCAACGGTCCATCTATGGATTGAAGCAAGCATCCCGAAGTTGGAATCAATGTTTTGATAAGGTGATCAAAAGTTTTGGTTTTATACAAACTTATGGAGAAGCTTGTATTTACAAGAAAGTGAGTGGGAGCTCTATAGCATTCTTAATACTATATGTAGATGACAGATTGTTCATTGGGAATGATGTAGACCTTCTTAATAGTGTCAAGGAATATTTGAATAATAGTTTTTCAATGAAGGATCTTGGCGAAGCAGCTTACATATTAGGCATAAAGATTTATAGAGATAGATCGAAACGCCAAATATCATTGTCACAAAGTACATATTTGGACAAAGTTCTAAAGAGGTTTGGAATGGAAGATAGCAAGAAAGGGTTCTTGCCCATGTTGCCCAATACGACCTTGAGTAAAACTCAAAGTCCGACATCGCGTAAGATAGAGAAAGGATGAGTAAGACTCCTATGCCTCATCCATAGGATCTCTAATGTATGCCATGCTATGTACTAGACCCGACATTGCATATGTCGTTAGTTTAACTAGCAGATATCAAAGTGATCGAGTGGATCATTGGACAATGATCAAAAACATCCTTAAGTACTTGAGAAGAACTAAGGATATGGTTCTTTCTTATGGAGGTGATGAACAGCTCGTTGTTAATGGTTACACCAATGCTAGTTGGAACACCGATCCGGATGATTCTAAATCACAATCTGGATACGTATTTATTTTGAATGGTGCAGTGATTAGCTGGAGGAGTGCAAAGCAAAGCGTTGTGGCGTAGATCTTCAACTGAATCGAATACAAGGTTGCTTGGAGGCTTCACAAGAAATATGGATGAAAGAGTTCATTACGAGCTGGGTGTGGTTCCTAGTGCGCTAGACCCAATGTCTATCTCTTGTGATAACATGGGCGCCATAGCCAATGCGCAAGAACCAAGGTCACACAAGAAGTGAAGCACATCAAGCTACGTTTTCGCTATTCGAGAACATATCCAAGATGGGGATATAAAGATTTGCAAAGTACACAGATCTGAATGTGGCGGATCCGTTGACTAAACCTCTCCCGAGGGCAAAACATGACCAGCACCAAACTGCCATGGGTGTTCGGTATATTACCATGTAATCTAGATTAGATGACTCTAGTGCAAGTGGGAGACTGTTGGAGATATGCCCTAGAGGCAATAATAAATGTAGTTATTATTATATCTTTGTGTTTATGATAAATGTTTACATTCATGCTATAATAGTATTAACAAGGAAACATTAATACTTGTGTGATTTGTAAAACTTAATTTGAAGTCCCTAGTAAAGCCTCTATATAATACTAGCTTGTTGGTTAATAGATGATTGTGGTTTCCCTATCATGAACATTGAGATGTTATTAACAACAAGATCATATCGTTAGGAGAATGATATGGTGGACATACTCCTATAGATAAGCGTAGCATAAAGATCAAGTCATTTTAATAGTTCAATTTCTATATGCTTTCTGATACATAGTAACCTAATTCCTTCGACCATGAGATCATGCATATCACCTTTACCGGATGGATGCTTTGATGACATCAAACACCACACCGTAACTGGGTGGCTATAAAGGTGGCATTGAGTGTTCGGAAAGTATTGGTTGAAACACATGGATCAAGAGTGGGATTTGTCCATCCATATGACGGATAGATATACTCTGGGCCCTCTCGGTGAAATATCATCCAATTAGCTTGCAAGCATGTGACTGGCTCACAAGGGATCACATATCACGGGAACGAGAAAAGAGTACTTATCGGTAACGAGGTTGAACTAGGTATGTAGAGATACCGACGATCATAACCTCGGATAAGTAAACTATCGTGAGACAAAGGGAAATTGGTATCGTATGTAAGTGGTTCATTCGACCGCAAAGTAATCGTAGAAATATGTGGGAGCCATATGAATTTTCAGATTCCTCTATTGGTTATTGATCGGAGAAGTGTCTCGATCATGTCCGCATAATTCACGAACCGTAGGGAGACACACTTAAGGATTCGACGTTGTTGAGTAGTTATGGAATGATGATAAAGAGACCGAATGTTGTTCGGAGTCTCGAATGGGATTCTGGATATCACGAGGAGATCCGGAATGGTCCGGAGAATAAGATTCATATAAGGAAAGTCGTTTCGGAGTTGGAGAATGGTTCCGCTGTTTTCATCGGGAATGTTCTAGAAGGTTCCGGAATGTCCGGCACTCCGGAGAGGAAGGGTACATGAATGTGTTATATCATGTTGGTATGATTTCATCATGTATTCGGTGTCATCGCTAAACAAAATAGAGGGTTTATTCAAATCCTAGTTTAAAAAGTCAAACGGCTAGTTTTAAAGTCAAACGGCTATTTTTGGGAAGTGGAAAAGGAGGAGGAAACCGAGTTGGGGAGGAGTCCCTCCTCCCCACCGCCGGTGCACCACCAAGCCGAGTTGGGGAGGGACTCCCCTCCCTCCCCTTGGCCGGCCGGCCCCTCCACCTATATAAGGAGGGGCAGGGCTCCCTCCTAGAGACACACAAGATCCTCTCCTCCAAACCCTAAGCCGCCGGCGCCACCACCTACCACCGCCGCCGCCCTAGGGCAAACCTCCGCCGCCGCCTAGCAACCCTAGCCGCCGGCCTAGCCTCCTCCTCGACGTGTCTAAACCCTAGATCGTGGAGGGACTCTCTCATACTCCACCATACTCGCTCCGGCTTAAGGCGAAGCCCTGCGAGATCTCCCCTCTACTTCCGGTACCACGCCGTTGTGCTGCCGGAATCGCGAGGAGAGTGCTACAACCTCCGCTGCCTGCTGGAACAAGGGAGAGGAAGGTCTTGTCGAAAATCAACCGAGCGTGTGACCGAACGCGGGAGCTGGCCACGGAAGGATCGTCTACGCGATCTTGAGATCGGGAAGAGTACGACTACATCACCCACGACAATCCGCTCTCGTTAAACACTTTGGAATCTTCGAGGGTGAGTTATTCTATCAACTCGTTGCTACAATCTAGTAGATAGATCTTGGCTTGTTTGTTTGTATGCGGTAGAAAATTTTGTTTTCCATGCTACGAAACCCTACATGATGATCATGAAACTTCGGTGTCGTTGCTACAGAGCCTCGCGGGTCAACGAGAACTAGTACCGCTCCAGATTGGTATGATCTCGTTATGAGTGTCATGTTGGTGGACAACACTGATGACCCTGCGACATATGAGGAAGCGATGATGAGGCCAGATTCCAACAAATGGCAAGAAGCCATGAAATCCGAGATTGGATCTATTTACGAAAACCAAGTATGGACTTTGGTGGACTTACCGGATGGCCGGAAGGCTGTCGAGAACAAATGGATTTTCAAGAAGAAAACATATGCTGATGGTAATGTTACTGTCTATAAATCTCGACTTGTCGCAAAAGGGTTTCGACAAATTCAAGGAGTTGACTACGATGAGACGTTCTCACCTGTAGCGAAGCTAAAGTCTGTGAGGATTATGTTAGCAATCGCTGCATATTATGATTATGAGATATGGCAGATGGATGTCAAAACAGCATTCCTCAATGGAGACATTGATGAAGAGTTGTATATGATGCAACCCAAAGGTTTTGTCGATCCTAAATATGCTAACAAGGTATGCAAACTTCAACAGTCCATCTATGGATTGAAGCAAGCATCCCGAAGTTGGAATCAACGTTTTGATAAGGTGATCAAAAGTTTTGGTTTTATACAAACTTATGGAGAAGCTTGTATTTACAAGAAAGTGAGTGGGAGCTCTGTAGCATTCTTAATACTATATGTAGATGACAGATTGTTCATTGGGAATGATGTAGACCTTCTTAATAGTGTCAAGGAATATTTTAATAATAGTTTTTCAATGAAGGATCTTGGCGAAGCAGCTTACATATTAGGCATAAAGATTTATAGAGATAGATCGAGACGCCTAATATCATTGTCACAAAGTACATATTTGGACAAAGTTCTAAAGAGGTTTGGAATGGAAGATAGCAAGAAAGGGTTCTTGCCCATGTTGCCCAATACGACCTTGAGTAAAACTCAAAGTCCGACAACGGCAGAAGATAGAGAAAAGATGAGTAAGACTCCCTATGCCTCAGCCATAGTATCTCTAATGTATGCCATGCTATGTACTAGACCCGACATTGCATATGCTGTTAGTTTAACTAGCAGATATCAAAGTGATCCAGGAGTGGATCATTGGACAGTCGAGAACATGTCCAAGATGGGGACATAAAGATTTGCAAAGTACACACAGATCTGAATTTGGCGGATCCGTTGACTAAACCTCTCCCGAGGGCAGAACATGACCAGCACCAAACTGCCATGGGTGTTCGGTATATTACCATGTAATCTAGATTAGATGACTCTAGTGCAAGTGGGAGACTGTTGGAGATATGCCCTAGAGGCAATAATAAATGTAGTTATTATTATATCTTTGTGTTTATGATAAATGTTTACATTCATGCTATAATAGTATTAACAAGGAAACATTAATACTTGTGTGATTTGTAAACTTAAATTGAAGTCCCTAGTAAAGCCTCTTAGCTTGTTGGTTAATAAATGATTGTGGTTTCCCTATCATGAACATTGAGATGTTATTAACAACAAGATCATATCATTAGGAGAATGATATGGTGGACATACTCCTATAGATAAGCGTAGCATAAAGATCAAGTCATTTTAATAGTTCAATTGCTATATGCTTTCTGATACATAATAACCTAATTCCTTCGACCATGAGATCATGCATATCACCTTCACCGGAAGGATGCTTTGATGACATCAAACACCACACCGTAACTGGGTGGCTATAAAGGTGGCATTGAGTGTTTGGAAAGTATTGGTTGAGACACATGGATCAAGAGTGGGATTTGTCCATCCATATGACGGATAGATATACTCTGGGCCCTCTTGGTGAAATGTCATCCAATTAGCTTGCAAGCATGTGACTGGCTGACAAGAGATCACATATCACGGGAACGAGAAAAGAGTACTTATCGGTAACGAGGTTGAACTAGGTATGTAGAGATACCGACGATCATAACCTCGGATAAGTAAACTATCGTGAGACAAAGGGAAATTGGTATCGTATGTAAGTGGTTCATTCGATCGCAAAGTAATTGTAAAAATATGTGGGAGCCATATGAATTTCCAGATTCCTCTATTGGTTATTGTTCGGAGAAGTGTCTCGATCATGTCCGTATAATTCACGAACCGTAGGGAGACACACTTAAGGATTCGACGTTGTTTGAGTAGTTATGGAATGATGAGGAAGAGACTGAATGTTGTTCGGAGTCTCGGATGGGTTTCCGGGATATCACGAGGAGATCCGGAGAATAAGATTCATATAAGGAAAGTCCTGTTTCGGAGTTGGGGAATGGTTCCGGTGTTTTCATCGGGAATGTTCTAGAAGGTTCCGGAATGTCCGGCACTCCGAAGGGGAAGGGTACATGAATGTGTCATACCAAGTTGGAATGATTGCATCATGTACTAGGTGTCATCGCTGAACAAAATAAAGGGTTTAATCAAATCCTAGTTTGAAAAGTCAAACGCCAATTTGAAAAGTCAAACGACTATTTTGGGAAGTGGAGGGGAAGTGGGAAACCGAGTTGGGGAGGAGTTCCTCCTCCACCGCCGGCCCACTAGGGATCCGAGTTGGGGAGGGACTCCCTCCCCTTGGCCGGCGCCTCCCTCCTATAAGAGGAGGGGCAGGGCTGCCCCTCCTAGCACACAAGATTGCCCCCTCTAAACCTAAACCCTAGCCGCCGCCCACCATAGCCGCTGCCGCCTAGTGTTTCTCCCCTAGCCGCCGACTTGGGCCCCTCCAAGCCCTAGCCGCCTAGCACCACCTCCTCCTTGGTGTGTCTAAACCCTAGATCGCCGAGGAGCTCTCATAGTCCACCATACTCGCCCGGCTTAAGGCGAAGCCTGCGAGATCTCCCTCTACTTAGGTACCACATTGTCTGCCGCGGAATCGCGAGGAGAGTGCTACAACCTCCGTCACCTGGAACAAGGGAGAGGAAGGTCTTCGAAAGTACCAAACGCGATGTGACCGATTGGGGCGCCGCTTTAACGCAATACCGAAGGATCGTCTACGCGATCTTGAGATCGGGAAGAGTACGACTACATCACCCACGAGAATCCGCTCTCGTTAAACACTTTGGAATCTTCGAGGGTTAGTTATTCCATCGACTCGTTGCTACAATCTGATTGATAGATGTTGGCTTGTTTGTTTGTATGCGGTAGAAAATTTTTGTTTTCCATGCTACGAAACCCTACACTCTAATCTACTATGGACTATGATTTACCATGCTTTATGGCAAGGGAAACGCATCGTACTTAAAATATTTATAAACAATGGCTATCATTTTCAGCTGTTTTCTCAATAGTCTGAACTTGCAAATAATTGGGAACGGAAATTGATTTGTAAGTACCCAAGATATCACACGGTTACATAAAGGAATAGAAGATATTTAACTACACGCCAAGCATCATGATTGTCATACCAGGAATGGAGGTGACCTTTGTAAGAAGGCATCCAAACATAAGCGAGACAATAATTCAGCTTAATTTTGGATCTACAAATAGTGCACCCGAATGGATACGGAAACACATGAAAGTATCCCATTCCTCGTTGTTGAGCTAATGTCATGTTGCTTGCATATCGAACAAAACTCAGGTGTTGTCCGGTGATAGCTGCTTGCAGCTCGGGACTTAATCACGACTCCATATGAGCTAGATGAAGCCAGAGATTTACCCAACATCTCGCGGTCTCTTCAAGCATGAACCATCAGAATGATCAAGAACGACAGTGTAGTTATTGCTGCTCACATCTCTAAAGTAGCATCCATCGGTAACCACATACTTATACACCTGATGGTTTTCCCCTGATCCAGAAATCACCAAGTTCTTCTTCACCCGCATGCTACCGTGTGCCGACTGCGCGTTCTGCGGAGAGCTATTGGAGAAACCTTGCTGCCTCTTATCACTGATGCCCAGCTTGATAACTGAAACCAGCGAGTAGTCATCACCCACTTCGTCTGAGGTTCCGTCGAAAAGATAGAGTGGGAAAACCTGGTGGACTTCTTGCGAGAGCAGCACCGTGCCGCCGATTCTGGCGGAAACAACGGACTTGGTGTCGATCGTTTGGTTCACCACTTGTGTTGAGCCACTCTTGCTATACACATTGCTGTTTTCATAGCTGAATCTCTAGTGGAATGTTTTCATGACATTTCCATGTGAGGATGCCACCCACCCGGTGGCGAGGACATGCCGGCTTGCTGTCGTCACAAACCGCCCATCCAGCCCGCTGAACTCTGACTGCACATGTTCCAACACGGACGCCTCGTGGCTGACCAAGCCCCCAGTCGTCTTGCCGCTCTTGTTTTCCAACCACAGATGCAAATTGGCATCGATGTACCACACATCCAATGCATTTGTCACACCAAAACCAAAATCATGCTTCTTGCCGTCCAGGAGTTTCCCAGGAACGGCGTGATGTCGATGTCATATGTTGGGAGATTGAATGAGCCAACACCAGTGACAGGCTGCCACAAAAGCGGGTTGACGCCGCCGTTGTAGATGACCGTGAACGGCCAAACAGCACCAACGATGTCTTCATCGACCTTAATTAAGATCTCCCGGAAGGCACCGTTGCCAGGAAGGCCAGACAGGTTGTTAGCCTCAATGTACTCGTTTGGAGGGTTTGTGTACCAGAACTCGTCGCTGCCGTCGAAGGAAACGAACACCTCAAGGACCGCCCTCTAGGTGTTCGACGGAATGGCAAGCTTCTTTGACTGCACATCCATGGAGTTCTGGATGGCGAACCACTGCCCGTCGTACATAGGCAGCTTCTTGAGATGGGCAAGATCAGATCGGCATGCCGCTGCGGTGGTGGTGGTGGTGGCGCGGAGTCAAAGTAGAGGTGGAGCGTGAGGTTTGCGTGGTAGACGCCGGTGTATGTGCGGTCGACGATGTTGCCCAGATACACTGCGATCTCGCGGGGCTCGGCGAGAAGGGCCGCGTACCTCGTGACGTCGCAGGAGACCGGACAGAGGATGCCGTTGGGGCGCGGCTCCGCGGTGCAGCTGCAGAGGAGCTCGGCGCCGGAGAGCCATACGCCGAAGATGCGGTCGAACTGGCGGCCACGGCAGTCGGCGCTCCACTCGAGCACCGCGAGCGCGATGGACCAGCCCCGGCCGCGCGCGGTGGCGAGGCACTCGGGCGGCGCGTAGGCGGCGGTGGAAGGAGGTCGGCCGTAGGTGTAGCCGAAGGAGCCGGAGAGGAGCAGTGCGGAGCAGGGCCTGACGCTGCCGCGCGGCGGCCAGATCGGGCGGTCCACCTCGAAGGAGGTGCTGGGTGGCTCCGAGGCCTTGAAGGAATCTAGCTCAAGGATGGGAAGCGGAGCCTGCGTGGCACGGAGACCGTCAAGAGGGGGGAGGAGCGTGAGGAGGAAGAGCAAGCAGGAGCTGGTGGCCGGCGATGCCATGGCTAGAGCCTGGAGCTGCAGCGAGTGGTCGGGTGGAACTGGAAACGTCTTGGGTATTTCCAGCTGAACACATGTCTAAGCGGTTAAGCCCAACGCGCAGAATAGAGACACGTTGAAAGGCCCACATCCAGCGATACGCGCCTCAGGAGCGCTGACACATAGCTCCCTGCTGCTCACGCTCAAGTCTTTAGATTATAGATAGATATATGACATCAGATTTCAATGTACCATTGTTGTTGATATATATGACATCCATTCACGAGTAGGCGTAGATGGTTGCACACATCGTTAGATATTCCAAATGCCAACAAATATAGCACAATTACCTTCCATGGTCTTTAGCTATCATGCTTCTATTTCACTCTTGGCATCGCCATCATGCTTTTTGATCATCGTTACCCTTGGTGTGCAACACAGATAAAATTTCTGGTGACGAAAGTTGATTTTTCGTTCTCTCAAGCCAGGTTATGTGTGTGCGATCCACTGATTGAGTATTAACACCATCCGAATGAAACATAATTACTTTTCTAATAAGACCCTTGCTTGTTTGATCGAATGTAAAGACCCAATTAATTATGTGTACCTCCTGCACGGAGGTTATGCTAATATTTTGACACACTTAGCTCAGTGAATAGCGACGACCGGCATGGGATGGACGTACAAGGTTAGCTAGCTGTCCACTCTCTCTTTTGCGCTAGACACAGAGCAGCACAAAAACACATGTAGAGGCGGGTGGAGACGTTTTTTAAAATTGTTGGTCAGAACTACAGTTTGAAAGATGTCTAAACCGACAAGTTTGTAAAGTTGGAGGAAATACTTGTGCGTTTCAACTTTCATTGTTGTCTAAGATACTTGATTTAGATAAAGCATCTACGACCCAAATAAACCGGTTGGAATTTGGGTGTGGGCCTTGGCCCATAGCCTAATACAAATTCTGAAATTCTCATGGGCCATTCATGCCTAGCAAGGGGTGGCACCAAAGTTTAGTCCCACCTTGCTAGTTTAGAAGGAGTTGGACCAATATATATAGTGGAGTGTTTTACTACCTCCTAAAGAGAGTGAAGAGGAGTGGCATACACGCGCGCTCCTCCTCCACCGCCCGCCTCGCCACGGCCTTGGCAGTTTGCGGAATTGTGCCGATCTTATCTTTTTGCTGCTCGGGAAAATTATTGTGCGAGTTATTTTTTCTGTCAACCGTTTCTGGTTTTTCCGGAAACGTGGGCTGTTACTACTCGGACGTGGACTACGCCCCACGTCTTACCCGACCGACGCCTATATATAGACGGCCTTAGGCTAAAACCCTAATACGAGAAAAATACACATCTCTCTGCCTCCAGAACTTTGCGCCGCCGCTACACCTTCTCCATACCCTCTTCCGGCGTGCACCGGACGACGGGACAATAGGCCTCCGGAACCACCGCCTCGTGAACACATGCGGGTGAGGCGATCAGGTTTTGGGAGGCGCGTCTGTAGCGACTCTTGACGTATCACGTCGATCGACCACTCCTTCCCCGACGAGGACTTCTTCCGGACATCAGCCTCTACATCGACGCCATGGTGGCGACACCGGTGTCAACCTCAACCCCAACCTGAACGCGAACCCGATTCCTCCTCCAGCACCGTCGTAATCTGCTCCTATCTAGTTTAGTTTACATTGCGTTTCTTGTACTAGCTCTTGGAATAGATGTGATCTGTTTATTCGGTTGAGTATGATCTCGTTTGTTACGCTAGTATACATGATTAGATTAATTCTAGCACTTATAGTCATGATTTATTATTACTTATTTCGGATTAAATATTATGGTAATTTGCTTATATTTTCAACAATCCAAAAACCTGATTATAGGCAACTGAATTCAATGGTTTAGCCGCTACAAGGCCGCCTCCTTTGACGGTGTCAATTATAAGAGATGGCGACGAGAGCAGTTCTATGGTTGAAAAACCTAGGCTGCTATAGCGCCACTCTTGGCAAACCTGAGAGAGACCTTTCTCTGCTCAGAGGAAGCGTTTGAAAGTCGACACCATGTTTATGGGGGCTTTGTTCAATATTCTTGGTGACAACATTGTTGACACCTATATGTCATTGATAATGCAAAGGATGCGTGATGCACCGGACGCCAAGTTTGGTGTTTTGATCTTGGCACCGAATCGTATATCATGGAGCAAATCTATGACTACAAGATGACCGATGACCGTCCCATCGTGGATCGGGCTCATGAGATCTGCCTTGCCAAAGAACTCGAGCAGTTCAAGTGTAACTTACCGGACAAGTTCGTGGCCGGAGGCATTATTGCCAAGCTTCCTCCTTCTTGGAGGAACTTTGCTACCTCTCTGAAACATAAGAGACAGGAGTTTTCTGTTTCGGATCTCATCGGATCTCTTCATGTTGAAGAAAAGGCGAGCAAAAGATACACGCCCTCGAGGCTTTGATGGAAGTTCTAAGCGCACATGTAGTGAAAAACAACTTCAGTCCCACAAGTTCAAGAATAAGAACAAGTCGATGGCAAAGGAAAGTTTGATGGCAAAACAAGGCCGCACAGACTACCAACTTCAAGAAGAAGACTGAGTATAAGAAGAAAGGATCCTGCCATGTCTGTGGTGATCCTAATCATTGGGCTCCTAGCTGCCCCAATCGCTTTGACAAGCGTTCACATGGAAATAGTGGCAAGTCCGCTAATGTTGTCCTTGGTGATATTGAGATGAAGGATGCTGGGTACGGTATATTTCCAATCGTTCTTTCAGTTTGTAATTCACCGATTGGTGGATAGACACTGTGCAAATATACATGTATGTGCTGATATTTCCATATTCTCTTCTTATCAGGTCGAACGGGCTGGCTCCGTGCTGATGGGAAACGGCTCACGTGCTTCTGTTCAAGGTGTTGGTACGGTGGATCTGAAGTTTACTTGGGGAAGATCGGTGAAGAATGTGCAAAGACGTTCCCTCAATCAATAAGAATCTCGCCGGATCTCTTACGTGTCGAGATGGTTTTAAGTTAGTCTTTGAGTCCAATAAAGTTGTAGTTTCTAAGTGTGGACAATTTGTTGAAAGGGTTATGAGTGCGAGGCTTGTTCCGCTTATCTTTGTCGGACTTATGTACTCAAGTTATTAATCATGTTTGCAATGATAGTGAGTCCAATATTTGGCATTCACGACTTTGTCATATTAATTTTGGGTGCATGACGCTTGCCGATATGAATTTAATTCGAAATTTACTACCGTCAAAAGTTCCAAGTGTCAAGTATGTGTGCAAGCTAAGCAACCTCGCAAGTCTCACAAGACCGCCGAGGTGCAGATTTGGCACCATCGAACTAATACATTCAGATCTTTGTGAGATGAATGGTGAGTTGACAAAAGGTGGAAAGCGATATTTCATGACTTTAATTGATGATTCCACTCGACATCGTTATGTGTATCTTCTGAAATCTAAAGATGAAGCTTTTAATCACTTCAAAATCTATAAAGCTGAATCAGAAAATCAACTTGATCGAAAGATTAGCGACTTGATCCGATCGTGGTGGAGAGTATTTTTCCAACGAATTTGATTCTTTTGTGAGCATGGTATTATCCATGAGAGGACGCCTCTACTCACCTCACCAAATGGGGTGGCGAAAAGAAAGAACCGACTAACTGATTTGGTTAACGCCATGTTAGATACATCGGGTCTATCCAAGGAATGGTGGGGAGGCGATAAAGACCATGTGTCATGTCCTAAACCGTGTTCCCAAAAAGAACAAAACCATTACTCCATTTGAGGAATGGGAAAGGAAAAGGCTGAAACTCTCCTACTTACGAACTTGGGGTTGTTTACGAAAGTGAATGTGCCGATACCAAGAAGCGCAAGCTTGGACCAAAACCGTGGATTGTGTCTTTACGGGATATGCATTTCATAGCATTGGCTATAGATTTTGATAGTGAAATCTCAGGTATCGACATGCATGTTGGTACAATCATGGAGTCGAATGATGCGATTTCTTAGAAGACATCTTTCCCATGAAAGATTCGTCTAGTTCATCAAATCAGAGATGCCTAGTTTATCTAGTCAAGAATTAATCACAATTCTGAACCCACCATTTCGATAGAACACCGATAATCCCGTGGAGGATAACGGTGAAGCTCCTACGAGTAAGAGACAAAGGATTGCGAAGTCCTTTGGTGATGATTTCATTGTATACCTCGTGGATGATACTCCCACTTCTATGTCGAAGCTTATGCATCTCAAGATGCCGACCATCGAAAGAAGCCGTTCGCAGTGAGATGGATTCCATCATAGCAAACGGAACTTGGGAAATTACTGATCGTCCTTATGGGTGCAAACCTGTAGGATGTAAGTGGGTGTTTAAGAAGAAGCTTAGACCTGATGGTACTATTGAGAAGTATAAGGCACGCCTTTGTTGCCAAGGGTTATACCCAGAAGAAGGCGAAGACTTCTTTGATACTTATTCACTGTGGCTAGATTGACCACCATTCGAGTAATCGCTATCCTTGGCTGCCTCGCATGATCTTCTCGTTCATCAAATGGACGTTAAGACGGCTTTCCTAAATGGAGAGTTAGATGAGGAAATTTATATGGATCCTGGGATGGATTCGTGATAGATGGTCAACAAGGCAAGGTGTGCGTTCTCAAGTCTCTGTATGGTCTTAAGCAAGCACCTAAGCAGTGGCATGAGAAGTTTGAAAGGACTTTAACTGATGAAGGCTTTATTGTAAACGAAGCTGACAAGTGTGTGTACTATCGCCATGGTGGGGGCGAGGGAGTCATCTTATGTCGTATGTTGATGATATACGATATTCGGGACCAATATTAATGTTATAATGAGGTTAAAGACTTTCTATCTCGTTGTTTTGAGATGAAAGATCTAGGAGTGATGTGATATTGAACATCAAGTCGCTGAAAGATGATGATGGTGGATAACATCGCTTCCTCACTATGTGGAGAAGATCTTGAGTCGTTTTGGGTATAGCGAATGTAGATCCTCTCCTACACCATATGATCCTAGCGTGTTGGTTCGAAAGAATCGTGAGATCCTAAGGATGCTAAAGATCAGCTGAGATATTCTCGGATTATTGGCTCGCTTATGTATTTAGCCAGCCACGAGGCCCGGACATCTCCTTTGCTGTAAGCAAGTTAAGTCGATTTGTCTCAAATCGGAGATGTTCATTGGCAGGCCCTTGAAAGGGTTTTGCGTTATTTGAAAGGCATCGCGAGCTATGGGATTCACTACTCCGTATCCAAGGGTACTTGAAGGGTATAGTAACTCAAACTGGATTTCGTCGATGAGACTAAGGCCACAGTGGTTATGTGTTTACACTTGGTGGTGGCGCTGTTCTTGAAGTCTTGCAAGGCACCATCTTAACGAGGTCAACTATGGAAGCAGAACTCACAGCATTAGACACGCCCATTGTTGAAGCGAGTGGCTTCATGAACTCTTGATGAACTTACCTATGGTTGAAAACCAATACCCAAATCCTTATGAACTGTGATAATCAAACCGTGATCATAAAAATAAACAGTTCTCAGGACAATATGAAGTCATCAAGACATGTGAAGAGGAGATTGAAATCTGTCAGGAAAATGAGAAACTCCGGAGTTATTGCATTGGATTATATCCAAACATCTAAAAATCTGGCAGATCCTTCACAAAGGGTCTATCACGTAATGTGATAGATAATGCATCGAGGAGATGGGTTTGAGACCCACTTTTGAGTTGCTCACAGTGGTAACTCCTCTATGTGATCGGAGATCCCGTGAAGTAGAGTTGGGAGACAAGCTGTTGGTCAACGGGAGGAGAGTATCCTTATAGCATACTACCACTCCGTATAGATGCAATACTTTCCTATTCTGCATGGCAGGTTGGTATTTACCTTAATGTGTTCTGAGTGGCTTGTTTAAGCAAAGATGTTGTCCTGCAGAACATCTTTTGAAGAACACACCTATATGAGTCTGACTGTCAAACGTCACAGTCCGTGAGAGTTGGGTGCTCTAATAAACTCATGAAAGGCCATGGAGTATGACGATAAGCTCCAAACCGCTGGAGAAGCTTGGCAGCCCTCAGACGGTCTAGACCTTATGTGAAACTAGTGCGTATCAAACTTGTAGTTCAAGGCATAGTCCACTATTCAAGTTGCAATCTAGTGTAGCATGAAGTTCTAAGTGGAAGTTCAACTCAGCCTCCACCTCGCACCGTATATAAACAATGCTCGAACTGATTGATGTGATGTGATGATATGTGCCTATGAGAATTTGTGGGGATTGTTGAATTTGGGTGTGGGCCTTGGCCCATAGCCTAATACAAATTCTGAAATTCTCTTGGCCCATTCATGTTTAGCAAGGGTGGCACCAAAGTTTAGTCCCACCTTGCTAGTTTAGAGGAGTTGGACCAATATATATAGTGGAGTGTTTCACTACCTCCTAAAGAGAGTGAAGAGGAGTGGCATACACGCTTCCTCCTCCTCCACCGCCTCACCGCCACGCCTCAAATCGCCAGCAAGGGTTTGCGGAATTGTGCCTCGTGCCGATCTTATCTTTTTGCTGCCGAAAATTATTGTGCGAGTTATTTTTCACAACCGCTTCCGTTTTTCCGAAACGTGGGTCATACTACCGGGACGTGGACTACGCCCACGCCTTACCCGACCGCGCCTATATATAGACGGCCTTAGGCTAAAACCCTAATACGAAAATACACATCTCTCGCCTCCGTAACTTTGCACCGCTATACCTTCTCCATCCCTCTTCCGCGCACCGGACGACGGACAAGAGGCCTCCGAACCACCGCCTCTCGTGAACCTGTACGGGTGAGGGGCGATCAGGTTTTGGGAGCGCGTCTGATTATCGACGCATCACGCCGACCGACCACTCCATCCCCGACGATGACTTCTTCCCGCACATCAGCAGACTCTACATCGACGCCATGGTCGACGACATCGGTGTCAACCTCAACCCAAACCTGAACGCTAACCCGATTCCTCCTCCAACACCGCATTTAATCTGCTCCTATCTAGTTCAGTTTCGCTGCGCTTGTACTAGCTCTTGGAATAGATGTGATCTGCTTATTCGTTGAGTATGATCTGCTCGCTTGTTCTGCTAGTATACATGATTAAATTAATTCTGGCACTTATAGTCATGATTTATTATTACTTATTTCGGATTAAATATTATGGTAATTTGCTTATATTTTCAACAATCCAAAAACCTGATTATAGGCAACTGAATTCAACTGGTTTAGCCGCGGCTACAAAGGCCGCCTCCTTTTGACGGTGTCAATTATAAGAGATGGCGCACGGGAGCAGTTCTATGGTTGAAAAACCTAGGCTGCTATAGCGCCACTCTTGGCAAACTGAGGGAGACCTTTCTCCTGCTCAGAGGAAGCGTTTCAGAAAGTCGACACCATGTTTATGGGGGCTTTGTTCAATATTCTTTGTGACAACATTGTTGACACCTATATGTCATTTGATAATGGCAAGGATGCGTGGGATGCACTGGACGCCAAGTTTGGTGTTTCGGATGTCGGCACCGAATCAGATATCATGGAGCAAATCTATGACTACAAGATGACTGATAACCGTCCCATCGTGGATCAGGCTCATGAGATCTGATCCCTGGCCAAAGAACTCGAGCAGTTCAAGTGTAACTTACCGGACAAGTTCGTGGCCGGAGGCATTATTGCCAAGCTTCCTCCTTCTTGGAGAAACTTTGCTACCTCTCTGAAACATAAGTGACAGGAGTTTTCTTTGGATCTCATCGGATCTCTTCATGTTGAAGAAAAGCGAGCAAAAGATACACGTCCTCGAGGCTTTGATGGAAGTTCTAGCGCACATGTAGTGCAGAAAAACAACTTCCAGTCCACAAGTTCAAGAATAAGAACAGATCGATGGCAAAGGAAAGTTTGATGGCAAAAACAAGGCCACGGACTACCAACTTCAAGAAGAAGA